>JAUMHR010000056.1:20460109-20473653 GCA_032361145.1 Enteromius fasciolatus
TTTAATTACATGTAGTTATATCACGATAAAACAAAGTCATTTGATAAATGTTGCCTTTTGGAAACTGAAATAAAATGTTTATATATATATATATATATATATATATATATAAATACAAAATCAACCCATCATGAGAGGGGTTCGGAAAAATGAATCGTTGAACGAATCGTTTGAAAGTCGTTGAACAACTTGGACTTCAAAAACCAAAATATAAACCCATAATAGAGGCACTTTAAAGTTTGCAGTGTACTTTTACGTGAGCAAAAGAGAAAAAAAGCACTAGATTGCTAACGTAATGAAGTATTAAATGTCATCTAATATGAAACGTAGTACAATATTATGCTTTGGAAAGAAAAACACTGATGAAGTACAGACCCTTGAAAAGTACTGAAAAACACTTCATTAGTGCTTCTGTAAAAGAATAAAGCAGAGTGACCGAGTACCTTTGTTCAGCAGCTCTTGGAGGAGGCCGCTCCACTCGGAGCGGAAGATGTTGGCCCCGGTGAGGCTGCCGTCTCCTCCACACACACACAGGTTAGAGATGCCGCGGGTGACCAGGTTAAAGGCAGCGGCTAGACGCCCCTCTCTGGTGGTGAAGGCCTTACAGCGAGCGCTGCCGATCACGGTCCCTCCCTGAGTCAACAACATTGTGCTTTAGTCACAGTGCTTTAGTGTTTACTGCATCGCTTCAGCAAGAGGAAGAGGTTTGAAGCCCAAGCAGTCAAACACATGCATCAGAGTCAAGCATTCATTTACTAACTACTTGTTCTCTTAAAAAAAAATATTTAAAATATATATTATGTAATTAAAAACATGTAAATATTTGTAAAATACATAATGTTTGTGTGCATTTATATACACGTAATAAACACACACAGAGCACACATACATTATGTAAACAAAAACTTTTATTTTGGATGCAATTAATTGTGATTAATCGTTTGGCAGCACTACATTTTGAATGCTAACTGAGACTTGTTATTGCACTGTTGATCATTTGTTGATTTTTTCAATTTGACTGTAAATAAATACATCAAATAACAATAACGCCAACAGGGTTCGTTAATGTGCATTTAAAAGTCTCCATAAACACTTTCAAACAGGATAATATGTAAACAACTAATGGACACATTTATACAATTTAATATTAAAATCTCTGTATTCATTTGATTTTTAATTCAGACTGAACTAACTGCTTCCAGGACAAGTGCATACAGCAGATCATAAGACCAAACCAATGCATGGAAAAGAGCATCTGAGACACTAAATGCAGCAGATCTATAGATGTTAATGTAACATCTCTGAGCACATGCAGCCGGACAGCTTACCAGTTTACCAGCTTAACTGAAGAACACACAACAGACAGAAGAGAAAGAGCTGCAGGTCAACCTCAGAGACCCTCGACTCAAACCAATGCATTAACAACACCAACACTTTTCAAAATCATCTTCATTCATTCAGAAAGAGCTGAAATCCAAATGTTAGGTTTTTAAATACATTTAAAAAAAATGCTTGGAAATGTTGACTTGGGTTAGGTTACTAAAATGTCTAAAACGTAAATAAAAACACATTAAAGCTAAATAAAAATACAACAAAAAACTAATAAAAATCACAAAAGCAGAGAAAATTGTAAAAATTAAAATAAATTAATATGAAAATGTAAAAGGTAAAAATAAAACCCAATTTAAAATATTAAAAAATTCCAATAATAGTATTGAAATAATATTAAATGAACACTGCACTGCAGCAATAATAATAATATATTTATTTATTTATTTATATTTGTTTATTTTTTGTAAAATATATTTTCCATTACCATTTAAATTTTTGTAAGTTTTACAAATTTGGTTGTGCTTTATCACTGAGATCACTTAAAGAATATTTAAGAATATACAAATTTATAATAATAATATTGTTATATTTATATTATAATTTTTATTTCAGTTTTAGTTATTTTAGCACATAAAGTCAGACTAAATGAAAAGGTGAAATTAAAAAATATTTATTTTTTATTATATGTTTATTTTATTTCTGTTTTCATTTTAATTCATTATAATAACCCTGTACAGTTTAAGAAATGAAGGAAGAGCATATCACGTATGTTGAAATGTCTTTTTGCAGCTGTAGCGCTCTCAGACACAAACACATTTTAGAGTTGTTAACTAGCACTGCTGACTAGATCTAAACCGCAGCTCTGTTGAGATCTGACCAAATCTCTTACCAGCTGAATTATATTGGTGACGCTTTGCCAGTTGGCTGGTTTAATGTTGTCTCCTCCGTCTACCAGCCCCTGATATCCCTGAAATCAAATTCACTCATTAATACTCATATATCATGTAAACACGTTTACGATCAGTGGAAGACATGGATGATGAGAGATGAAGTACCTCATAAACCAGATACACCTTGGCGCCCACATAGATGCCCATCCGGGTCACGGCTCGGATCGCTGCATTCATACCTACAGACAGACAGCACTGAATCTGAATCACACACCACACTATTCAGAGATTTTAATAAATCAGCACTTATTTTATTTTTTATATTTAAAAATATATATTTTTATTCAGTTAATGTGTATTTTATTTCAAGTAATGCTATTTTGTATTTATTATTATTTTGCATGCTTTTCTTAACTATTATAACCCTGTTTGGCATATGACTAATGATAACAAGCAAATGAGGTGACATGTATAATAAAACAATGTCAATAGCTATATTCCAGGCTCAAACTGAAACGCTGAATACATGATTTAAAACATTAGTAACCTGTTATCACATGAACAAACATGGCAGCGTCTATAATAACACAGCCTTCCAGTGTCTAGCATCTTTCATTAGTTTATGTTTCTGTAATGTGTGCAGGGTTCAGAGCTTGACCTTGCGCGTCTCCTCCGCTCGTGAGCGCGGCGATGGCTGTGCCCGCGCCCGTCATCCGTAGCTTCTCCAGCCCCGAAGAACTCATTTCTGAGAAACAATATTATACAGTTACCGATCCGTTCTGAGAAGATTGTCTGCGCCGATTGACCTTCCGCGTTGACGGAAGGACGCAGTTGTGAATGTTGCCGTGCCCGCGCTGACGTCCACGCCCACTGTATGCACCGTACTGCACGGTGGAGAGCGTGCGTGCGCGCTCCTTAACCGTGCTGCAATTTCCTTAGCTTGGAGCAACAGCCACAGCCCAGATAACACAAATATGTCCCATAGTCCTCCTAATTATGGTTCCATTTAATCATTTTGCAAACATCATGTGAACGTAACATTTGAACGTTCAGAAAGTAGTAAATATGCACGTATCGTACACGCGCACTATTCCGATAACGAAATTGGCGCCGCGCGTACGCGTACAAGTAAAATACGCGCTTCACATTAATAGTACACAAACACGACGGTCCCACTTTATATTAAGGGTCTCTAATACATGTGTACTTCCACAGTAACTAGATGTGTATGTAGTATGTAACCACAGTGTAAGTACACGTTGCGACAAACGTAGTATCTCCAGATGTAATATTTCTGTAACAACCCTCAGAATGGTGTGTGTGTAAGTACAAATGTGTAACAGGACTAACATCACTTTTTGATAAATAAAGTGTTACACTTTATATTAAATAGATGGATTAAGCATGTAATTACTCTGATGTTACGCAGCAGCGGGCAGTAGGTTAGGTTTTACAAATAAGTGGTTGGTGTCCAGAATGTTACACTTTATTAAGTGGGCAGTTCCTGAGGAGTTACCATGTATATACACTGCTATTACAGCGGTGCAACACCTACTCCACCCACTTTACATATCCCTAAACCTCCCAACTACACCCCCGGTTCCAGTTACTCTTACACATACTGCTGTTACAAAATATAATTCCTGTTACATGACTACTTAGTGAAGTGAAAGAAGTGTTGTTACCAATGTCCTGTTACACATTTGTACTTACACACACCATTCTGAGGGTTGTTACATGTATGTAGTTACAGAAATATTACAGCTGTAGATACTATGTAGCGGTGTGTACTTACACTGTGGTTACATACTACATAGGGACACTTAATATAGTGTAATAAGTGGGACCAATACGACAGATGAACGTCCCAAAAAATGTTCACAAAGGGAACGTTCCATTTGATCATTTTACTAGCATTTTGTAAACGTTCTTGAACTTCCAAAACAAGTATAGCAACATTTAAGTGAACACCCAACTAGAACATTCTAGAAAGGTAGTATTTTGCACACATTATGTGAACGTTACCCTACTTGAGAATGCTTTTTTTTTTTTTTTTTGACGTTCTGGAAAAACAGTGCAAAATAGTGAGATGAAAGCACAACTAAAACGTAAAAAAGGTCCATAAATAATATGTAATATCGTTTTGAGAATATTAAAGATTAGACCACTTTGACCGAACGTTCTATTAACGTTACTAGAAGAACCTTGAGAGAGAGTTCTTAATACCTGCTGGCATGACTGCTATTGCTATAACTGTTACTGAAATACAACTTCATGGGATGCTTTAGAAACACAGGGTTTGATTCACACCTGATAAATACTTTCAGATCAATTGAATTCTAAAACGGGTTAATATTTCAAGCAAATTATTAAAATACATTTTTTCCCTCATCGGTTACAGTCTGAATATCTCTTCCTCTGTAAACTGCGAACGCAATAAAATGTGTGAACTTTGAACTTGCAGCTCTACTTTAGATATGTTATCTGTTTTGCTGCTTCACACCTGGTGTAAGTGAATGGATATGAATTGTGCATTTATAATTCATACACGCATCTAAAAGCAAAACTGCTGTAGGGTGAAACGAATGGGAAGATCAGAACAGAAGGAGCCGAGGCGGGAGAGTTTGGTACAGTACATCAGTGTTTATTCCATGCAGTTGCTCTGCCTTGATTTTACAAGTCTCTCCTGTCGCACTGTACGCAGGATATTACAGGAATCATCAGGATTGGTTGATCATAACACCATTCAAGATAAGGAAGGAAAAAGGGCTGAGACATGAGTAAGAAACAAACTGGAGAAGGAAAATGAGCCCAGAGCTTAAGATATTCTGCACAAAAATAGTTCTTTTTTTTTTTTAAATACCTGTATATGTAGTAGTTGACAAAGCAATTAAAAATGGTTAACGTGAATAAAGACAGACGATGGCAGGAGAAACGGTACGGTTCATACTTTCAGTTCTCTGTGATACAGCCTGCATGACACTGGAATTATCTTTACAACCAGAACATGTGTGTGTCATTTTATTACAATGATTAAACGTGAGACAGTTAACTCTTGATAGAAGCAACAATCTGTGAGAATGACGTCTGAAAAGCTTTTCATCATTTTCTCCCTTGTTTTCCACGGAAAAAAAATAACATATTGATGACGAACATTTGGAAGCTTGTTTCTGCCATCAGAAAATGTATTTATTTATTTTTTTTTTATCTCGCGATTTTAACTTTTTTTCTCTGATTATGAGATATAAACGCAGAATTGCAAGGTATAAACTTCTAAAGTGACAAAAACCTTTATTATATAGCAAAAAAATGTATATAATTGCAAGATTTAAATAAACAATCGAGGAAAAAGTCAGAACTGTGAGATATAAACCAAGAATTACAAGATATAAAATAAATAATAATTCAGAGAAAGAAAAAAAATACCTAAAAATGTATTTTATGGTTTGAGAAAAAAAAAAATTATATATATTTATAAAATAAATAAATAAATATTTAAAAAGAAAAAAAGAGAGAAAAAAAAGTCAGAACAACAAGATGGCAGTTTCTCTTGCTATTTTTTTATTTCTCAGAATTGTATTTACATCTTGTAATTTTTTCTCAGAATTTTTGGATAAAAGGTCCAAATTGTTAGATAACAGAATTGCAAGATAAAAACTTAAATAAAAAAACATAATTGCAATACAAATAACTAAGGAAAAAAAGTCAAAACTATGAGATAAAGAAAAAAAACCTTAATTTCATTAAATTGCGAGATTTAAAAAAAAAAAGAAAAAAAAAAAAAGAAAAGAAAAATAGAAAAAGAAAAGGAAAATAGAAAAGTCAGAATAGCAAGATAAAAAATCATTCTATTTTTTCTCAGAATTAAAAAAAGCAAATTGTTAGACAAAAAAAATGCAATTATCTGTTTTATGTTTATATTCCATGGCAGAAATGGGCTTCCATAATAAAACAAACAATAGAGATTTCTGAGAGAATTATTCCTTTAAGATGCCATCTCACCCCATCAGTAATACTTCTGAAGACATTTCTAACAGACACGAGACAATTATGAGATGAAGGAACATGAAAATTAACAGCTAGTGCTTCAAAATAAATTAATGATCGTGTAGACCAGCTACAAAACAAAGACATTTTTAAATTAAAATCATAATTTACAGGATTTGTGGCCGGAAAGCCTTCATACATCTTCATACATCACTCACTAAAAACCCAGGCCTGATCTTTAGCAGAACACGTAAACGGAGACAATGAGGTTGGTGCGTGTTTTCGTTAAAATTCATTCGCTTCATCTAAACACACCATCACACTGAACTCAAACGACTTCCTTTACCCCTCATAGTCAACATAAAAAGATGTTACTTCTGGATTTATATCCCTCAGAAAAAACTAAATAATTCAAATAGGCATCACGTACCAGAATGGAAGTTTGTGTTTCACGTTGACCTAAAGTTTGTTTCCAGTGGCCTTCGCTTTATTCATTAGCTGCAAACGTTACTCATGAACTCAATCATACTGTAGTTTGCAAGGCTTCTTTTAGTAAGACATCGGAAAATAATAATAATACCATTCACAGTTTATTTCACATGCCGTATCCTGTTCAGAAACACATCCGGCTGCATTTACTGATGATGAACGAGGCATTTCAACTAGTGCTATAACATCTACATCTAAACACAGGGTAAATATGTATGGGTACATCTAAATATAGATGCGCCGGACGATGCAGTGTCCCTTTCGTAAGGAAACGACAAATAAAAACACATCAGCGAGGGAGAAACGACACACAGTTTGGTTTGTTTAAACGCAGTGCCAAAAGAACGAGCGAAACCAGACAAACAAACTATTTTTTTTTACTTTGTGGAGACTCTAAGAGCACTGAACCTGAGCAGAAACCAGCACGGGAGTTCTTGCTTTTCTTTTTCTTGCCTTTTTCTTTTTTACTCAAAAAAACGCGACGTGTAAAAATAATGAACTCAAGTCTGCAAAAATAGAGGTCTTTTACAAAGCACTTTATTTCCGCCTCGCGTCTGTCCAGCCTGCTAGACAGTCATCCTGAGCCAATGATTCTCTATAGCCTGAGCGCATAACTGACGTTATTGCTGATTCACCTGAAACAAACCAGGCCTGTGCTTCTGCGGTCTCCTTCAGCGGCACGCTACAAACACACAAACAGACGCTTTCACCAAAACACACAGTTCTGTCGCCGTTCCCAACCCGTGTGACTTTCCTGCATGAAATATTATGATACTTTTATGGTCCTTTTTTGTGATTTTGGAGCTTGACAGGCTGCATGAACGAAAGTCAAACCGGTTTGGAACAACTTTTTACGCTAGTTTTTGGGGTAAACGATCCTTTTAACTCTACAGGACACTGCATCTCCAGAACATCATCACTGCTGCTCAAAAACTGGAATAATGACATCACTTCTGCCAAACAAGACTGCATTTATTTGATAAAAAATACAGAGCAAATAGTGAAATATTATTAGAAATTAAATTAACTGCTTTCTATGTCATTATGTGTTCAAATATAATGTATTTCTGTGACGCGCAGCTGTATTTTCAGCATCATTCCTCCAGTCTTCAGGGTCACATCCTAATCATACTAATTTGCTGCTCAAGAAATATTTATTATTATCACTTAAAAACTGCTTCATGCTGTTCTAAAAACCATAAGATTAAAACGTATACTTTTATTGCATTAAATTGATTAAAAGTGAAAGTGATGCTTCCTACTCATTAAAAGAATCCTAATGGTGCGTTCACACCAGACGCGACTCGCGCGAATAAACCGTGCTATTTGCGGGTAATTAGTCGCTTGAACATTTTAAGTTTACTCGCTTTATTCGCGCGTGAACATCGCTTCACAGCTAACGTGAATTTGCGTTATGGGAGGGGCTTCTGCCAGGCGCTTCCAGTCTCTGTGGTGGTTAGACATGAGGTAAAATTTGTTTTGTGTATATCTAAATTTGGTTTAATGAATCTAGTGTTTATTTCCTCTTTTATTGCTGTTTCTATTTAAGTATGAAGATGTACAGCTCCTCCACATACAGCGACGATGATTTTGTCCTCCATAGTTTCAGAAGTCTGCCTCTGCTTGACAGTAATTACGTCACTACTAGAGCAAGCTCCTGATTGGTTAACGCACCATTCGCTCCGCTTATTTCACGCAAATCGTGCCATTTGCGGCGTTTAATTCTCGCGAATCGCACCGCAGGATGTCTAATCGCATTTTTGCATTGACTTAAGATGTAAATCACTCGC
The DNA here is from genome assembly GCA_032361145.1 of Enteromius fasciolatus. NCBI lineage: Eukaryota > Metazoa > Chordata > Actinopteri > Cypriniformes > Cyprinidae > Enteromius > Enteromius fasciolatus. The sequence continues at coordinate 20,468,598 of JAUMHR010000056.1, forward strand.
GCTTAACGCTTCATTCGCGTCTGATGTGAATGCAGCATAAAAAATCTTGTTTTCCAAAATACCAATTGTTTGCAATATTGATAACAACGAGCATTATTAATAATTAAGCACCAATAATAATAAAGCAGCAAACCGACATATTAGCATGATTTCTGAAGGATCATGTGACACTGAAGACTGGAGGAATGACGCGTCATAGAAATAAATTCTATTTTACAATATATTCCCCTAGAATACAGTAATATGAAATAGTAAAAAATTATACAGATTTTACTGCATTTTTGATCAAATAAATGCCTTTTTTAAAATAATTTCCATTTTTTGAGCCGCAGTGCATATCGTCAACAAAGATGATGGAAATAAAGCAACTCTACGTGGTTGAAGTCCGAGTGTCCCGCTCTCCGTCCGCAGCATCTCTTCAAAACGCAGTCCTGAGATGAGGAAAAAAGCTGCTCGGGTTGGCTTCAAACACTGATATTATCGTTACAGACGTTGTTCCGTTGGAGCAGTTGTTCTTTGACTTCCTGTTCGCGAGCAGCAGCAGTAGCAGTCTGATTGGCTGATCAAATGCCGACCAAGCAGGCATGTTGGGATATCTCCACACGTCTTGGAAGTCAAAACAAGAGCAAAAGAAAACAAAGAAGGACATCGTTCCTGCTGGTGCTCAAACTAAAGTTACCCTGAAGGGGCGTCGTTTCTGTAAACTCAGGAAGTAGCAGGTGACCAGAGACACCCGTCATGGAATGGATCCTCAAGCTACGCACTTAACACTCTCGCTCACGTTCCTACGGACATATATACACACATTCTTGCAGACCACAATCATCTTCTAACTAGCTAACTAACTGGTTAAAATCGAGTCCACTTGAACACTCGAGCGACTGGTTGTCGCTGTTATTCGAGTTCCTGATTTGCGTTTCCTCCGGCTTGTAATAAAATAAATTATGCGTGTTATTCTAGCTACATTAACACTTCAGAGGAATCTGCCTGAGATGCTGAGAGAGAGAGAGAGGTGGATTATGGGAAGGGCTGATCAGGCGTGCATTATTGCCGTGTTTCCTCCGAAGGCCGGCGCTCACCAGGATGAAGGAGCACAGGGCTTTTTGTTCCTGATGGTGGCGTCGGAACATTCTGCATCCGACGTGTCGCAGTCGGAGTCTCCGAAATGCAGAGGATTCTGATGAACAAACAGGAAGTTCCATTTAAGTTCATGTTCACAGTGCTCTAATGACGCTTAATGGTCACATGACATTTAGAGAACAATTAAAGTATTTTATTTTGAATAAAGTATTTCAGTTTTTTTGCGTTTCATTTATTTAAAATTTTATTTAAGACAGAAAATTCTTTCTTTTAATTTATTTCAAATATTTTATAGTTTTAGTAATTGTTGTATTCTTTTATTCAGTTATCATCTTAATATTGTAGTTATTTTCATGTATTTTAAATAAAAAAAGAAAAAGACATTGTACTTCGTTTTACATTTTAAAATAATCAATTTCATTTTAATTTACTTAAAATATTTAAGATGTTTTGATAATCCATTTAATTTGTTTTCATTTTAAAATTATGTATTTATTTGATAAAATATATAATATTTTAGCTTTATTTTGATTAACTAAAAAAATAATTAAAAAAATAAAATATTTAATATTTCCACTTATTATTATTATAATATTATATATTATACTATTTCCAAGTATTATTTAGATCATTTTTATTTAAAAACAAATAATGTATTAAGTTACTTATATCATTTACTTCAAATACATAAAATACATAAGTACATAACTAAGACATAACTACATAAAAACATAACTAAGTATTTTATTTGATTTAAATCTCTATCCCAAATATTTTTTAGTAATTATGTAATTGTAACAGTTTAAGAAATTAAGTTTTGTTTATTTAGAATTTAAGTATTTATTTTTAATTGTATTTTTTTACAATTATTTTTATTTAAAATACACAATATTTTAGTAAATTTTATTTTGTTCTGATTGATTGAAATATATTATTTTCTTTAAAAATTATTCCAAATATTTCATATACTTTTATTTTGAGTTTATTTTAAATGTTGTATTTATATATCATTGAGTGTTAAATTTTGATTGTTAATTATTTAAATTTATATTAGCAATTGTTCTGATTTGTTTTAATTATGCATCTATTTCATATAATTGCCTTTTTTATATGTCCCTGCAGTTCCTGATTTAAATGAAGCGTTTGAAAGAATGAGATTGAGAATGAGTTTGGATTTACCTCATAGCTGTGCTCATCAGCACACAGTTTTCCCAGAGAGATCTGGGTCTTGACCCGGCGGACGGCACACTCTTTGTCGGACAGGCCGTCGGACTGCGTGGAGATGTCGATGGGGATCTCAGGTGTGTGGGACAGGAGCTCGTCCAGATGTTCCTCCTGACTGGCGCTGAGCTGCTCCAGCGGGCCGCTGTGTGAATGATCGCTGGTGTTTCCCTCCTCTCCGTCAGACACCGACAGGTTCTCCGAGCTGAAGGTGGAGTACGACTGGAAGCTGCTCATGCAGCGATGAGGCCTGGGAGGAAAACCACGTTTAAAAACAACTCGTTCTGTGGCTAATGGTTCAGAAACACACAGGTTTAAAGATTACAAGATTCGTTACAGGAAATTCAGAAATTCTTAATGATTAATCATAACACCTCACCTCTGTCTGCGTGGAAACTCCACCTCGCTGTCGACCTCTCCTTCCTCTTCCTCAGACGACTCGTCTCCCGCCTGACGGACACATACAACAGACCAGGTTAAAATCACTAGCAAATAAAACACCCAGATCATATACAGAACGGTTTCATATCTGTCTGATTAAAGTGAATGAAATATCAAACTATTTTTGTTTATAGAAACAAGCACTTTTATTCAGAAAGAATTTAATTAAATTAGTGGAATTTATAATGTTACAAAAGATTTCTATTTCAAATAAATGCTGTTCTCTTGAACAAGAATCCTGGAGAATGTATCACAGTTTCCAAAAAATATGAAGCAGCGTAACGGTTTTCAGCACTGATCATCAGAATTATGTCATTTTTTAGTATTTATTCCTTTTTATTTATTAATGTATTTACAACAAAAAATATCTTTATATGATTTTTATAATTAGTTTTATTTTTATTATTTTCCTTTTTAACTATTAATTTATTTATTTTTTTAAATTGTGTATTTAAAAATGATAAGATTTTCTTTTCTTTAAATGCTAATTATCAGTTTATCATTTACTTGTATTATTATATATATAATTATATATATATAATTTTTTCAATAATACAGTTATTTAAATAATCTTAATTTAGGTTTAATTTTTATAGTATTTTTTTTCCCCTCACAAAGGTGCAAGTTTTAAAATAAAAAAATATTCAAAATATTATTACAATAACTATTTTCTATGTGAATATATTGTAAAACGTATGTCTCTCAAAAGAAGTAGTTTTGAAACAAATCCCAAGCAGTTTCATTTTAGCATATTTCTCGCCTATATGTTGATCTTTTCAAGGTCTGAATGAAAATGCAAATTCATTATATGCCACTAGGAGCTGCTTTTCGGAGGGATTTGGAGAAATTAATCAATGAGGGAATTGTTGAAGAGTTATTGAGCAATTAAAGTAAAAATAAATGCATATTACAAAAAAAGTGTTTTTGACCTTGCATGCATATCAACCTGTTGTTGGAGACTCTCAAAACCAAAATATAAACCTTTCATAACCCATAATAGAAGCACTTCTAAGCCTGTGTCCCTCAGACTCACGGTTCTCAGGGGTCTGAGCGAGTGCAGCAGGCTGCTGGATCTCTGCTCTGGCTGCTCTCCCGCTGCTTCTCCCTCGGCCGTGGGCTCCATGGCTCTCTTGACGGCGGGCGGCATCTCTTCACACGTGCTCAGCAGGGAGTAATGAGGGAGCTCGGGGTGGCTGGGAGCCACTGGTGTCTCCTTACAGTGCATGCAGCCGGGGAATGGATGCTCCTGGCAGCAGGCCCCGGAACCGGCGGACGGAGGAACGGAGGACCTGCGGTGGCGTGAGTCAGCATCCACAACGGTGGAGATGAGGTCGGGGCTGGAGCCGGACAGCCTCCGCTGCAGGAGGTCCGTCTGAGGGCTGCGGAGAGCAGCGGCCGGACCGAAGTAGCGCAGGTTGTTAGCGCAGGTGGCTACGGCGTTTTCTCGGTTCAGCACCGGTAACAGAGGACCCTCGGGCGGCGGAGGAGGAGGAGGATGATGATGGTGGAGGTAGCTTTGCTCCTGCAGGGTTTGTACAAAAGTTTACCAATAAATTTATATTGACTTTTGAGTAGAGCTGTCAAATGATTGATCGCAAATTAACATTTTTGTGTTCATAATATATGTGTGTAAATCATATAAATATAGACATGAAAATATGTTTGAAAATCCAGAATCTGAGGGTGCAAAAAAAAAATGAAATATTGAGAAAATCACCTTTAAAGTTGTGCAAATGAAGTTCATTACAGAGCTTAACGTAGTACACAAAGCAAGTTAAAATGATATAATAAACAAAAAGAAAACAGATGGAATAGAAAAAGAATAGAGCAAGTATTAAAGGTAGTATTAAAGGCCTTAAATTATTGTTAAGTGTTAACAATGAATGAATAATTATTACAAACCCTGTCCTGTAGGGGTTGATGTTCCTCGGACGGAGCAGAGTTGGGTTTGAGGGCTCCTGGGAACTCGCTGTGACTGCCTTTGCTGTTGGCCCTCCGGTGGCGGGGTTTACTGCGGTACCGGGTCTTCCCAGGCGGGGTGGACACTTTTGGGCTTCCTGACAGCGGGGACGGAGCTGGAAGAGGCTCGACACTGGAAATGCCATCGGAGCGCAGCAGATCGGGCCTGAAGCAGACCACATGCACCAGGTTAATGACCTCATCAACAATTCATCACAGATACCATTTCATTCGGCACAGTATCGCTGACTTTAAATACAAATTATCCACCCATGTTTCCATATTTATGGAAAAATAATCATGTTTTAATAAAAAAAAAGAAAAATAATAAATATATATATACACACACACACAT
>JAUMHR010000056.1:20514042-20528947 GCA_032361145.1 Enteromius fasciolatus
TCAAAAAACTTCATTCTGTGTGTTTTATAAGCTTGTTTCCCCATGGGGACCTCACAAATGTCCCCACGAGGTCAAAACTTACTAGTATTCCTATCTTTGTGGGGACAATTGGTCCCCACGGGGATATAAAAACCAGACACACACACACACACACACACACACACACAAAAGTTTAAAGTAATTTATATATAATAAAAATATATATAAATAGTTGTTGTCAAGGAAAATTTCTAATTTCAATATTCAATATTCAATCAATATTGTGTAACCTGATACTGAAAAGTACTAAAATAACTAGAACTAAAGCTGAACATGAATAAAAACTACATAGACATAAATATAAAATGACATAAAATTAAAATTAAAACATTCAAAATATAAACAATGTCGTTGTTAAAATAACCTGATACTGAGGCATTCTCATATTTATCTTTATTTTCAGTTAATAAAATATAATAATTAACTGAAAAATCATCTAAAAATAAAATTATTTATTTTTTTACATTTAATAATGACATTTATTTTAATAATTTTTCTTTTGTTAAAGATTTGCGAAATATAAATTTTCTTTTGAAACCCAAATGGCATTTATGGTAAATGTGGCATTATTGTGTTATCAAACACTTTGGGCTTTATTTAATACCCACAGCATGGTATTATGAGAGAAACTAAATAAATCAGATTAAAAAGTAGTAGCAGCAGTAGTCTACCTGACTGAGAAATACTGACTGAGTATTTTAGCATGGGTTGCTGTGATTATTACAATGTTTTGGACACAAGCATTAGTTTTTTAGAAAGCCTCGGGGATCTCTTACCCTGTTCCCTAGCAATCACATGTTTACTGGCACTTCTTTCTTTTGTCTCTATAGGCGACGCTGGTGTAGAAATCATCTCATACCATGATGTCTTTGCAGAAGTGATGAGAGAGTTTCCTCAAAAATACACGCATGGGTCATGGTTCACAGACAGAAAAAAAGAAACAGTCACACATTTCATTAATTAAACGATATAAAGATGCATCTCAAAAATTAAGCAAAACAAATGTAATGAATCAGAAATATATATGGAAGTTTGTCACAATATCATTTTTTAAAGATGCACCTATGCACACACACATTTTATTTTCAAATATGTTTAAGACACAAAAACTAATTATGACAAAAGCATAACAAAATTAGTAAAACAAACTAAATTTTCTAAAACTGGATATCTTAAAATGTACAAAAAATTTAATTAATTTAAAATTCATTAATGTACTAATAAACACTACTAGATTATATACTACATAGCTGTGGTTAACAAAATAAAATGTTAAAAAATTGGTTCTATGTGCATCAGTGTTCTTTTAGTACTATTTACATTAATATATAGTAGTAAATATTATTTATTCATATTTTCAGTTAGAATTTTATGTGATGTAGAAACGGTTTTGATTCAATTTTAGTTACATATTTAAATAGACAAACACACACACATACACACATTTTTACAGTAACAACACTGCTGTGCATAATTAATGTATTTAAAACTGCATTTTAGACATGTTTGTTCTTCTAAAAGGCATTTTGCAAGCTCAATAATGGAGGTGCATGTTAATGCAGTTTTGGTGTTATTGAGCTCGGCAGCAGCTGGACCCTGACCTCTACAAGTTCATTTACGCAGGTGAGAGTTAAAGCCGCTCTATTGTGTCTCTCCCATTCCCATCAATCGCTCCTGAACAGATCCGGGCGTCTGGAAAGACGCCAGAGTTCTTCAAGGACCAGCGTCTCCTTTGTATTTCTGGGCCTCATCTGTACTGTTAGATAGCAGTTGCTTCTCTTGTTTCCCTCAGTGCTGGACTATCTTGAGAAAATCTGCTACCTTGAAGGCTCACCTTTCCATTCTTCTTGAAAAAGCTCACAGTCTGTTGTGAAGAAAAGAGCTTTAGGAGCTGTTAAACAGCAGAGGACACAATAAAAGACTAGAAGAGGTCTCATCTGCTGCTTTCAGCCCTGTGTGTGTCTGGATGCTGTGGTACAGCGAGTAGAGAACTGAGAATGAACAAACTGATTGTATTTGATGTAGTGTGCATTGCTTTTTGCAGCTGCTTTTTGTATGCGACAAGTAATAATAAAAAAATATCATTATAATATGTTTTTGCATTGTGTTACTTTGTTACATTTTATCATGTGATCTGTCACATTATACAATTAAGAGCTTAATAAAATATATATATTTTTACCACTAGAGGGCACAATTTCGCTGATTTGGGTTTTCAGTGCAATCAAAAACATGAGCTGAAATCAGAATAGCATGGGCCTACTAGCACACCGTAGCCTACTATTCATACATAAAAGATAATAGGCACACTTGTAATATGCTAGTATGCTACTCCACATTTCTGAATTCCCATTTTAGAGTATGTTTTGAATTCAGTGGACTTCCCTTTCCTGGACATACTGCATCCATCATCTTAGCATTGCCCTTTAACCTGTCACGTTGACATACTAACAACAACCACGGAAATACTTTCTTTGGCTTTGTTAAACAAGTAAATTAACCACGAGTTAACACTCTGCTATCTGAAAGATGCCATTTTGATATTCATTCATAAAATCAGCTATGCACAGAGAAAAGCAGACTTAGTTCAGAAGAAAAAAAAGAGTGGTTTCTCCATTTCGGATTTCAAAGATGTGGATTGATTTTCTTCATTTAACATTTAATATTTAAACAAGAACAAATTGTTTCTGCATCCTATTACTATGCGTTGACTTTATATGAGTGAGTTTTGGTTACTCTCTTGGCATGCACTGTGAAAATTCTTGATCAATCAATAAAATAAAAAAATAAAAATACACCATATAAAAATACAACATAGAAAAAAAACATGCATTCAAACCATTTAAAATAATATAAAAATAATAAATGGAAGCTTTGTAAAAAAGAAAGTGTAAAAATGTATTAGGCTAGAAAATGTTGACTTTGCGTTCCACTTTAGCACGCACTGTGAGATGTTAATTTATATATATATATATATATATATATATAATCTCACAGTGATATGTACACATTTTACGAGGGTGCTAATTTGTAATAAATCATACGAGTTCATACGTTTTTTTGCTAAATCTTGCGTATTTTACTAGTTGCCGAATTTGGCACCTCATACAAACATGTTTACGGATTGGTCGTTAGACTGTGTTGATATATATATATATATATACACATAAAAGTTCTTATATTTACTATATATTCTTATATATAATATATCTATATATTCTTATATATAATATATCTATATATTCTTATAAAAGTTTTGCTAGTGAACACAATTTTTCCCGCTTAATGTAACATTTTTGCGAGCGAGCGCCATTTTCCCTCCGCGGGAACGCAAAAGTTTCAATAGTCACTTTAATATCTATTTTTCCTTCACTGCGTCAATTTAGCGGCTTCGTAATAAAATCCGCTTACACCACAGAAACATTCAGGAGCAATTATAAAAAGAGTTTGCTTTAAATTTGAAAAACTAACTTTTTATTGCACACATTTTATTTGACATTGACGTTATCTCAACCAATTGTGTGTGCATCCCGTTCGGCTCATTTAGGTGCCGTTTGCGCTGACTGGGATCATCTGAGGTTGTGTAGCTACGTTTATTCAACAGCGCTATTGAGAAAAGCCAGTGTCAACAGACCTGTACGTACAGTCAGCTGTTATTGACCTGACAAATCCGAGTGACACTCCGTCATATTCCAGAAGGCAGGCTATCGGTTATCCATGAGCTCGAACAATGTGGCAAATAATGAATAAGCAGCGTTTGACAGAGCAGTTACAAGCACTGGATAAACAGAGTAAGACGTGTATTGTACACAGTATCAGAGCTCTTTGATTATCGCATTATCCCGTTAATACTGCGGCCGTTTGGATTCGGTCAGCAGACATGATCTTTTAACTAAGCATACATCAGACTCGAGCGCTTCATCCAAGTGCCGCCAAACCCTGGTGAGATAGGCCTACTGTATGAGCTTATCTGCGCAAACACGGTCTGTTTCAATATGTACACTGGACTCCTTCATCACGGACGGCTATTGATCGAGATTATGATAGCAGAGCTCCGGGAATTCATCTGTTCCAATGGGACTATTGACTTAAGCTCTCAAACACGGAGTCAATCGCCAAGTGCCCCTCTTGTATTTTCGCAAGGCTTTTCTTTAATCTCTCGCACACACAGTCGCATCTCACAGGGCTTTCAGATGATGTCCCATCCCTTGCAGTGACTCATTATAAACACATAATAATATACCTAATTTAATTTCTGGGTGTTGAATAGCTGGCGTGGCTTTACGCGGGATTAGGACTGTGTGACATTAGGGCCTTGTTTTAGTTAACCCAGTTTTAATGCAAACACGAGCACTTCAACAGAAGTTCCAACACCATATTTTGTTTGTCGATATTCTGTCTGACTGCTCGCCGTTCCTGTAAGGAGGCGTACGATCGATGAACGCTTCAATGTATGGACTTTCTTGCAGTAGAGTAGTAGAGCATGGAAGCATGCGCTTAAAGCTTGAATTTATGTTTTAAAATCCATATAGTTGTAAAGGATGCAATTAACTACCAACTACACTGTAAAAAATGGCTGTGATTTTAACAGTAATAAACTGTGAAAATGCTACAGGAAAAAACTGTTAAATGGTTAACGGTAAATTCCTGTAAATTTGACAGGGAAAACCGTACACTGACATTCCCGAAATTCCCTGAATTGCATTTTACATTTTGTTTGAATTTGATGTTTTTTCTTTGAAATAATTCTTATTCTTAGTGTTTTTTTCTCAGTTATGTTTATTATGGTTGTATGTTACATGTAATGTTGTTAAATGAATGTTTATTGCATATTTGAGTTTTATGATGGTGTTTAGTGTTTGTGTAAACAACACTGAGCTCCTTCTATATTCATATTTAAAAGCTGCTTGTAATGGGCTTTGGTTTATCATGTGACTTTCTCATCACCACCTGCATTTGGTGTTTATCAGTGTATTTCAAAGATACAAAACAGATTTCAGTACTTTAAAAGTTGGTATATTAACATTGTATCAGAAATATGCAATGTTAATATACCAATATACTGGGCGGAGCCGACGGAGGTGACGCCCTCCAGGGCCGACCAGACAGCGGAGATGCCCTCCAGGACCGACCAGGCAGCGAAGAAGACCTCCAGGGCCGATCAGACAGCGAAACTGCACAAGGGAGCACAGACAGGTTAGTATAGGCCTCATTGGCCGAGTTCTTACCTGCCACCGTCTTGGGTTGAATGGTCCCGATAGCCAGGGCAGGTCCGGAAGCAGGTTCGGCAGTCTCAAGGCCTGACTCAAGGCAGGTCGACAGTTCAACGGCCCCCTTGGTCTGCTCAGAGCAAAGGAAAAGTTCATCATCGGCTTCCATGGCCGGTTCAGGGCAAGGTGAAAGTTCAAAAGCCTCTGTGGCCAGTTCTGGGTCTTGTGAGAGCTCCTGAGCGGCTTTAATGAACAGACCCGGAGGTTGTGTAGCCACCAGCAGGACCCCTGGAGAATCTAGAGTCGTAGACGACCTCTCTGGGGTTTGTGCAGCCACTGGCGGGTCCTCCGGGACATTAGTGTCACATATGGGCTCAGGCGGCTGGGGCCACGCCCGATCAGGATCATTACATGGCTCCGGTGGATCGGGCCATGGAACGTCAGAGTCATTGACCGGTTCTGGTGGCTCGGGCCAAGGTAACTCGGGCTGGGATCCGATAGAGACGGACTGGAAACCATGAGGATCTCGTACGGTGCATCAGGCAGTGAGACCGGAACCGACCTAGAAATTGGCAGAATTGGGTCGGCAGGGAGCAGGTCCGGCATATCGACCCACTGATCCACAGCAAAACCCAACCATCGCGGGTCGTGAGCCCACGGGAGCGGAACCTAATAGCAAGGTGAGAGTCAGGCAGCTGAGGATAGCCTCCCGGCTTTCTGGAGGTGGCGGCCATCTTGTGCTTGGTTGGTGTCAGCGCACGGAGCCGCGAATGCAGACCGAAGTCTGGAAAGATGATCGTGTTCGCAGGTGGTGTGAACGCCATCTTTACTGTGGTCAGTCGATCTGTCACGAACTGTCGCTGTGGTGAAGCGAGTCACAAGCTTTTCCAGCGGCACGGAAACACGGGAGGCAGGAAATCACTTAAACGATGAACATTTAATAATAAACAAGGAAAAACTAAAACAAAGCAAGATGAACACGAACCACAAACGTACATGCAACTTCATCGACTGACAGAGATACAAGACATGGGGTATGGATTTATACAAAGACTAATGAAGGACAAAATATGGGACACCTGGTAGACACGGCTGGCAGAGGATCAAACACTAATGAGCAGGGCGGGGTTACAAATGATCAGAGCACATGGGAGAACAGAATGAAAACAAAACAGAAAAGCACATGGAACAGATCAACATAAATATGTACTGGGCTCCTCCACAGCGGTACCTGCCCGAACTAGTCTAAATAGTCAGAGTATAAACACTTATTATGGGTGTATGGTAGTGATTCAGGACAAGCCAGAAACAAGGTCAGGAAAATTAATTAATTGGGTACTCACTTATTATATAAAGTTTGTAAATTTTGAACACAAATAATTACGGACTGCTGCTTTAAAAAAAGGAGCGGCAAAATAGGCGAACAAACTGATGCAACAATAGGCTAGCCTACATTAAAATAACATAATAAAATAAGACAGTTTTAAACATTAAGCATCAATATTGGCTGTTTTTGTAGCAAATGAAATCAAAAGCCGCATAAATTCAAAATACAAATGACCGTCAATATTGGGGTTGAAAAGTTTTCACATTTAGAGAGGTGCTCCCCGGTAAATAATTATGTCGGCCTACCGTGGGGGAAAATATATATTTTTTTCCTTCAGTAAAATTCTAAATTACAGGGGCTAAATATCACGTTATAGGTGTCGCTTCAACCCACAGCCATGAAAAACAACCTGCGTCAACATTGTTAAAGTAGCCCAATCCTGCGGGAAAACCGCAGACTTGGCAACATGTGGGCACGTCCGCTTTTATGTTAAAAATAGCAAAAAAACATCTAATGTAAAGTCTGTCTTCTCTTTATGGTCAGCTAAACTGTCAATGCAGTTAGGCTAAGTTAAACAGAACACCACTAAGCACATTATGCTTTTATGCAAAGCAGTTTTTATCAAGTTAATGTTTATAGCAGAAACATAACGGATAAGATGTAGGCTAAAACTTGAATGCAATGCCAGTTTCTTTGGATAAATGTGTCTGCCTAAATATAAAACAAATAAATGTAGTGCATGCAGATAAAGGCAAGATAAATGGTTGCATTTTAACATTGTTACCACCACAGTAACACCAGAACACATTCATGTCTACATACATGTGTAAATGCTTTTGCATATGTGCTATTACTGTAGACCAAGTTCAAGTTAATATTGCTTTGTAATAATATTGGATGTAAACTGATGATTATAAAAGCAGTGAAAAGCATTGAAACTAATTTAAACATACTAATAAATATATACATTCCAATGGACAAAACTTCAAATTGTGAACAAATCAGTAGTGCAAGGAAAAAAATAAATAAATTAACTGCTTATTAATGGAAAAAAATAATAATTTTGCATTGATAAAATTTTAAAATGCGTGCATGAACACAAAAAATCCATAAATATAGGGCACCATGTAGGCTGCTTATTGATATACAGGATTTTTGTTTTATTTTATTTTTTTGCTTTTTTTGTACTGCATTGCATGTTTTTAAAAATGTTTTAATATTATTTATTTTTACAGTGCACATACATAAAATTAAATCTGTATAAAATATATCTGTATTTTTGTCTTGTTTTCTCAGCATCCTAAAAAAGATAAAACGACTTAAGTAACAAAATTGTGTATATTTATGCTTGTTTAAAACATTTACTTAAGCATAATAACAATTTGAAGAGACAAACAATCTATATATAATGATGCATTACATTCCTCAAAGCCATTGTCATTTGCATCAACTACCTGATCAAGGCCCATTAGTTTAAATGCTTGTGTAGCCAGTAACTGCAATCACCTGGATCATTTATCAGCATTGTGCAATGGCTTTGAGCACGGCTCGTCCAATCAGAATCGGCGTCAGACCTGTGTGTTTTATAATGCGGGACTCTGACATGGATATAGAGGTCAGAGCTTCTCATTAGCGTGATCTTTACGTCTCTCAGTCAGCGTTACAGCAGCGTGACTAACACAACAGACAAACACAATGCGTTACTCTTATTCACAGGAACATGTCGAACCCTCCCTCTGTATACACACACTCACACACACTGTATGAACACTGATGTATCTCTCACGCATGTTCAGATGCCAGAGCGCCTTCTTGGCTTTGTCTGCTGTGTTTGAAGAGCATGCATGCTCCATTTGAGTTATGAAGCTAATATTATGCTTACATTGTGTGTGACATGACTGCTGTTTGCTCTCTTTAACAAGCCAACCTGTTGTTATTTTATCGCTGATCTCTTTTCAATTGCAGAGGTTCTGGTTATTTGGCATTGCTCGGCGTGGTTCGGTCACGCTCTGCCAAGAACAAATGAGTCACTCGCTCTGGATCTCTGAAGTTTCCCTGGAAGGAGACACAGAGTGTGTTTTCAGATGACAGATCTTCATTGTTTGAGCAGAAGTGTCCACAGGCTTTTCTGAAACCTTTGTATGGTTTTGTCAACACGTCTGTGTTTTTCGGACAGATCTGGTTGAAGTACAGTCATGTAATGTCATGAATGTTTAATATGAGATGCGCAGGTTCTTACTGTATGTACCCCATTAAATTTGTTCTAGTAATTTTCTTCCTTTATGATGCATTACTGATACTTTTGGGGTCATCGCCGAGACCAATATGAAAATTTTTTAAAATAGAAAATACGTTATTGCATATTTAGTATAATGCCATTATTTATAAAAAAATATATATATAAAAGCAATGTAATGATGCATACAGTATATAATTTTTATCAAACAATTGAATGTCTGTTGTCTGTCGTTATGTCCCCAGCAGTTCTACAATCAAACCTATGTTCTTGTTTCTAAAGGATCATGTGATGCTAAAGACTGGAGTAATGATGCTAAAAAATTCAGCTTTGATCACAGAAATAAATTATACTTTACAATATATTTACATAGAAAACAGCTATTTTAAACTGTAATAATATTTCACGTTTTTTAATGTATTTATGATCGAAGAAATACAGCCTTGGTGAGCAAAAGAGACTCCTTTCAAAGAGTTATAGCGTGTCTGGATACATAAAATTTGTACTTTTGTCTTGTTTGAGTAAAAATATTTCAGCATCCTTAATACATGATATAGCCTATATTACTTTAAAACGAATGTGAAAATGGAAAACATAATAAAAACTGAAGCAAAATATAAATAAACACTTAATATTGCTGTTTGTTTAACATACATAATTAAACTGAGAAAAAACAATCTGAAGAGACAACTAATATGTATATGAGGATATACAGTAACGGTCATTTGGGACTAAAGCAGGCCTTTAATAGCAGATGCAAACATGCTGACTGTAATTTTTTGGGAGGCAGTGATGCTTCACAGCTGAAGCTCTTGATGATATCACGGGTTTGTGTAAATTGAGCGTTGAGGAGGTCTGCAGTATAAGTGTGATGCTGGACTGCTGATATAAGCGTTCTGTCCTCTATTTAATTGCTTGAAAGGAGCACAGAGAGACCGCTGTGGCCCGGCTTTGACAATGAGAAAGGTTTCAGGAATATATTAGAGCCGGAGGTGAACGAAGATGCAGGTGCTCCGTTCTTCACTGTTATGATCTCCTCTGAGCTAAAAGAGCAGACCTGAACACACGCCGAGCTGCGCGGCTTATCTAGATGAGGACAGGGAACTACAATTTGCCACACGGCCTACAGTGAACAAACCCTGCTGCTCCACATCTACAGACGGGACGGGGACGACTCTGGCTCTACGTGTGATGAGACGCTGTTGAAGCACAGAAAGTGGTGCAAATCTCTGCTGGGGGTGTCAGTGTAAGAAACGCTTGATGTTATTGTAACTCAAGGCCTGAAGTGACCATCAATATTGCAATATTTCAACAAGAATCAGGGTTATTATTGTTATCTAAGACTAAAATCATGGAAATTTGCTTTTTTTGCTTTGCTGCCAAAGCAATATTTCGCATTTTTGTGCAGTTTAAATACTAAAATGACTGAAACTAGATCTATCACACAGAAAAATACAGTAAAATAACTAAAAATATGGTACCAAGAACATTGTTGTATTGAAAATCAGCATGTTCAGTTGTCAGACAGGACTGGAAGCTCAAATAGGAGTGGCTTCTATGATCAGATGAAGCTAAAACATGAGCTTTTTAGCAGCTATCGCTCAAGATGTGTTTGGTGAACACAGGGATAAAAAGTACTCCATGTGTGCAATGAAGCATACTGCTGTGTTTTTGATGTTGTGGGTCTATATTTCTGCTGGACATTCACATAGCAGATAAAAATCAATAATTCACTGAATCTGTTAGAAATCTTATAATGGGCCATGGTTGGGTCTTCCATTGGGACAATAATCCAAAACAAACATCAACATAAACACAAGAATTAGTCACTGAGCACAAAATTAAGCTTTTGCCATGGCCGTCCCAGTCCCCTGACCTGAACCTGAGTGAGCTGAACTAAAGAAGAGAGCCAACAGAGCTGTTATCTTGGGAAAGAACGTAGCAATAACTGGGTGCCAATAATTGGGGCCCACATGTATTGGAGAAAACATTTACTTCATCATGAGTTTTTCTCCATATTTTCAATTGTTTTAATTCAGTGATAGGTTAGAATTTTGTAAATTTTTTGAACGAAAGATCAAAAGGATAAACAATGCAGATTTATTCTCACAGCCAGCTTTGCTCAGATTTACCAACGGTGCCAATATTAATGGAGGGCACTGTATATACACATTTAATAAAAAAAATCATTATAATTAACTGAATGAAAAGATGACTTAAAATTAACATGAACTAAAACAGAAAAAATATTGTGCAATAAAAGCACAAAAAAAAGGAAACACCTTTTAATTAATGAATTTATGGGTGTGTATAAAATAATCAATAATTATTTTTTTTAACTAATTTAAATGTTTATCTATTTAATGATTATTGCTATTTGCAGTACAGTTAAATGGAGATATTGAAAAAATACATACAGTTTCATGTCTGATACACATATTTTAAATTAAGTTTTTAGTGAGCTGTTATTTCAAATTGAATATGAATACAGCAGATTTATAGTGGTGGGCATGATGCATTACAAAATACATTAAAATGAAATGCATTAGAAAAGAAAATACAGAGCCTGTCTTTAGAGCACAGTTAATCCCCACGAGGCAGAAAACATGTAGAATGTGTCTTGATAACATTAATTAAGTGAAGGTAAAAAAAAGATCTGATCACTGAAGAGAATTGTATCATATTAAGTGATTAATGTAAATACCCCAGACAGACATTTAACAGAAAAAACTTCCAGACAGGATCTGTTCAAAACCCAGCAGAGAAAACGACAAATAATGAGCAGATCAGTGAATAAAAGACAAATCCATTAACATCAGCAACAGAGAGACGCTTGCTGCTTTGAAGCTTTGATTATCACAAAAGACTCCCTGATGTATTTATTCTGTGTAACAGAGAAACTGTGAACAACCAATGATTCATCGCTGAATGTAGATACTGTATCGCTCTCTATTCATCTGATACTGCTGTTATTTAATTCACCATTTCATGTTAAAAATGAACTCTGATGGAAAAGGCAGATGAAGTTTGACCTTACTTGAATACTTCAAGTGAATACTTATGAATAGATGCAGCGATCAAATCTTTTTGTCACTTATGAATCATCAACTATTCCCTCCATCACGTGCAAGGCCTGGAAATGTCTGGAAACACTTGATGTGAATACAATCTGAAGCAGCAACCGTGTGTCTGTCAATAAAGAACAATATCTACTAACAGACACAAAAGCAGTGGATTATTACATACAGAGGTGTTTCTCAACTGCTAGATTGAGCAGGGAAAAATCACGAATCATAAATCATAAAACAAATCATTTACGACAGCAAACTAAATAGACTTATTAAACATTGCATATATTTTTTTGCTGTTGAACTTGGCAGTATTTTGGTGCAAATGCATCAAAAGCCTAAAAAAAGGCTCAGAGATATAAAAAACAGAAAATATTTTAAATAATTATAATTTTTTCACTTACATTTTAGCTATTTTGTTTGTGTGTTTAAATTATGTCTATTTTTAATTTGTTAGGTTATTTAGTTTCAGTTATTGTAGTAACTCCAGTTAAACTAATTAAAAAATGAGGAATAATTAAATAAGAAATATTTTAATATCTATCTATCTATCTATCTATCTATCTATCCATCTATGTTTATATATATATATATATATAATACAATTATTTGGGTTATGTATATATATATAATATATATTTAGGTTACAGTTTTATAATATATATATAAAATATACATGATTATTTTTTGTCATCATTTTATGATGTGGGTTCCAGTTTTTGTTAATAACAATGAATTGGTTATGACGACGCTGTGTGATCTTTAAAAACATTAACAAAACTCTACAGGTCTATATTGACCACAAAGTGTTTTATACATAGATTAGATTAATGTGTTTTTTCCTAAAACTGGCAAACAGCAACAGCAGAATCACACGCAAACAACAGGTGACAGAAAGAGACAGCGATCCTCAAACGTGGAAATCAACTCATTGCACTAACCCTTATAAAACAGACAGTAGTGTCGTGATTTATGCAGGCTTTGTCCTCATAAATGTACCTTTTCTCCAAAGACACTGCATGGTCTTCTTGACTGTTTCAGTGCTTGAGTCCAGGTGAGGTGAGTTAGTGTCGGGCAGGTGGTTGTCTGGAGCTGTGTTTGAGAGGCCATTTCATGCCTGGCTAGGCCTGCTTTGTGGCCCAATTCTCCTAATCTGGAAATAATTATTGTGGGATTACCCATCTGCACTTTCACAGAAATGGGCCAAGGGTGTGGTCACTGCTCTGGAAGATGGAAAGAGAGGACACAGAGAAAGTGTTTGCACATGAAGTGTTTGCCAGGGATGCCAACAGCATTTATGACTCCATTTCCAATTTTTCATAAGGAATAAATAATTGGAAGAAATAAATGCAATTCCACTGCCAAAAGATGATGTGAATAATACGTTCATTTAAAACAATAGTAACACTCGTTTTAAGGACTTAAAGTTTCAACTGCATGGATTTAATGGACTTAAAAGAACCAATTCAGAGTCATTCGTTTAGGAAACGGGCTACACTGTAGTTAATTAAAAAAGAATCGGCTCATTAAAGTCATTTGTTCAGGAATCGGATTATACACTTTTCATGCAGCATCCATTTGATTCAATACAAATTCGAATTGTTAGTTTAGAAATAGGACATTGGTTCAGCATTTGTTTGATTTTGTCTGACTAAAGAGTCGTTCTTTCGGGAATCAGACTACACAGCTGCATAATGCCGAGTCCAGACTGTACGATTTTAGTCCCGTTTTTTGACTCGCCAACAGGGTTTCAAGAAATCGACAACAAATGCCCGAAATCACAGGCAAATCGTTGCTCGTTCACGTGAGTGACAATCACACAGTGTGAACTACCAAAGACGCGATCTGAGAGAATCGTCGACAAGTCGTCGACACCCGTGAGATATTTAGCATGCTAAATATAATTTATCAAATATCATCAATAGCATGCTAAATATCTCACGGGTGTCGGCGACTCAGAATCATGCCGCGTGAAATGTATTCTGTCTGAACAACATCGGCGATTACCAACAGCCAATGAGAGAGCAACATCCAGGGCAGCGGGATGTTTGGGGAGGAGTTACGAAGGTACAAGGTGAATATCCTCCTCTATAATCATCTTTTCTTTTTCTTTCTTTTCGTTGCAAATGAGCGCACATGCAATTTGTATGGCTAGATTCTTGCGCGCTACTATTTTTAATAATAATCCCAGTCTCACGTGAGAACACTTCTCGAGTGTTTGGTTGGTAGTTTGCGGACTGGGACAAAGTTGCGGCGATTCTTCCTGTTGTAAAGTCATGCAGTGTGAAACCCCCTGTCGCCGATCTATCATGCAGTGTGAACACGGCAGCGACTCAATGCTACCCCAGATAGTCACACAGTGTGAAAATTTATTATTTTCACATTTCACACGGCATGATTTTCACACATCTGCGATTCTCTAAGATCGCGTCTTTGATAGGTGTGTGTGATGTGTGAAGGTCACTTGCGTGAACGAGCACCGATTTGTCTGCGATTTCTGCCATTTGTCTGCGATTTCTCAAAACCTGTCTGCTAGTCAAAATCGGGCTAAAATCATGCAGTCTGAACTCGGCATAAGGGTTTACAACCACAAGTTTTCAACCAAAAACAGTAAACTTGTTATGAGTTTTGAATATTAATTTACACAACAACAGTTTTGAGGACAGAAAGCGCATAATTTTGAAAATGGGTTTCAAGGTAGAAGTTTTTGAAAAAAAAAGTTCTTCAGCAAACTGAGGATTCACTTCACCAATATTACAACCAACAGCGAAGGCGCATCAAACACAAATACACACGGCAAATCCTAAGTACTCATCAACGCCGTAATAGTGTTTTTTAACCTTTTCAAAATTTTGTGTATACACAACACAATCTCACGAGCAATTCGTACATATTCGTACGAGGTGCCAATTCGTAATAATTCGTACGACCTCACTCGTACGATTTCATACGATTTGTCTGAAACCACGTGATGGGTAGGTTTAGGGGCGGGGTTATGTTTAGGTCATTCGTACAAATTCATACG
>JAUMHR010000056.1:20542409-20563295 GCA_032361145.1 Enteromius fasciolatus
TGGCAGAGGATCCCCAAATCCAGGTGTGAAAAACTTGTTGCATCTTTCCCAAAAAGACTCATGACTGTATTCGATCAGAAGGGGGCTTCTACTAAATACTGAGCAAAGGGTCTGAATACTTAGGAAAAGTGTCAATACTTCTGTGTTTTTCTGTCAATATGGGGTGCTGTGTGTACAAAAATAACCTAAATGATTTTAGCAAAAGGCTGCAAGTAACAAAGAGTGAAAAATTTAAGGGGGTCTGAATGCTTTCCGTAACCACTGTATATAATTATAAATGTATTTTCCAGATTTAATATAACACAGTATTTTGTTATAGTATTGTATTACATTTTATACATTTTCCTTCAATTTTGTAGTTAATATTGTATTTTATATAATTGTGTTTATATAGAATGTATATTTTATTACATTTAATTTTTAAATGATTTATATTATAAAAAAAATTATTATAAATATATATTATATTATTTAGTTATTTAATGTATATAATACATAATTTATATTTTATTACATTTTATTTTATTAAATATATAATTGAATTTAATGAATTTTTTATTATTTTGTTATTCAGTGTATATAATATATATAATTTAATAGTATTTAAATATTATTATTTACAAATAATACACCCCTTTTTTAATACATATATAAATATATAAACAAACTAAATTTTAAATTTATTTGTCACTAAGAGAAATGTATCATATAATACATATATCCTTTATATATATATATAGTTGTCAGGCCTATGGACTGCACTGGGATCAGTGCAGTCAACTGCTCTCATGCTCAGGTGCCAAACGAGCAAATCACTGCCAGCTGGAGATCATTAGGAGAGAAGGATAAAAGCCTAGCTCTCCAATACTACTGTGGCGGTGATTGAGGTAACACACTACTCTTGTCTTCATGCCATTTGCTTCATGTATGTTTCATGTTTACCAGGAAGGACTTACCACAACAAGATGTGAAAGTCTACTACTGCTGTGTTGAGCGAAGATCGCTACCACGGAGATAGTATCAAGCACGCCTCACTCATCCACTTCACGGAAGCCATGAGCGATCTGAGCACTGCTCACTGAAAACCAAACGTGAGTTGATCCTTCACTTACCAAAGTTTACTCACCAATCATACTTGCCTGTCTTCACAGACCATCGTCCCTTAAACTCCTTGTTCACTGGAAACTCCTGCAAAGGAAAAGAGCGGACATTACTGTCATTGAAGGATTGGACTGGAAACGTATGTGTGAAAGGAATCAAGCTCACCTGAAGATCGCTGAACGTGTGGACTGAGTGCTGGAGCTTATATGAAAGAAAGGAGTTCTTTCATTTCATTGATCATTGACTTTACATTCTTTCAATAAATTCATTTATATTTCCCTTCATGTCTCCTTGTCCATGACTAGTTGAACCAACGAGAGTAGCTGGCCGTTACAATAGTAAATAGTACAGTAAAAATAAAAACAATTAAATATGTTACAATAAACTGTATAAACTACACAATAGAATATTTAATTAAATATATAAACAAACATTCTTTATATATTTTTTTAACAATTACACACACACACACATATATATATATATAAAGTAAAATATTCAATTAAATATTTTAGAATAAAATTGATTTTATATTATATATTTTTATTGTATTAAGAATATAATAACTTTCAGAATCAATTTTAATTAAACATTCCAATAAAATGTAATATATATTTATATATGTGTGTGTGTAATTTTATTTATGCATGTTTATAAAGAAATCTATATTTTTTTTATAATGAAATTACATGTATTGTCATTTATATTGTGTTATTTTATTATATTACACTTTTTCATTTGTATTTTTTATTTTTTATACAAAAAGTTTTTATATAAAAAAGTTCCTTTTGCATAAACTATGGTGCAGTTACTAACCAGCCAACCTCAGTCTCACTAGTCTCTGTCCAACAACAAAAGTCTATATAAATAATGACCAAACTTTATGTTGATGTGGAACATGACGGGGACTCTGAGACTCGAGAGGTGTTTTTATCTGTCACTGCCGCACACAGAAGAGAGAAAAATAAGATTATACAAAAATGATTACGATTGCTCTCACTTACATATTATTACATGCTGCGGCTTGCCAGGCGTTTTTACCCAAATTAATGAATTCTTGATATTTCTCGTAACCTTTGACTCCAATCAATATGTCTGTCACTGTAACCTCCTTATTTTCCATTTCATATGCGCTCAGAAAATCAATTATTAAAGAAAGCTATTATTTAGCCACTAAACCCCCTTGGAACATACAATTTATGATTCATGGAATACATATCATGTAATTAAGAGCCCTGAAGTGAATGTATTTGCCTTCATCTGCATCGACAGCTCCCTGAACGCTCTTCTCTTCATGCTTTAAACAACAGAAAACACAAATCTCTGTGCACGGAGATCGTCTCTATATGCTGTACATATGTATAATGAAAAAATAAATATGTATCATGTTTTACGGTATATTACAAAATAAAAACAAAAATATATTTATTGTATTTTGATTATATTATTATTTATTTATATTAATAATATATTCGGATACAAATAAAGATATAAAACTTCTTTTGATTAGACTTTTTTTAAGATGTACTTGTTACATTTAAGTGCTGAGTATTATTAATTAACTACATGTGCTTAGTATATGGTATTACTTGCATGTAATTATGCTTAATTCAGTGTTATTATAATAGTATGTACATAAGGACACCTTAAACATATTTTTCTTTTAATATTAATCTTTCAGATTTATAATATATATTTTTAAGCATTTTATATCTTATATTATTACACACACACACACACACACACACACACACATATATATATTTACAACTCAAAAACACAAGACAAAAGTAAAAATATAAACTAAAATAAAAAAATTAAACTCACAATAGCAAGAAAAAAGACTAATAATTCTATGTTTATATCTCAAGTATTTTGAGATAAAAAGTCACAATAAAACTGACAAAATAACACAATCACTAAACCTTTACAATTAAATTTAAATAAAAAAAATAAAGCAAAATACATGAAAACTATAAATTCTTGATGATACTAAAATAACTCTAGTACTGAAATAGCATAAATGATAGCATGAATCAAATTAAATATAAAATTTATTTTATTTCATTTCACTTATGGTATTTCAGCTAGTTGCCCAAGACAATGTTTCTATTTTTAGTTTAACTAGACAAACTAAAATACCAAACTAACCCTAACATTGAATCTTGAAACAATACAGACATAATAAAGAAACGCACACAAAAACTAATAAAAATTACAGCAAAAATGAAATTACATAAAAAATGTCATCATTAAAATTAAAAGCAGAAATTGAAAACTAATCCAAAATAAAGTATAGTATAATTTAGTCTCATGACCAATTCCTACGTATTCATATGAGGTGCCAAATTCGTGCTAAATCGTACCCCGTCACAGGTAGGTTTACAGGCCTGGGTTAGGTTTAGGTCATTCGTACGAATTAGCCACCTCGTAAAATATGTACGAATTGCCGTGAGATCAGGCTGTTTTTTCTTGATATACAAAAGTTAATATATACTGTATATAATAATAAATAAAAATAGAAATTATTACATAACTTGTATATAGTCGAATTATATAAATAAAAAAAATAAAAATACCAACATAAGAATAAATGATGACAGCAACATTTTTAAAACGTTAATTAATGTTCAAATAATGAAAAGCAGAAAAATAAAATTAATTCAAAAAAAGTATAGTATAGTTTAGTCTTGTTTTTTTTCTTGATATTGACTTGGATCTAGGTTTGCAGCGTCCACACGATAAAAGCACTTTTTGCCTCCAGTATCTCGACCAGACGCCGCTCAACCAGAAACCAGTTTATTTCCCGGATGCTGAAGCTACTGACCGAGACTAATGCCAGATTTGAATAATACTAGCTCCTTATTCAACACTTCATGCCGTTTTATACTGGTTTTATGCATGGATTGTAGTACGGAGAGTCTCAATTTACATTTTTGATGTGACATGCTGATCTAAGAGATTATTTAGAAATTAATTTCAGCTGTCACTCCTTGCTCTTTTGTGGTGATTAGCTCGCCGCACACAGTCGGCCTGACGCGGGGAATCTCGAGGCGTCGGTGTGGAACGTGATTGATAAAAGCGGCGGAGCATGATCCAAGCTGATAGCACTAATGCTAATGCTGTTTGAGTCTGTCGTGTTAACAGCTACGAGCTGAAAACAATCAAAACAACATCATTTTACAACCTGATGTGAGCTAATGAGGACTTGTATGCACATCCCTTTTATTTATCTACGCAGATAAGGAATAATGTTATTTTCAGATCATTTAACTTTTTTTTTTTAATATTATTATTTTATATCGTTTATCACATTTTTATCTAGGCTATATAATTTATACTTTATAGATATAATATTATTATTTATATATTAATTTATATTATTTGTTTTTATTCAAATAACAGGTGAAATTTATATTTTTTATATTGTGTTGTTATTGTACTTAACCCTAAGTACAATAACAACACAATATAAAAAATATAAATTTACATTTCACCTGACTTTTATATAGTTTTTTAAATAATTATAAAATTAAAAAATAAAAATACAAAAATAAGAAAACCAATTTACAATAACAAATAATATAACAATTAATAATATATAATAATATAAAATATCTAAAATAATAATAAAGAGTAATGCAAGTAAATCTAAAATAAATAATATTAATATAAATATTACATTTAAATAAATATATAATATAAGTATATAAAATACATAATATATATTATATAAAATAATATAAACAACAAATAATATAAAATAATAACTAATTACACAATATAATTAATAATCAGAAGAAAAAAATAAACAATGAATAGCAATCAAAATAATAATAAAAAATAATATATAGTTGAAATAATATTGACAATAAATTATTATATAAATAAAAATTTAAATAGAAATAAATAAATAAATAAATAAATAGAAATAAACGTAAGAGTAAAAATCAATATTAAATAATACATAACATAAAATACAATTTGAAATGTAATTTTAAGGGCATTTTTCTAGGACTAAAACTAATCTGGCTCTGTTAGTGTCTTGTCCTGAAGGTAAACCAACTAAACTGTTAAAACGAGGCTATTCTCGTCTCTCTTTGTACACAGAGAGTTAATCGAGACTGTTAAAGACCTACTTCACGTTTGGTGGCGTCATCATCGCGGTCAGAAAGTGAGGTGTGTAACGATTTCCGCCCGAGTCCTTCTCTTTCTCATCTCGCGAGAGATGTAATCCGAACGCGTCTGGCATTTTCAGATTACCTCAGGGTCCCGTCGAGACGACAAATCTGCTTATTTACCAAGGCTTCCAGGTGAGCTAGCAGTCGAAACCCAACACCTTCGCACCTTCTCCGGCTCTACGTAAGCTGGTTAGGAGAGGTGGAGGATGCCCTGAGACGCTCCCAAACTTTATTTCCGCTCGTTGAAACTGATAGCGCATTAGGAAAATGCCAGCCCGAAGGGTCGCGGAGAGAAGACGAACTCCCACGGCCGGCGACAACCAGACAGAAAGGAGAAAAGGAGAAGCTCCTGTCAGTCTGGAGAGATTATTCCCTTCCCTCTTCTCCCAAAAACACTCTAAAGCCGATTCAGAAGGCCTTCCCGTCGGGCCCCGCGCCGCTCTCCGGATGAGATCGCAGCCTTGATTTTTCCCAAACAAGTTCATTAAGGGTTTTGTCATGGCCTTGATGGGTTTCTGGTATCGACGTGCTTGCAGATTAAGTTTCTCAGGTGTATAAAGCTGTGATTGTTCCCTGAACGAGAGCTCACACGGGTCTGTTAGACGCAAACTAGCAGGATCTGCTCCGGCTCTAGTCGAAAAAATCACAATAAAAGTTCAATAATAATAGATGCTGCTGATTAATCGCGATAGAAATACAAGTTTTTCTTTGCAAAATATGCAGTATGCGGGTCAAAGAAGAAAAAGGTTAAGTGTAACACTGCTTTAAATTAGCTTGTTGTTTGAACTTTTACATTAATATTGTGTTACACTGAATAACAATGTAACATTAGTCTAAATTTTGACATTATATTCTCCAATTTATTTTAAACCTTAAAAGTACATGCATATGAATGTAAATATTTATTATTATATATTAAATATATTTATTTTTTATTATACTGTATGTTGCTTGAATATGAATACTTACATGTAAATATTTTCCAAATAAATATATACATGCATGTGTATTTATATATGCATAATAAATAAACACACATACATAGAAACTTTTTTGTATTACAGGATTAATCGGTTGACAGCACTAACTAAGATGCTTGAGCATCTGTTTTGAGCGGAATAAAAAATAAAATTCATATGTGGATATATTTTCTGTGGAACAAAGCAGTTCAAAATAATATGAGAATGAGTAAATAATTAAAAATAATACAGAGTAAATGAAAAAAATGCATAAAATTGCATAAATTATAAAAAATATGAAAATATAAACAATAAACAAAAATAACATAACAAATCAAAATGTCAATAATATAAATACACAATAAATAAAAATATTAGTGCTGTGAAATGATTAAACACAATTAACTGCATCTAAAATAAATGTTTTTTGTTTACATAACGTGTGTGTGTGTGTGTGTGTGTATTCTGTATATATAAACACACACAGCATATATTTAAAAAATATTTACATGTATACATTAATTGTCACCGGCCGCACCTCTGTGGCTCCCTCCGGAACACAGCAGCGGGAACCTTCGCCGGAATATTAGTTCCACCCGGACTCTTTTCCCCAAACACCGGAATCATCTGCATCCGCAGGTGTTCGGCATTATCTGCCCTACTTAAGTGGCTATCGGATGCTTGTTCTTTGCTAAGTCTTATTCACCACTGGTAATATTTCTGAGCGTTTATTCTGCTTTTGGATTATCTGGCTTTTGACTTGGACTGTCGTATCTCTGTTGATTTCTGCTGCCTGCCCTGACCCTTTGCCTGTTTCTGGATTATTGATTACTGCTGCCTGCCTGACTTTCTCTGCCTGTTCTACGTTTACGATTATCTGCCTTGTCTCTGATACAACTGTTCACCTGTGTACCGATCTCTGCCTGTTTGACCACTCTCTATAATAAAGCCTTGCAAATGGATCCAGACCTTCCTAGTGATCTGTCACAGAAGACTTCGCCTGACACGGATCCAGCGGCTTTATATCAAGTCTTCACCGAGGTGAGCCGCCAAGCTTCAGTTCAGGCTCCACATCAGCAGCAACTGGAGAAATTAACCAAGATCACGGAGGACCTTGCTCGCTCTGTTCAGGCCCTCAGGGTCGCTCTGATTCCGCCTGCCAGCGCACCAACTCCACCGCCAGCTTCACCGGTCTCTACCCTGGTCAACCCAGCTCGGCTGGCGCTGCCGGAAAAATACAACAGTGCCCCAGGCAAGTACGAGGGTTTCATACTTCAATGTGAATTATATATGAACCAGCAACCCAGTTGTTTCGCTGAGGACGATGGCAAAGTCTCACTCATTTGTTCACTACTCAAGGGTAAAGCACTCGAGGGTGACGGCACTCTGGAGAGGACGGCAGATGGCGTTCCCGTCTTACCGCAGTTTTCTTCGCCAGTTCAGGGAAGTGTTCGACCACACTGTGGATGGTAAGGACGCCAAGGATGAGCTGCTGTCGCTTAAGCAGGGAATGCAATCCGCAGCGGAGTTTACCATGTCATTTCGCACCCTGGCAGCACAGACAGGATGGGATCAGGATCCGCTCATGTCGCTCTATCGTCGTGCTCTGCGTGAGGATTTGCAAGTGGAACTGGCTGGACGCGATGAAGGAAAGACCCTCGAGCAGTTCATGGACTTAACCATTAAAACGGATCGCACTCAGGCACTTCCTGCACCCAGACTGACTCAACCTAACCTTGAACCGATGCAGATCGGGGCCACCCATCTGTCCACAGAGAAGCGCGATCGTCGCCGATCCCTGAACTTGTGCATGTACTGTGGTGCAGAAGGACACATCAGGGCGACTGCCCCATTCGACCTCCTCGATCCTCCACCTACCTCTCATTCCATGTACTCCCGCCATGGCCGTGGCAGCCCTCGACGGCCGGCCCCTAGGGTCAGGAAAAATCAATGCTCTTACTCAAAAACTCACTCTGCGCACAAGTTCCCTGCACACCGAACAGATCCAACTCCATGTAATTCACTCACCTGAGCACCCACTCATCCTAGGCCTTCCTTGGCTAAAGCTCCATGATCCCACCATCTCTTGGGCCTCTCATCAAATCATTCAATGGTCATCACACTGCCAGTCACACTGTTTAAAGAAGATGCTGAAACCTACCAAACAACTCAGTGTCACATCCGTGGAACCATCAGAACTCCAGAACCTACCTGCAGAATATCAGGACCTGAAAAAAGCCTTTAGTAAGGAGGAGGCTACCCATCTACCCCCACATCGTTCCACAGACTGTGCCATCGACCTGTTACCCGGCTCCGTACCACCCAGGGGCCGCATCTTTCCACTAACACAGCCTGAAACAGCCAGCATGAATCAGTATATCGAAGAGGAGCTCGCCAAAGGCTTAATAAGACCATCAACATCTCCAGCCTCTGCGGGTTTTTTCATCGTGAAAAAGAAAGATGGAGGCCTCAGACCCTGCATTGACTACCAGGCCCTGAATCTCATAACTATCAAATATCATTATCCCCTGCCTCTGGTTCTCAGCTCTGGAACAACTCAGGTCAGCCCAGTACTTCACCAAGTAAGACTTGCGCAGTGCCTACAATCTGATCCGCATAAGAGAGGGCGACGAATGGAAAACTGCCTTTTCAACCACTAGTGGGCACTATGAGTATCTTGTTATGCCCTTCGGGTTATCTAATAGCCCCTCAGTCTTCCAGGCCCTAGTAAACGATATTTTCAGAGACATGCTAAACCGTTTTGTAATCGTTGATATCGACGATATCTTTATCTATTCCCAGGACCTTGAAACCCACATCCCACATGTCAGGGCTGTCTTGAATAAACTCCTCACCAACCACCTCTACGCCAAGCTTACTGTACCAAATGTGAGTTTCATCAGACTAAGGTGTCTTTTCTGGGTTACATCATCAGCGCTGAAGGGGTCACGATGGATGAAAGGAAGGTGGCAGCTGTAGTAAATTGGCCTAAGCCCCAGAATCTAAAAGAGCTACAAAGGTTCCTCGGCTTTGCTAACTTCTATCGAAGATTCATTAGGAATTTCAGCAAGGCTGCGGCTCCACTCACCTCCATGACTCGCAAAGGTATTAAACAGTTGCCCTGGACCCAGGAGAGCAAAACTGCCCCAGGATCTCAAAGATCACTTCACTACGGCACCTATCCTACATCACCCAGATCCCGAGAGACAATTTGTGGTCGAAGTCGACGCCTCTAACACCGGCCTTGGGGCCATTCTGTCACAGAGACAAGGCGAACCTGCTAAACTCTTTCCCTGCGCTTTCTACTCTCGAAAATTAACACCGGCAGAGAGAAACTATGATGTGGGCGATCGAGAGTTATTAGCACTTAAGGCAGCCTTGGAGGAATGGAGACACTGGCTCGAAGGGGCTACAGAACCGTTCCTGGTCTTCACCGATCATAGAAACCTGGAGTATCTACGCACCGCTAAGATGCTGAACGCACGCCAGGCACGCTGGTCACTTTTCTTCTCCCGGTTTGATTTCCTGATCACCAACCGACCACCTCCTGGTCACCCAGGAATTCTCACTGCCATTGAACTCACCACTAACAAATTCTGGTGGCCCAATCTGTCGGCCGACGTCACGAATTTCAGTAAGGCCTGTAACCCTTGTCAAATCTCCAAAACTTCCAGACAGTGCCCAGCAGGGTTGCTTCAACCACTCCCCATTCCACACCGTCCCTGGTCCCACATTGCTGTGGATTTTGTTACCGATCTGCCTCTATCCAACAATTTTACCACAATACTCACCGTAATTGACAGATTTTCCAAAGCCTGCTGACTAATACCCTTACGGAAACTCCCCACAGCCTGGGAAACAGCAAAAATTAGGATGGAGCAAGTGTTCAGACATTACGGCATACCTGAGGACATCGTTTCGGACCAGGGTCCACAGTTCACCTCCAGAGTGTGGAGAGCCATTTGCACTCAACCAAACATTAAAGTCTTATTCACCACTGGTAATATTTCTGCTGCCTGCCCTGACCCTTTGCCTGTTTCTGGATTATTGATTACTGCTGCCTGCCTGACTTTCTCTGCCTGTTCTACGTTTACGATTATCTGCCTTGTCTCTGATACAACTGTTCACCTGTGTACCGATCTCTGCCTGTTTGACCACTATAATAAAGCCTTGCAAATGGATCCAGACGTTCCCAGTGATCTGTCACATTAATATTCATATAAATTATTATATGAATATATTTCATATATACAATCATATATAAAAAATAATAATAATGTAAAATATATATTTAAAAAACCTGTACCTAAAATACTAAATAAGAAATAATAAAGTAATACATAATTCAATAAATAAATGATAAATTATATATATTTTTTACTAAATAACAAAATACCCCAAAAAAACCCCATAAATTAACAACAATACAACAATAAAAACATATAAAAATAAAACAAATAATTTATAATTAAACATTGCAAAAAAATATATTGATTTAAATTCTATGAGACGTAAATAGGGGGAAAAATATATTTAAAAAAATAACCCTCCCTAATTACTACATAAAAGCAACAAAAAATAATAGTAACAAATAATATAAACAATAAATAATATCATAATATAAATGATACTTAATAAATTAGAAATACTTCTAATTTATTTATTATAACTTATGAATTATTAAATAAAAAAAAAGAAAATTAAATTAATAAAAAATTATGAGAGGTATTAAAAAACTACTTTTCATGTGTAAAAAATACTAGAATATACTATAACACAATACTATAAAGAATAATTATGAACTTTTCCTTTAAGATGAAATGTACCTTTATGAATAGAACTGGTTCCCATTGGAAACTTTTTCTTTTCTCCTCATGCCGTGTGATATAATAACAATAATAATAAAAAAAAAACCTATTCACCCTGGCTTTCAAATGGAAAATAACTGGATATAAGGTGTTTGTTCGAGGCTTTGTGATTTGCAGAAACGCTCTGATTCTGATATGTATTCCATACAGAAGTCTGTACGGAAATCCCAGACTCGCGTTATTCTTCACAATTCCTCCCAGATTTGATTATGATAAAGTTCTATTAGTGTGTAGCGGTAAATAGAGAATCCATTTCACGTTCTATTGAGAGCGGAGAATCGACAGCAAAAGTGAAAATGAAAAGCCGAGCAAACATCAGCCGTCAAATTATTGAAGCACATAATCAGCCGACGGAAAGCTCACCTTAGCAGGGATTCCTTCACTAATAAGAGTCTGAGTCCTGCCGTAATGACTCTCAGCCCGACCAAATTTCATTGCTTTAAGCTCAGGATAATTACTCGCAGAAACTAGGAACAAAACGAGTTATCCTGAACACGCTTAATGTGGATTTATGCTTTTCATTTGCAGCTGTAAAGCCATGATCAGACTGCCGTATGTTTTATGGTGTTAGTGTCTCTGTTACACACTAATGTTGATCAAATCCTCTCTCAAGCACTCGTGGCTATATACATATACTTTGGCTTATGAAAGTGTAAAAAAAACACAATTAATTTAAAAATATGGTTGAAGCTTATGGTATAAAGTCTTCCTGAGTGTTGTTCTGCATGAGCATGCAATTTCTTTACAATCTCATAAAATCAAGTGCAGATTTGCTAGCAAATAATAATACGTATATAGATAAATGTGTATTAATTAGTTTTCGTCTTTGTATTATTTTATTTTGTTTATGCTTATCTTTTATTATTTGTATATTTACTCATATTGTTTAATATATATATATATATATATATATATATAATTGCATAAATAATAAAAAAATAAAAATATATAAGTTACAGACGAATCGGGATCCCTACCAAAGCGCCACAGGAGCTGCCCCCTTCCTGTGCCCTGTGTAGGCCTCCTGATCCTTCCTATAAGGCAGACCATAGGACAGGACTCTACACAGAGGAGGCCTTTCTGTCGTCCTCCATAACAGAAAAAGAGCTGTTCTGAGGTCCTGAAGCTCTGAGTTCTCCCCACATACTGTCGCAATGCACTTACAGGACAGAGCAGCGCTTGAAGGTTCACCACCTATATGTCCCCTAAATCCCTAAAGGGAGTGGTAGGAACCTTGGGCACATAGCCGGGTCGGGGTCGGGCCACCCTCTTGATCGAGGCCAGGGCTGCAAGGGCTCGAAGGGGGCAGTTTGTAGAGCTCTCAGCACCAATGCCAAATCCCAAGAGGGGAAGGAGGTCTAGGTGGATTTAACCTCCTGGCCCCCCTAAGAAACCTGATGACAAGATCGTGCATCCCCACCGACCTTCCCTCTGTTGGCGGAAATAGCAGAAACGTAAACCTGAAGGGTGGTAGGGTCTACGCTCCAACTCTTGCTGAAAGAAGGAAAGCACGGCTCTGACCGAGCACTTCCAGGGGTCCGCATTGTGAGAGGAACACCATTCGACGAACAGGTTCCACTTCAAAGCATAGGCCGGTCTAGTGGACAGTGCTCGTGCTGAAGCGATAGTGAGAGCTACCTCCTGTCACCTAGAACCTCTGCGTCCCATCCAGGGACCACATGTGGAGTTTCCACAGGTCTGGACGCGGGTGTCAATAGGTGCACCGTCTCTGAGAGCAGATCCTTCCTCAGAGGAATTGGCCAGTAGGGGCTGTCGCGAGGAGTTCCGGGAACCAGGTCCTGCTGGGCCAATATGGAGCCACTAACAGGACCTGCTCCTCGTTCTCCCTGTTCTTGCACAATGTCTGTGCTAGAAGGCTCACTGAGGGAAACATACTTGCGTAGGCCCCGGGGCCAGCTGTGTGCCAGTGCATCTGTGCAGAGTGTTGCCTCGGTTAGGGAATATATATATATTTTTACACACACACAAAACATTTTTTGGTATTGTATTGTTTATAGAAATTGTAAATATTTGTATATTTACTTATATTAAAAATATAAACTAAATATAATTATTAAATAAACAATAAATAGAAAAATACGAAATAATAATATAAATATTAAATTATTTGAACAATACATATCTATATCAATTATAGAAAACAGATATCAAATAAATATTTAAGTCTGTATGTTTATAAATGGTGTGTGTGCACAAACACACACACACACACACTTATTTTTTATTGTTTATATAAATTTATATTTATTTATTTGCCTATATTAAAAATAAAAATACAAATAAAATATTAAAGTAATAAATAATAACAAAAGTAATAAATTATATAAACAATACATATCCACATAAATTATAGTAAGCATGTAAATAACACAAATATTAAAGAATATTAAAAATAGCAAATAACGAATATATAAAGTATTTAACAAACGAATACATAAAAAAGTTACATAAAAATTATATAAAATATCTAAAACAATTATTGATTAAAAACAAAATAACAAAGAAATAAACTATATAAATAACAAGAAATAATAAAGTAATAAGTGATCTATTCTATGCTGTATCAAGGCATCTGTTCTGAATCGCTCGCTCTGTTTCTAAACTAGTTTCCAGCTCACATCCAGTAAAGCACACATTGGTGAGAGCTGTTTGGCTTGTGATAAAGGATGTTGTTTATCCTTTTATAAGGCGTCTCTGGTCCGGACCTTGATCTAGCTTTGCTGCCGGCGCTCAGGAGATCAAACTCTCTTTCACAGCTTCAGGAAGCGGCTCGGTCTGATCTGAGCTGATATACCTCCATGCCTGTCAAAGCACTGCGCTTGCTCTTTCCTTCACTTAAAGCAGTCTGTATTTTTAGTGTAGAGCACTTAAAGTGCTGCACGTGACAGGTATGTGGTGTCAGAAACACACTCCGGGGCCTGACAGTCACTCAGAGATGATTAAACTGTATTAGTTTAAGTCGAGCACACAATGACTGATTGCTGCTAATGGCTGCCTGTCACCAAAACACATCCACGGCTCATTTCTACACAAAATAAGACATTACCAGGATTTTGACATGCACAATTAAAGACATTTTCCTCCAACATCCATTTTACTTTAATATATCCAACATATTGTCACACAGTAGATTCTTACTAAAAATGATACTGTATTTAAAGTTTGACTGCAAAAATAAAATGAACCTCCTGGTATACAATTATAAAATTATATATAAAATGGTAAAAATATAATTACATAAAATAAATAATTAAATAAAAATTATTATTGTTTATTAAAAAAATAGAAAATAGGCATTAAATAAACATTAAAAGTGTGCATTAAAGTATTTGGTATATAAATGGTATATTTACATATATTAAAAAATATTACCAACATAAAATTACAAAAATAAATAAAAATACACTATATAATCAATATATAAATAACAATATATAAATAATACAAGCAATGCAAATAATAGTCAAATTTATAAATAAAATAAAACATTTTCGAGGTAAAATATTTATTTATTGTACCTTATTTCATCTCTATTTTGCTTTGTGCATTGAAAACATATTATTATAAACATAATATTGTAGGTAATTGGTTGCAAACTATTTATTTTAGCTACATTAAAAAATGTTGAAAGTTAGTCAACTAAATTTGTTTATTAAAATAAATAGATTGCAACCACTTACCTTACAATAAAAGTGTGTATTACAATTACAGAAATAAAATGTTGACTATCATGAAGCTTTTGACTGGAACAAAATTTTAAATATAAATGATTGGATCATCAGTTAAAATGGGTTGTGTTTACTGAAATAAAATGTTGACTTTTAGGGAGCTTTTATTTTATTTTATTTTGTTATTTTATTTTAATATTGAAAATATTACACACTTCCCTTTTTAAGCATTTCGGCTGTTTTTTTTTTTTTAAATGCTAATCAGAGGCATAATGACGATTGATTTCTGTGTGACTTGACACTAAAGTTTCCAGTCGCTGACCACTCATCTTGTACTCATTGATTAAACTATTTCCAGCTGTGTGGAGAATTATTGATCATGACTTTTCTGTGAGACACTTCACACTAACATGTTTACACAGTCACTGAAGAACACTATTACTACCTGGAAGACGACACGGTCTTAAATAATGATCAGGAACTACTATGGAAAATATCACAGAACTAAAAACCCTAAAAACGATTACTTTAGAAAAGACATCAGAATTACACTGTTTCACTGTAAAAAACACGCTTTCAGTCAAGAACAGACACACACTGATGTAGGGAAAAAAAACTAAAAATATATATGGCGGTGTAACAGGAAATACAGTTTTTTTTAACCATCTTACTGTATAAAACCTAAAAGGTTGCATATTTTCATGGTAATGTACAGTTTTCACAACTGGTCAGGATTTCTTTGATTGAACTGCATTTAAAAAAATATACTAACCAAATCAAAATTGGTAAGTTTTTGCATTTCACCAATAAAAAATAAAGAAATATAGATTGTTTTTCAGAAAACAAGACTTGATATCATTAGGTCTTTGCTTCTCGAGTTAATGTATCTTGAATAAAGAATTTAAAATGAATATCATGAATTTACAATTAAAAAATATTAAGTAAGACATTTTTTTCAGTTAATGTAGCAGTTTTACTGTATATTTACGTTCAGTCCTGTGAAAGCTACTGTATTTTTTATAGTAACTGACAACCACAGCTGCCTTTTTTTTGAAAATTTTGCAGCTCATTTTTTAAAATGTTGAAAAATAATGATTTTACAAACTGTATTCCAAAAAACTAAATAAAAAAAAATTACAAATTTTGCCTTTGACTCTTCTTTAAAAACAATTTTTTACACCTTTGAACCAGACAACAAGACAGAAATACTGAGAAAATAGAAAAAACTGAAATACTGCTTAAAAAAAAGATATCAACCAAAATAAAAATAAACCTGATTTTGTTTTGGATACTTAAAAAAATTTGATGTAACTTAAAAAAAATAAATAAAAAAATAGCGCTTTTCCATTAAAAAAATAAATAAATACTGAGAATTAGAATATTAGCCATTTATTAGTGCTAATTGATCACATTTCAGTGCTTTATTCTACATGAGCTTATTCTACATCCTACCCAATACCTAAATTTAACAACTACCTACTAACGATTAATAAGCAGCAAATTAATAACTTATTGAGGGAAAAGTTAATATTTAACAAGTGTTACCTATTCTAAAGTGTTACCAAAAATGCTAAATTCAATGCAAATGAAATGTAACTTTAACTACCTGGTCTCATGGCATAAACGTACCTTGGTGCACTTTTTAGCGAGACACAAAATATGTACCAATAACTACATATCACTGCAGTTTCCAAAAGAAATAAACACTAGAGGCAGTAAAACTCTGACCTTTCCGATTAAAAGGGTTTCACAGAGTTTCGATTAATAAAGCGTGTTGGACTTTAACTAATAAAATGTGTGCGTATCCAAAGTTTGCTGGTGTTTCTATCCGTCCCGTGTCTGCCCACCTGATCTCTGCCCTCCTTTGGACGGGGCATGCAGAGGTGCCAATTAGATCCATTTGTGGCAGCATTTGTTGGCCGTCCGTGAGGAGCCGTGCGGGTCGATGGCCGTCCGGTCAGCGGCCGAGGTGAAGGATGGCACCAAATGGAGCACAGCGGGGAGAATTCTTCACCTACGCTGGTGTCAAACGCCCCCTTACTGCCAATAAAAGAAAGATGAGAGGCCAAAATCACCAACACTCCCTGATGAATAAATAATAAATTAGTTAGAGATCCACAAACGTCCACCAGTGGATGCCAACCTAGTTTACAAACTACCTCACAGACTCTGCTTCACGAGAGAGAATACAAATCGGAGGATATTTAGTTTTATTCTTCTGTTTTAATTAGGAACGGACTTCCAAGATGGAGATTGGAAAAGGAAATAAAATAATATGAATAGTTTTTTGCATATACTCAGCCTCAGGTCATCCAAGAAATAAATAAGTCTGTTTCTTTATCAGATTTGGAGAAATCTAGCATTACATCGGTGTCTCAGCAATGGATGATTTGCAGTGAATGGGTGCCGTGTCCAAACAGCTGATAAAAACATCACATTAACTTATGGACTGGAGTGCTGTGGATTATTGTGACGTTTTTATCAGATGTTTGGTCCCTCATTCTGACGGCACCCATTCACATCCATTGATGAGACACTGATGCAATGCTACATTTCCCCAAATCTGATGATAAAAAAAACCCCAACTCATCCTAATCTTGGATGGCCTGAGAGTGAGTACATTTTCAAGTATTTTTTAAACCATCTACAAAAAAACTTAGAATTCATCAAATCCGTCACTGATATTCATATGCTGTTATCCCTCCCAAATGAAGTCACTTCCTGCAGGATGATGTCATTCAGTTAATGGATCCTACACAAGACTTAACAGGATGAAAAGTGATTTTAAACACACAAAATCATAACAGCTGTTATCTATTAACACTAGCTTGCTATATTCTTTTTCTATTCTATCTGTTTTTCTGTTTATTTATTGTATAATTAAAAAAACTTTGTTTTGTGTCCTGTGTTAAGCTAAATAAGCTTGTTATATAGCAATGAGGTATCATTGCTCTTTTATTCATTTAGCTTCCAATGTAATTAAAATGTAAAAAAAAATACAATTGTAAGACAACATGCATCTAATGATAGAAAGAAATAAACAAACAAATAAATTACTGTAATATTTTTACATAAATGTTCTTTTTATTTATTACTGAAGTTCAGGAGCTAGATACATGACAACAATTACCATCCACAAAGTATACTTCACCGCAAAACAAAAGATGATTTACATCTTAAGAAACTGTGTATTTAATGCAATGCATTTGAGCCAAAATATTGCACACGGCAACAAAATAAATGAAAAGTGCTTTAAAATGTGTCTTCATAAAGTTAATAAATATTTATTTTGCTGTCCTAAATACTCAAAATTTTGCGATTAGTTACATTTTATTATTTGCATTGCTTTTTGCCAAAATTTGATTGGGATTTTATGGGGTCATTACCCTCCAGCTGAACTAGTTGTCTCTGCCCTTTTCTCTACTGAACTCATTATATTGAAGTTGTGCTTTGATTAATAAACTCATGAGTTCTTCATACAGAAGATCCTCAGTTTAGATTTAGATTAAGAAACATAAAGCAAAATGAGAATTTCTTACTAATTTATTCTCATACATCATTTATCAGTTTAAATCATTGTTAAAATCTACTTTCCTGCCCATGAAACGTTTTTTCTTTCTAGAAATCAACGTCTTGGAAGCTCATTTTGCTTATGATCCATTTGGGAATCCTGCGGTTTAACTTGGTCTGCTTTCAAGATTAAAGTTTCTATGGGGATTATTGTAACGGCGCTCGTGCTTAAAACATACATACATATATATTTTAAATTCATTTATGATGTATTCCCCCTTCGGCCGCTCTCGAGATAAGCAGCGCTGGGAAATATACATTGTTCAGTTCGATTCTTATGTGCAACTGTCAGAAAGCCCAGATACAATGATACCACTTCAAACAGGGCTTTGTGGAGGAACTAAAAAAATTTCCATCATTCGATTTCTTTTCTGTCCCTGACACAAATTTATCAGCTCA
Source organism: Enteromius fasciolatus (assembly GCA_032361145.1). Taxonomy (NCBI): domain Eukaryota; kingdom Metazoa; phylum Chordata; class Actinopteri; order Cypriniformes; family Cyprinidae; genus Enteromius; species Enteromius fasciolatus. The sequence goes on from JAUMHR010000056.1 coordinate 20,561,177, forward strand.
ACTGTATCTCATTCGCCACAGCTAGAAATTGGTACGGAGAGGCAAAGAAAAAAACTATTTCCAGCAGTCAGCAGCTGTAAGACGCAGCATTATATCAGCTCTCTCTGGTGTATTAACACTCACATTGTTCTGCTCTTATCATTGTTAGTCGTTTATATTACTTTAGTCTATCTCTTTCTATTTAACACCTTAAAATTTAAAGAATAATCAACCAATATACACATATACATGTAAACATAAAGGAATTATTGTTTTATTTTAATCAAATGTTTTTTAAAAATACATAACATTGTTTTGAGCTATCTCTAATCTCAAAACGTTGTTTTTAACAGCTTTTTTACTATTTAACATCTTAAAATGCTTGATAAATAACTAAAGCTAAGTAATTTATGCAAAAAAAAGTTAAATGTTACTTTACCTGTAAAAACAATTATAAACAATTGTTTCCATGCCGATAACAGAAAAATGTAAAATATCGGCCGATATATCGGTAGACCACTACTGCTTTATTAACATTTTTTTTAATATCAGCTTTATATATAAACAAATAAATTAAATCCCAAAGAATAGCATCCAAATACAACCCATATGTAAGTTCTCACTCATAACTATACCTACATAACCTATATATGCCTATATAACTATATCCTGCACTTGCTGCTCATTGCACTGCATTTCGTTGCCTTGTACTTGTAGTGTAATGACTATAAAGTTGAATCTAATCCAATCTAATATGTTCCAAGTAAAACAATCTTTATTATAACTATAAAACTCCTGTATGTAACCGTAGCGTGATAGAGTTGTACAGCTCCCACTTTACATCCAATATATTCTCAGAGCCTATTAAGCCTTTGCTACGCAAGCAATTGTTTCATGTTCATAAGCGCTGCGGAGTCTAGTCATTATTCCCGCTTTTGTACTCATCTCTCTCATTCAATGAGAAAACAAAAGCCATTCCATAGCATATGTCTGAGATTCATTTATGAATGAAAACTTGATAACGATCTCTTAATTTTCAAGCCTGTCGCAATTAATATCCTGCCAGTCATCAAGCGCCTTACCCGCGTTGGTTTTTAAAGCCACATTTACGGCCACTTATTGTTAAACGCAGTTGACAGAAGGCTTGGCTCTCCAATCGAGAGCTCGTTGAAGAGCGGTGATTTACACAATTCATTAACGCTAGTGATATTATATTAAATGGTTACTTACTCTAAAATAGCCCCGGGGGAGCGAGGCTTGTTGGGTGGCGAATAGATTAAAGTTTACATTGAAAGGAGAGATTGAATTGAGAGTAATCAATAGCATAATGGGGCAGCAGGAGCGAGCGCTTCCCTGCGCTCAAATGAAATTACCATATTTTTAATCTTAATTTTCCACTCTGTTTATCTGACAGTGTGGATGTGCAATCCAAAGAGATAATGAGAGAGTGGGATATTGACACGCCGCCTCTCCAGAGTGCTTGTTTCAGTGATTAAATGCTGTGATCTGTGATTACTTTGTGTCGGGTGTCAGGGCAGGCGGCCAGGGGCTCGGGGAGCGTCGCGGAGAGCAGACGGCCCGCGGCAGATGTAGCAGCGAGGAGCGAATGCACTTACCAGCGCTTTAGAGCTGACATACTGCACAATAGGGAATACTGAAGCAATCTACATCCCAGTCAGCATGTATCCTACCTCTCCGATGCACTAAAGTTTGCACAAAGAGTATTATTACACAAGTACTTTTCCCTTCTCCAGCTTCCTCAGGACACTTATCCGATCCGAAGGCCAGTAGAAATATGGGACCCACGAAACCAGTCAATTCTTTGAACACTGAATAAATAAGCTTTTCATTGAATTATTGTTTGTGAGGAGAGGACAATATTTGGCTGAGATACAACTATTTGAGAAGGTGAGGGTGCAAAAAAATATATGTATTGAGAAAATCGCCTTTAAAGTTGTCCAAATAGAGTTCTTAGCCATGCATATTACTAATTAAAAATTAAGTTTTCATATATTTGCGGTAGGAAATTAAAATAATAAAAATAACTTAATGGAACATGATCTTTACCAACGCTATCTCACGAGCAAATCGTACATATTCGTACGAGGTGCCAAATTTGTGCCAATTCGTACTAATTCGT
>JAUMHR010000056.1:20603447-20626559 GCA_032361145.1 Enteromius fasciolatus
TTAATTTCAGAGCAGCTTCTTGATGACCTTTTGAACGTTATTTTTTGTTTGCAACAAAATTTGCAATTGAGCGCGCTATAGTACATTTTGTTTATGTTATGCACATTATTTTCAGGACATGCACGTTTTTTAATTTCATAGGTGACCTTTTGCACGTTCGCAAAACCACTGTAATTTTTATTTATTTATTTATTTTTTTAAGATTTGCATTTCAATGCAAAACAAGATATTTAAGTTACTATTGATTCTTTTATATTTGACCTTTCCAAAACTTCTGAAACACTGAAAGATTTGCATTTCAATGAAAATCATGTTAGCATTTAATAACTGATTTACTTCCAATAGTAGGCTACATTTATATGCAAAAACTCAAAACTGTTTTTTTTAGTTCAAAATAACTTCATTCTTAAAAGATTAACTGGAATGCACAATGAAAAACATGATTTTTGAGATATTCAGGTGGAAATGTGCTGATTTCTCTCTACCTGCCCTGACCTTTACAATGACTTTTGCAGGTGCAACCGGGTTGATTCGGCTAATAGCTGATAAATCAGCACACATGCATATTTCAAATGAGCTAAAAGCAGATTTTTCGCCTCTATATTACAAGAGTTTGCACACGGAAATGCCTGAAAAGGTCGCCCGCTCCACAAAAGAGCACACATTACCAGCCCAGTGACCATTTTTCCTTTTTTCCCTCGGCTCCTTTTTCTCCCTCCGCTTTAAAAAAAGGGGGCACTAACTGAAAGAACTTTGTCTCCCTTCAGTAGGAGCATTTAGACAGTCGAGGAGGTTTTGTCTCGGAACAAAACATGAGTTGGGAGGCCTTTGTGAGCCTGTTGTTTGTTGAAGTGGAGCTCAGCAAAAAGCGCCTGCTTTCCCTCATTGTGGTTAAAGCAATCAGTGGTATTTGGAAAACTGTTAGCATTGTGCACTTCTTCTGTGTTCATTGTTGAGGATTTCTTTTCACAAGGTTTTTTTTTCTTCCCCCCTTTTTTTTCAGGCAATCCAGCTGGCCGGGGTGAATAGCGCTGCAATGTGTACACGCTTTGTCCCTCCGAGTCCTTCAAGTAGCCTACATTGAATAGAGTGAGTTGACACTGGATGACAGTGAAACAACATAATAAAAAATACATGAGCGCATGAATGGAGCCAGGCGCATAAATAAATAAAATGGGTGACCAAAACTGGATAAACTGAATGACAAAACGGTGAAAGGGGAACAAAAAGATATTTAACACGGCAGATTAGCATTAGAAAGCCATCTACAAAGCAGAACAATTGATGAATGCGTTTACAGGCCAAGAAAGGAATGAACTAAATGGCTTTTGAATAGATATGCTTTTTCTTTTCTGGAGAGGAGATCCAATGGGAAAGGTAGAGATGCAACTATTCAAACAAGCGCATGAGAAAATCTTTTGACGAATGGAGGAATGACGAAATTTCTTCGCTTGCAGAACCAAAAGGTGCCTCTGTTTTTTGGCACACAGAAACCGCTGACACGAGGTAAGCGATGATATATGGAGGTTTCAGGCCAAGATTTTGACGTTATCTCTCGACTATCATCAGGTGTCTGCCCATCATGTTTTCTTAGCTTAAGGCGAGACAGAACAGGTGAATATTAGAAATGGAATATTTAACTAAAGGATGTTGCCATACTTTTCCAGTTGATTTATGACATTGGTATTTTTCTGCACGACATGTTTCTGATGTCTACATTAATTATATCGAATTATATATGCACTACACTGCATGTTTCCTGAATACACATCTGATTTAAAAATATTATCAAAAAATACCTTTACAATATTATTAGGCATAATGTATATGAATGTAAAAACCTTCAAAATGTAGATAGGAATAAAACTCAATTGTGGCCCGTGTGAGTGATTCTGAAGTGGAGAAAAAATTCATAAAAAAAAATGGATTATGATTGTAAAAGACGCATAGATAAAAACCTGAAGTCGAGAAGGAAAAACTCACAGATGCAAATAAAGTGCACTTAAATGTGCACTTTTAACTTTTCTTTCTACTATTCCTAAAACACAAAATCTCAGCCCAGTGCATGGAAATATTGCCTCAAATAGTGTGGGGCTGGTAAAACAGCAGCACACGACTCGTCCAAGTCGACGCAGTTTATGTAAAAAGGCTCCAAATGCCACATTTCCTAAACACAACACCCATTTAAACGCAGTTCAGAAGCCAGCACACCATCACGGGCGGGATTTCTCTCCAGCATGGGTGTATTTGACACTACAGCGATGGTATCAGATGAAAGACGAGGAAAAAGCCACATTTATCCAACCTAACAATCCTTTGAGGAATTGAACCTATGGACGATTGGTCAGCACACTCTGATTCACCGTGTCTTTTAAAGCGCTCATTGATTTTTAGCGATTTGATCCCTTTCAGCCCCACTAAACACTCCAGCCATGATAATAGAAGTTGCCGCCTATGACCCAAATATCCTTCGTGTTGCTTCAACACACAAAAGATTTTTTTTCCCTGCCTCAAGTGTGTAAAAGTGCTTTCTCTCTACTGGAAATATATGAGCAATGGCACTGAAAAACACACATCTGTGAGATATTATTAATAGCTTGAGGGGGGGAAAACAATGTTAAATATTTTGATTCCCAAAGGTCATAATGGTACAGTAAATAAAATTAATTTGCACTTCTAATATGTTTTAACAGGACAGTCCTTCAGAATGATGTATGGCCAGATAGCATCACAAATAAATCATGCTAATATCAGCTGGTTTTATTCTTTTGGCCACTTGTTAAAAGCAATTTATCAATTTCTGCTGCAAACACTGGCACAAAGAATAAATGCTTCCTCTCTTAGTTCAATATGAAATGTGAAAACTATATTACGCTATAAAGGGAGAATTTTCTTTTGCATTATATGTATTTAACAGATCTGATTATTTAACGTTTTTATCACTTTGAACTGAAATAGTAAAATATGCATGATAATGATACTATGCATTATAAAGAACAAGATGCATTTAAAACAATAAATCACGGTCATATCTTAAAATCAAAAAGATGATCGCAGGTGCTTGTTTTTTTTTATGAATATAGATGTTTTCATGTTATAAAATGAAACTCAAATAACAAAATGCAGTGTTACACTGAAATATAAACATAGGAGATCAAATATGATAAGGTTTGAGTTACATTTATTATGCTAGTGTTATACAAATAATAAGAGACTAATGTCCTTTGTAAAACAGGATTACATCAAATGTTTATTGGTGCCACCGTGTTTAAAAATAAAGCTGAGATGATGTGAATTTGGCAAATTAGACAGAATAGAATGCAATATTAACATAAAAGATTTAAAAATATAAGATTTAAGTCTAATCTTTCATGCTGGTGTTAAATACATACAAATAAAAATAAATACATTTAAAAAACAGTGCTTTTCTAAAAATAGAATGATATACAAAATAAAGCTCATTTTTTTTTTAATTTCACAAAGCTGTGATGCTGTGAACTTAAAATATCGGGTGGAATACACAGCACTATAAACATAAAAAATAAAATAGAATTTGAGTCCGATACTTCACACTGGTCGTAAAATATTGTACAACTTTTAAGATAAAATAAACTTTTTAAAATGTTGAATTATGCATTATGGAATAACGACTCGAAAATGTCCTCATGGGCAAACTTTGCGAGGCTCAGATGGATAGAAATTATTTTTTTATTGATAATTTAGATCCACTTTCAACCAGTCCCAGATGCACGAGTATTTGGGCTCTAAACGAGAAGTCGCATGCAGATTCTCAGTGAACTCATGATGTAATTCCATGTCATTTTTGAGGCGAGAGGCGAGCGCAGAGGTAGTTTACCGCGGCCTCTCTCTTGGCGCAGCATCTCAAAGTCCTCGCTGACTTCTCCAGCTCATTTAAGGCAAATTAAAGTGTGAAAAAGTCTCTCCCGGAGCAATCGCTCCATCATGAGGGCCTTGTGTCAAGCATGTTTATGGGGGCAATGGACTGTATTACCTGTAATCTCTGGAGAAGGACTCCACATTTCCTTACTTCAGTTTGCTCCGAGGAGGGCAAAAAACCCAAAATTATCTCGCATTCCACCTTTACCGCAACATCTCGACGTGTCAAATCGGAGCTTCAGAACTCGCCCGTGTCGCTGTGCCCAAGGTCACTAGAAGAAATGAGATATACACTCACATAAACACCGCACGTCTTCTGAAGTCTGAACTCTGTACTTAAAAGAGGAAGTTTGTGTCAAGGTATTGTACACAATAAGCCACGTACAGCAGCGAGGCCCTGCAGGAAGGCAGAAAATCACATGATGAAAATTGGAAAGACACACTCACTCACAGCGTGAGATGGGCGACAGTTCGACTCCAAACAAACCCGCCGTGTTTTTCCGAGCGGGACAGCCACTGAAGGATGATCCTGTGTAGAGACTGACGTTTTTAAAACAGACAAACTGCATGACAACAACTGTAACTTAACGTAATCCACTACATTGATACAAACCGATAGCTTTTTACTTAATATATCACTTTGATTTAAACGGGATAATCGCTTACACTTTATGTTACATGGTCTTAACTACTATGTACTTACTGTATCTTAAAAATAAGTACAATGTGCTTGTTGTGGTCATATTCTATTGCAAAACACTTTTGCTGCTATTGAGTTGGATACAGGTAAGTTTAAGGTTGGGTTAAAGTGTCAACATTGTAAATATGGTGTTAATTAATTACAGGTGTAATTATATTTTGTAAAAATATAAGTATAATGTAAAACAGGTTTGGTGTCCAATAAGTGCAATTATTCCATTAGTAACAAAATAAAGAGCATTAAGCATTATTATACGCCAAACTGGGGTTTGTGAAGAAACTGCGGGGGGTTGAGTATTTAATGAAAAGTAATGAATAAATTAAAATAAACATTTCAATCAAAATAAAATGCTTTATTAAAAAGACATGTGAAATATTCCACCTGCATGTGACCATGTGAATAATATATAATCATCTAATCTGATTACAATTATAAAATATTATAAAATGTAGTGTAAAGTACTTAATTTTCAGAATTTGACTACATCATCCAGATTATATGTAATGGTTACTTCACAGCACTGTTCATAAATAATAAACCAGATGCATTCAAAGCAATCACTGCACATGAATAAAAATGAAAATATGAAAATATTTCACCGTTTACCTGTCTGCCATGTGACCATGTGAGTAATATGCAATCAGTAAAAAAAAGTAACTTTATGATTTTAAAATGTAATAATGCAGTCTAATTACAAGTACTTGATTTTTACATTCAAAGCAATCACTGTACACAAATATGAATTTTCTCAAATCTGTAATTACAATTTGAAAGTACAGCACACCAGACAATAACTGACAGTGTTGTGCATTTCATTCAAATATTAAATTAAAAAAATGAAATGTTCCACCTGATTACCTGCCTGTTATTGTGACCATGTGAGTAATATGCAATTATGTAATCCAAGTCATCTGATTACAAGTATTTTAAACTACAAGTACTTAATTCATAAAGACAAGAAGATGAATTCAAAGCAATCTCTGTACATAAATAGAAATGTATAACAAAAATACAAAATATTTCCAAATTACCTGCCTGTCATGTGACCATGTGAGTAATATATAATATTGTAATTAAGACAAAGTAACTGTAATCTGATTACAAGTATTTTAAAATGTAATGCCATCTAATTACAAGTCCTTAATTTCTGGAAGCCGATGATGTAATCCAGATTACATGTCATCAGTTACAAGCAAAAAAAACAGTAGTGTTTTTTTAATTTCTACAAATAAGGAAAAATCTCCTACTTTAAGGTAACCCTACATAAAACTGCAGGGTATTTGCAGTACACTGACGCTGTCCCATATTTCATCTTTTCACATGTTTGCACATTAAAAATGTCCTGTAAAAAGAAAAGGAGCTTTTCTAAAACACAAGTGAAATTTTTAAATATGCACAGTCTTTGAGAAATACTCTGTCAGCTGACATGATGTTTTTGTTCGTTCTCTAGTTAACTGCTGGCACAGATTGTCTGCCATCATATTAAATTCCCTGGTTTGGAGGCTAAAATGTATCAGTGGGAAATAGGAAATAATGAATTTGAAGAACTTTTAGCCTCGGGAGTTAGTCACAAAGTATTATATCCTCCTGTGAGACACCACATGCGCAAAAAAAGATAAGTACCTGGCAGTCGGTACACTCGAACCTACATATGCCTATCAATAAAGCAGATTATTTTCTCTGCTTATTACTGAGCTGATCTGGCGGGGGGCTGCAGATTACATCCTTAATGAGAATGAGTGAATGTCTCTCATTTGCTCAAAAACTCCTCTTGAGGAACGCTCTTCGCCTCCCACAGGATTTCTGCGAGCGTTCATAATAATAATAATGATTATTATTATTGTTGGTGTCACAAAATCCTCACTGGCTTCAATTTGTACAGCTTCATTTATTCATATTTCAGCAGGATTATTTAAGCACGGCCTGCTCTGAATTCCACATCGATTATCGTTTTACATATTGCTATATGCATATGGATTTGCCCTCACAGTCTTTCTTAAGGCTCACGCAGCAAACCACTGCCAGATTTTAGTATGCTGTAATGTATATTCAAGAGGTTTGGCACTCCAGGCTGAACGCAGTCAAAATAGTCACATCTAAAAGGTTCTATGCTGCACGGTTCTGTTCTATTCTATTGCATTCTTTTACATTCCATTCCATTGCATCACATTCCTTATAGTCTATTAAACTGCGTTCTGTTCTATTTTATTCCATTGCACTGCATTGCGTTCCATTCCATTCTATTGCATTGCGCTATTGCAGTGCATTCGGCTCTGTTCTATACTACTGCGTTCCATTCCGTTATATTCTGTTGCATTTAATTATGTTCTATTTTATTGCATTGTATTCCATCACATACTTTTCTACTGCATTGCATTCTATTCTATACTATCCTTTTGCAGTGCATTCAACTTTGTTCTATACTACTGCATTGCATTGCGTTAGAGTATTCTGTTGAAGTGCATTGTATTCTGTTCTGTTCTATTCCATACTATACTGCATTGCATTTGACTCTGTTATATTCCAATCTGTTGTATTCTCTGCATTGCATTCCATCAATTTCTATACTATTCTATTACATTCTGTCACTTTCAATTCTGTGGCATTGTTTTGCACTATATTGCATTGCGTTCTACTCTACTGCAGTGCATTCCATTCTGTTCTATTTCATTCTACTGTGTTATGTTATATATTGTTCAATTGCATTGCATTCTATTCTATTGAAGAATTCTATTCTATTGTTGGTGGCCTGGGACTTAGGTCAAAACGCAACTAAAAGCATATACTTAGATTAGATAAACAAGCTTCAAAACATTTAAGGAGGCAAAAACACATCCAATAGCTTGGAAGGCGCTTCACCCGGTTACTTTAGCTGACTCGGTAATATTAGCTACTATATAGCCAAGTGCTTGAATTCAAATCATACTAATTCACCCCTGAATCATATGAATTATATTTTATGACAACCTAATTCAACTAAGAATGGTTTTTTATACCGCAAAGCACCGCAACACAGCGCTCAAAATGTCATTTGACAAAACAACCACCATAACAATATTTAAACACTCACAAAAATGTTGTCATGTCATTTTTTTTCCAATATGCAATTTGCTACAGCAACCAAAAGCACATTATCAAACCCCTGTTTGTGCATAACTGGAACAAATAGCGACTCTAATAACACACTTAATCTATTTCAAACGCCGCTTCTTACAGAATGAACCCATAGTGGGAATCACAACTAAATACCCAGAAATCAATGATTACAAATACACAACTGCATGCTATTTTTGAAGATTTGATGATCACTGATTTAAATCTTCTCGAATACAAATAAAAAAAGACCCCGAATCAAAATGCTTTGCTGTGTTGTACACAATGCACGCACAATGAAAGATACTAGATTTCATGAAATGCTCATGAATTGCAAAACTCCCCCCCCCCACCACCTTTTCTTCTCGTCACATCACTCAATCTGTCAACAGTGCAAACTTTCCCAGAAAGTTTTTCAGTCAATGCCGTTGTTTGCATTCATCTTCATGAACCCTCTTCTAACCCACGAGCGTGTTTGAAACCTCGAATAACCCTCAGACCTTTCTAGCTCTCGCTCATTGTCAATACGGCAGCGATGCATTCAAAAAGGCACTTAAACTGGATCATTAGGGTGAAATGTGCACCGAAATACCATCGTGCAGTAACGAGATGTGCATTTATGTATGTAGGACAGCGTGTAAATACGAGTCATTAGGCCGTTAACGTCAGACTCATTGCGTTCCAGTGTCACTCTGCACTTCTCAACACTTCTGCTGATATTAGTTTAACAAATGCAGTTTGATGCAGGATAAATAAATGTTCAAACGTTCATGTTTAGGTATTGAATTTGTGCGTCTCGGTAATTTGATTTACAATCAGAGGTGACAGGCCGGTGGGCTCAGGTAGAGCTAAAGGAGCGTCTGCCTGCGAGAGAGCTTTATTAACACCACCTCCGATATGCTAAAGTGCCTGCATACAAACGCTTTGTCAAAATCATGCTATTTATACATACATAGTAAAAAGTATGCGAATTTGTTTTCAGTTTTGAAGAGTAGCTGTTCTGAATTATCTACATTTAATTAAACGATCCGATGTGTGCAATGACAGCTGAATCAACGGCTTTTTCGTACCTTTGGAGGTTCAATGCTGTGCCTGTGAAGCTTTAACTTTGTCTCGGATGCAAATAGTCAATAGTATGAGTCTGTCATCCAGTATGAGTATGAATTAAATGAAGTTTATTGCACGTAAACAATGCAAGAAATTCCCCATATAGAGACTTTTATAAATGTATATATAATTATTACATTTAATAATGAATGTCTATATAATTTTAATATTAAATCATACCTTATAATAGTATAATATATATTAAATATATAGTGACATTGTCTGTATGCCATAAAAGAAAAATATGATTATTAATTAAAAGTATAAATTCATTACATTAAATTATCTGTTATATAATGCTACCAATAGAAACATATACATACATGTACACACACACACAATAACATTTATATGTAATATGATTATATTTAATATTAATACACAATAACCTTTATATTTAATACTATATATAATATTAATAGTACTTAATGAATGTAGCTATTTCTAAAATTTCTAAAAGTGAAATAGTTTTTAAAAGTCAATAGTTGTCATATAGGGCTAAATGAATATCATCACTTTAGTGCGAACAATTTGAGACATTCGAGAGATCTTAGAAGAAACTCTCGATTAGACGTGCATTACTGATTATTTTTTGTAATAATAACCAGGAAGAAGGCTTCATTGCATCTTTGCTTCTGTTCCTCTTTACTAAGCTTTGGATGAAAGCATCTGCTAAACGCATAATTTATATTACACAGTTATCATACACTGTCCCTCTACATATTGCAAACTTTTCATTTGCTATCCCTTTAATCTGATGAAGTCCTATAGTAACGCACAGAGCTGAAAATCCAAATCAGAGAATCAGAGAGAATCAAAATGCATTCGCGTGATTCAATCTTTCATGTCTCAACCTTGTCTCTAAAATTAGGAGAAAAAAGAGAGACATTAAAGAGATCATTTTTCTATCCTAAAGCGATGCGCAGAATTAAAAATCCAAATCACAATGCATCCGGTATGTGAGAGCTGATGTCTGCATGCAGAATAAAGGCGGAGAGCGAAGTATCTCCTTTAAAGCAGGACCTGAAATTCTTGTTTTTGGCAAACACGCCTGACCCAAATTTTCTGCCCCCTTCCTCCTCTGTAAGATGCTTTAGCAATCCTCGCGCCCCGAGGGCGCCCGTGTATCCTTTAAGGAAGGGGGGGGTGATGCCTGCCAATGCCTTTCCATATAGCACGCTTAATGAAAGATCAACGCCGCCAATATAAGTCTTTCTTGTAGCAATAATTAGTGAGGGATCCGCACTCCAACAAGCCGGTTTGCTGAGTTAATACCAAAGGCAGATTACAGGCGGTGCCAAAGAGTGCCCTGGCATGTAGCTGGCAGTGCTTCCCCCTCGAAAAAAGAAAAAAGCTTGACATCACATTAGCACACGGTCAAGGAGTTACATCCTAACACTTCCATAATCTGCTTTCCTGCACAATTAGCCTGCCATAATAAGTCGCTGTCAAGACACCGGGGGAGAAAGCGAGCAGGGGGCAGGGGGCTTCACCCACGGTCTGACGGGCCATGCTTGTGTTGCCTGCCTGAAATGGAGACGCTGAGATTATGTGGCCCTCCAGAATTCCCCAAGGGCCTTTTTTCTGGAATTAGGGCCCAATGTCTCAGTGAGCCCCGCTCACCTAGATGGAAAAAACAGCGCAAACGAATGTCGACTGGGTCGGAATCAAATCAAAACGTCTCAGAAATTCCAATTAGAGCGCAGAGTTTTAACGGAACGCAGAATTCAAACAAGTTTAAATAGAATTCATTCAAATGGTTTAAAGCATTTCACTTTTTTCCCCTTTCGTTGTGTACTACAGAGGCGTTTCATTGCACAAAAATATTAAACAGAAAGGCCCCTTCAGAAACTCTCTCTCTCTATAGTAATTATGTAATATTAGAAGTATAGTGCATTTAATAATAATAAAATAATAATGTACGCTTACAAACTTAGATTCAAGTAGATTCAGATTGAAATAATTGATATGTAACATTTTTATGAATGATATATTTTGCATTCTTTGTATGCTTCCACACTTGGCTAATAAAGAAATTCTGATTCTGATGAAAATGATAATTTCAATAAACTAAATGTGGAAACTTTTATATAAAGCAATCTATAGAAACTATGCTGTCAGTACACACACATATATATATAAATTGCACTGAAATATGCAAAAGTTATAATATGTTATAATTTAATGTACTATGAAATAATAAATGTTATAACATTGCAATAATTGCATGAACTTTAATGTCACTTTGAAAACAAAGAAAATCTGATTAACATAATATTTTTAGTGACTTAATTATTAATGCCCCCTAGATATTATTACAGTATTTAATATCTATATTAAAATGAATAACTATAACATGCTGCATAACAATTATTTATAATATATTATAAAGCAATCAATATTATAGTTATAATGTTTGGATATTTGGTTAATAAGTAGATTTATTATAAAGATAAGGGACTTTTATCAACACCAAAGGCAATTAAACACCTAAGCAGTTCTGCTCTAATTGTTGTACACATTGTTGTAATGATTTTGCTACATTTTTCGGGAAATCCACTTCGGCGTCCCGTGGGGCGTGGCCAATTCAGTCCAGTCCGAATTCCGGATCCAGAACTCAAATACAGAATTTTTCTCCCCCGTTTTCGAGCGCTCGACTCAAACAAGCTTCCGTCGCAAACTTGAGGAAAGTCTGTGGAAGAGAACGAAGCAGCAACAAGAATGAGGAGCAGAGAGACGGGAAAAAGAGGAAAAATACACACACACACACACACACACTGATGACACCCGGTTCCATTCTTCCGCTCTTTCCTTTTCTCCGCTCGGCGCCTGGCAGCACGGAAGGGCTAAGCTGGGAGCTGTAATGTCATTAAATTGCAAATGCTTTTTTTTCTTCCTTGCCGACACACACTGTTTACTTATCTGGCAAAAACATATGTTGGAAGGAATCCGTTAAATTCTGCCCATTGCCTTGGGTGAAAGTGCAATAGAAACGGACCCACTGAGCACCTTCAGTTGTCTCCTTTTAGCACTTTGCCTTATCTACAAGGCTGCTTAGCAGCAAACTGGCGAGTTCAATGAAAAATGAAGATACAGCGAGAGATTAGGGCCGAGAACAGTGAGAGGTAGACAGCTTGCGGAGAGGGTCATCCTGTCGCAAATGATTTTCAACTCCCCTCCTTTTCCATCTGCATAAATGACTATTTTTAAGGCATCTCCCGCGCCTGTATATTTTTCCCACTCTGTCACACATTTAATTTCACGCCCCGTGTTCTGAATATGCTTAAATGCATATCTCCGATGCACCTTTAAGCCCACGGAAAGAGGACTTTGGGGGAGGGAGAGATGGGACGTGCCGTAGAGATGTCGAGAGGATGCTGGGAAGGGGCGGCTCGGCAAAATTAAAGATAAAATGGTGTGATTTGCACTACAAGTCTATTACTTTATGGCATTTACATAAAGTTTACCTCTGCAGTTCCGCCGCTTCTCCTCCCCACCTCCGGACCACCTTCCCGCCGATCGGCTCGTATAAATATGTATAAATCTTTGTTTGGGGGGAAATAGAATTCCGCAACTGCAAAAGAAAGTTTGAAGGGTCGCACTTCGCTCGCTTTTTGGGATCGTCGGAAATCTACCCACAATCCTTCGGGAGAGGGCCGAGAGCACTAATCTGTCGTTTCTTTTTCGAGGGGGTCACCTGCTCCTCGGATGTTTCTGCTGAGAGAAAGACACAGTATGAAGTCGTAAATGAAAGCAAACGGGCGTTAATGGTTCTGCTCTGTTTGGGTTTTACATTTTACCGGATGTATTCTGCACTCAAAAAAATGATTCATGGATGAACTCAATTTATTTGAAGGCAGGATTTCCATCCAATAAATATGTGTAGCCCCGACTCATAAAAAATAAATTAATGCGATTAAACTCAATTGAGTTGGGTCAACTCAATTTGATCAAAAATAGTTTTAATGAAAATGATACATTTTATGCTTGTTGAACTCAAACTAAAACATTTAACTGAAAAATAAATTAATAGGAAGACATCCTTCTACACTCAAAAAAAAAAAAAAGATATGTTTTAGCCAAGTTGTTATGCACAACATAAGATGGTTTTGATACATCCACAGCATGCCTTCTTCTTTTTATTATTATTATTAAAACAACTTTGTTTCAGCAGGTCCCTAAGCACATGCTCTACACTTTACCTCAATGGTAACCCCCAAAAACACTAACTTAGCAGAAGGTCTTTTAAATACAAATATAAAATAGCATTAAACATTTACAAGTATCCCAGTTTTATCATAAAATTGCCTAAAATAACATTTTATTTCAAAATTTACTATCCTTATCCTGCCCTGTGCAATGCATGATGGGAAAGGGAAATCCACTTCTTAGTTACATAATTAAAATAATCTGTGTTCTTTCAAAATTAAAATATTGAGTTGAGTTTCAAGTCATTTTAACACAATGCAGTTATTTAAATAGGGAACCAAACATAAAAATTAAAATATTTCTTATTAAATCAACTTAACAGTGTTGGTGAATAATTTTTTTGAGTGTGAAATGGTATTTTATTTATGTATGCTATAAGCTATTGTCACTTTTTTTTTTATATGCAGTTTTTTAGTAGTCAATCAATACATTGTTTAAAAATATATTCCTCTTCATTGTGTGTTCTTCAACTTTTGGCTAATTTTGGTACATTTCCTAAAGAGAAAAATCTAGAAAAAACCTACATAATAATGCTACATAAAACTAAATGACATCTTGTAGTTTAGCTGCATTTAATTTTTTTATTAATCAATCTATGCCAAATTTAAGGAGCTTGTTCCTTGTGCAATTACCCCAGCCTGCAAAATTGATATTAATAAATAATATACACAATAATCTTATCATTAAAATATCGGTTACACTTTATTCACACTAATTATAGATTTAAGCATCAAGTAATATTATTTTACTATGTGTACTTACTGTAGGGTTCAGGGTTGGGTTTAAGGCTGCTTGCATGTAATTATACATAATTAATTATTATTTTTATGATAGTAAGTACACATAACATGTAACAAGCACACTAAAATAAAGTGCAAGCAAATTAGTACAATAAAAAAAAAAAAAATATTAGTCTTCTTGTAGCTTAGATTAATTTATTTCAATGCTGTCAAATGATTTATCACAATTAATCACATCCAAAATAAAAGTTGGTAACATAATATATATGTGTGTGTATTTATGTGTGTGTATATATACATATCAATAAATAAATACACACACATGCATGTATACATTTTAGAAAAATATGCTATATTTATGTATTAAATATATTTATATATGATAAAATTTATATAAAGATAAATATTGACATGTAAATATTATCAAAATGCTGCATGTGTGCGTGTCTATACATATGTGTCTCTATATACATACATATAAAAATATTTACATGTCTGTATTTCTCTTATATATGTATATGTGTGTACTTTGTAATAAATATAAACAAAAACTTTTATTTTGGATGTCATTGTTTGACAGCACAGATTAATGAATGAATTCTCCCTTGAAATACTGTTATTCAAAATTTTCATTATGTAATTCCAGGTGTATTTTGATGTGATATTAATATTTGGTATGATATTTGACTTCAGTTGTATTTATATATTTTAATGTAATAATTTCAATGCATTTATTGATTTTTATTTATTTATTTTTGCAGCTTTATTCCTTCACTCCTAAATATAGTTATTTTAAATGAATGTGTCATTTAGCGGAAGAGGCCCATAAATACAGGCCCACTGTTTTTCACAGTATGTGTTTCTCTACACTGTGTGTCAACGATCAGCTCATTAGAAAGCTCAGCTCAATACCTCCATTCACTGTCTGAGCAATGCAACATAAAGCAAAGTGAGACTTCTGCAAACTTTCAGCAGGAAAACACCTACTCCTCAGTTTCGGCGGGAGGTCCGCCCCTGTTTCCCGGCCGAGGGACAGCAGCGGATTGGCCTGCGTGGGACGGCGAGGCCGAGAGATTGGGCTATTCAGAGCACGCCCGCTCCTTCTTATTGTCTGGGCTGCTCCACGTTTGAATACTCTCTCTCCCTGCGTCCAAACAGATGAGAAAGGCTTAGGAGGCGCACGGCTTTCTCTCCACTCCTTTTTTATTTGCAATTAAATGCATTTCAAATGGAACAACTCTACAGAAAGCAATTTCGATAAGAGAAGAAAAAGCCATTGCTTTCCCCACCTCCATTGTTGCCATTTTTGCATTTCAGCCGCATTCTGTTATGTGAAATTGCACAATCGAAAACATATCTCGACAGTGGATGTGCCTCAAAAATTTAATAGTCCCATATTGAAAATTAAATTGCATCTTAGAAATCATTTAAGCCCTTTTCTCGTTTTCTTTCTCGCGCGCCTTTCATCCGGCGCACTTTTGCTTTTGACTGGCGACAAAGGTCCTAATTGTATTTCGCTAAAACTGAAACGTTATATTTCCTTTTTATTTTCTGGCTTGCCCCGGCCTTGTTTTTTTTTGTTTTGTTTTTTTATGTGATAAAATGAGGATATTCGAATTAGTGCCATCTGGTCACGTCGCGCTCTTCGCGTATTGTGTTGCGTTTTGTGTGCGAAGCATGCACTGCTGCGAACAATCTCCTCCCCAATTGGCGCATCTTTGAAGGATTTCTGAAGCACTGTAAATAGCTCCAAAACCTCTCTTACAAGGTTTACCCCCGGAGCACTTTGTAACTTATCGCCCCTGCCTTGTGCCTCCTCTATGGCTGGCATTATGCTAAAATGTAAATCGCTAAGCTGCCAGAGATGTGGGTGTCACCATGGAGCAAGGCGAGCGAATAGTGTGTGGATTTCTTGGAGCCGTCGTAAAAGGTTCAGTTAAGCTACACAGTCAGGAATCGCCCCCTTCCATGTCCAAGAAATGTGATTTGAGTGCTGCTGATTTTGCATTTACTTTTCAGGGAAACATACAGCCGGACGCTGTATCCTGAAATGTGTGAGTGTGTAATTCGCTGCTGTAAAGGACCGAACGGCTGGCTTGCACGCGTGCTTTAAGAGCACATCATTGTGGAAGCAATTTTATAAGCAAATGTCTATGCCAAATTTAAGGAGCTTGTTCCTTTTGTATTTACCTCAGCCTTTAAAATAAAAACAAAAACTACATTTATTTATATATGTGTGTGTGTGTGTGTGTGTGTAATATATAAAATAGATACAAGAATAAATAAACAGTATATATTACATTTTACTTATAATAAAATTAAACCTATAAAAAAATAAATAGATTAAAAAAAAAGTTCATCAGAGTTGTCCTAAAACAAGAATGTATTTTGGTTTTAGGACAACTTTCAGAGGTTTTGATCCACTTCACATGTTGACAAGTGTATGCCTAAATTAACTTAAATTAGCAATAAATAAATACTTACAATAATATGTAAATATTTATATATTTTATAGTAATATTTATAAATGACAAAAAATACAATAAATATTAAACATTATATATCTAACACTAATATATTACAATAGTGATAGAAAATAATATAATATTCTGCACCGCTATGAATTTCTGTTCGTTCAGCATGCTGTGTTCAGTGTTTATAAATGGCATAGTGTTCAGGCCCATGTAGCCGAACAAAGTTGACTATACTTTCTGAAAAATGATCAGATTTGGGCCACCAAACGTCAAACCTAAATGAAACGTGTAAGAGAGTTTTTCTGCCCTCTAGAGGCTGTAAATGTGTGGAGGATAAAACCAATTCCTCCTAAATGATCAGCCCTTCTTGAGAACAGCACACACTACCTCTTTCTTACTCTTTCTGTAGTACTTGGTACACACACTGTGCACAGTGTAATAATCTCTGTATGGATGGATGACCTACTGCTCTCTATTTACATTAAAGCACACTGCACACAATAATGTATCCCACAATGCACTTGACCTCCCATTTCCAGTGAGGAATAAACATCCGGTATTAATCATGATCTTTCTTTGCACATAATTTGATAGGTCTGCCAAATGTTCAGATATTAAACAAAACATAATGTATGCAAAGTTGCAGCATACGTGTATTAATGCTTTAATGTCGAATGTTTTCCTTTAATACACTACCAATCAATAGATTATTATAAAAAAAAAACAACTTACCTGTGTGTCTTTGACTACTCCCAGCAGTTTTTACAAAGGATTGGTTGAATAATGATCTGAAAAAAATGGAATTAGCAACAGTTAGCTCAATAAACTTTACATTGAATTGAAAGGATATATATATATGTGTGTGTGTGTGTGTGCGCATGTAAACAAAAGTAAAATTTAAAATACAAAACAAATCTAAATAATACAGCAATTAACAGCAAAACTAATAATACTACTAATTTAAATAAAAAACAATAAAAGGCATGTAATTATGCATAATACAAAAAACAAGCAATACTCAATACAAACCATGTAATTGTCATATATATATATGTGTGTGTGTGTGTGTGTTTATGATGGTTTTACAGGGGATACATAAGAGGTCATTGTGCTGTAAAAACATTTTCATTTAAAAACAGCTTATATTAAAGCCAATATGTCAAAGCACCAGGGTCTGGAAAGTGCAATTTTATAATGTGAGTATGGACAAGCACAGCCTCGCAGAAGATCATCAACACCTGTCTCTACATGGAAACTTATTTACGCCCAACCAGACATCACTGCTCGTTTAGCCCCGTCCACCAATACACGATTCTACATCGCTGCTTGATTAGCCCCACCCATCTATTCTATATCACTGCTTATATAGCCCCGCCCACCAATACACGATTCTACATCGCTGCCTGTTTAGCCCCACCCATCTATTCTATATCACTGCTTATATAGCCCCGCCCACCAATACACGATTCTACATCGCTGCTTGATTAGCCCCACCCATCTATTCTATATCACTGCTTATATAGACCCGCCCACCAATACACGATTCTACATCGCTGCCTGTTTAGCCCCACCCATCTATTCTATATCACTGCTTATATAGCCCCGCCCACCAATACACGATTCTACATTGCTGCCTGTTTAGCCCCGTCCATCGGTTCTTTATCACCATTTATTTTGCCCCAACCGACCACCAATACACAATTCTACCCATCAATTCTATTTCACTGCTTATTTAGCCCTGCTCACCAATACACGATTCTACATCGCTGCCTGTTTGGCCCCGCCCATCGATTCTATGTCACTGCTTGTTTAGCCCCGCCCATCGATTCTACGCCTGTCTGTTTAGCCACGCCCACCAATTCATGCACATAGTGTAAATAAAGAGAGAAGCTAACACAGGTCTACACAGAACCCAACCAATAAACTTTACGTGCTGAACTTTATTTTTAATGTAGTGCCAGACCGTGTCAGTAAGAACTCAATTCTTCTTCTTATTATTTGTTTTTTTAATGCCGAATCATTTACAAGCAAAGATCAAATCACACTGGAGCTCTGATGATAGTATAAATGCTATTGCATCTGCTTTTAAAACAGACATCACAAATTTAAAGCCAGACTGTCCAAAGCAAGTCCAGCCCTGCAGCTAGCCATCATCTTTGTGTTTTTAATTGCAAAGCCCTTCAGAGGTGAACTCGAGTGCCAAAGCCCAGGTAACCCTTCAGTGACGTCTTCAGTGTTTCTAACCGCATGCTCAACAATGAGCTGTGCAGATGTGAGCGAGCCATTAGCTGAACTGTCCGAGACGCAATGGGAAACGTGTCATAATGCTAGTCAAATGGGCAGACCAATCCACGCTTCATTTGAAAACATTTCGCATTTTCTTCTATAAAGCCTTGTGCTTTTGAAATGAAACTGAAGTGCTCTCAATTACAATCTGAAAAGGCAACCTTTCTCTGAATCGACACATTAGGTTCCCTAAAACGTGTGCCGTACGGAGCCTGCTCTAATAGCCATTAGCAGAACTGATGCATTTTTCCATCAACATAATAATAATAATACGCCTGTTGCTTGTTACACAGAATTAAGCATCACCTTCATCTGGACGTCCCTTTGAAATGCTATTAATCGAGAATTTCTCATTGTCGCCACTTCAAAGGATAAACGCAGTCCTCAGCGCTAACTATTTTATTCATCCCTAAAACAATAGGGTTTTCAGCAAGGCTTCAGCGAAGTGCTCTTTACCAGGTCAGACTGCATTGTACATGGACAAAATGATGGAAAAACCGGCAGGCGTACTCCACGCTACTGCAATTAGCCGCGGAGGAATTAATACAACTTAAATGAGTCCTATTTAGGTTGAGCATTAGCAGGCCAGGTTCTAGTCAAAACACAAATACTGTAACACAAAAAGAGAGAAATAATGGCAAAACCCATTTGTGTGCTTTACCAGGAATAATTTCAAGATAAAAACTGAAGATATTTGGTTTTTATTTAGACGGTGGAAGGATGTCGTTTTTGTAGTGAACTGTGATTTAGTAATTCTAAGTGTTTCTTTGTGCTCGTTTCACTTTTCTGCAGTCGGAGAAATATTATTTTGGTGCAGATTTCAAATGCTGGATGTGCTCCAACAAAAAATTAATTAAAATAAATAAAATAAAAAAAACCTACATTAAACAAAATAAATAAATAATAATAATAATAATAAAAAAAATAGTAAAATATTAGAATTAGAATTTTAGATGTGCTCTATTAAAAAAGACAATTTAAAAAAAAAATGTAAATGAATGAATTAATAAAAATATTATTTGTGCACATTTTAAATGCTGGATGTGTTCTACCAACAACCACCACCACCCTACATTTAACAAAATACAGAAATAAAATATTATTTTGGTGCAGATTTCAAATGTTGGATGTGCTCTACCAAAATAAATAAATAAATAAATAAAATTATATATTTTGTTGTGAATTTTGGATCGGCTCTACTAAAGAAAAACAGATCAAAACAAAATGAAGAAAAAAAAAAACATTAGGAATTATTTTCAAACCATTTTAGACAGTTCACAACATACAGACAAAAGCAGGAACATTTTATTTTTGTCTTTTTTTAACTCATGCTGTTGTTTGATTTTCTTTGTTCTGTGAAACACAAGAAATATTCAGAAAACCAAAAAAGAAATAAATTTGGTCCATACAATTAAAGTCAAAGAGGAGCAATCTTCTTAAATATATCTTCTAAATACAAAATAACTGTTCTTATACTACAACGTGTGACAACTGGCCCCAATCTAATATATATGTCAAATCTACTTATCGTGCCCGTCTGATTTTATTGTATTCACAAAACTTCATTCTAATTTGATTTTGCATGACAGAAACAACATCTAAAACCACTACCAGAGAAATCAAGACTGATTCTGAAATCTTGTGACAACTAGCCCCAGTTTACATGCAATGTGTTAACCTTCAATAATGACATTCTCTTAGAAAGCCATGAGTTTATTTCTCACTGAACACTACGTGCGAGATCAGAAGCAGTGCAATTGATTCTGAAATTCTGAAATAATGAGGAAAATTCAATGAAGGTTTCCTCTTACTCCTCCTGTTAAGAGTAAAACAGCTCTGCAGCGCCACCATGTGTTCATCATGTGATGTTCTTCACACTAAACCCTCATTAAGAAAACTTAGTTCATCAGCAAATGATCTTAGTTCATGTAAATATATGATAATGTATGATATATACGTAAATATATGATAAGGCAGATAAAAATGATCAACGACAGAACAATTTGATCAAAATGGAAACAAAAGAAATGCCTTTTGCTGTAGACAAAATCATCATAAAATAATACACTTAATTAACTGATCTCACAAGCATTTAATTATAAAATATTATTTTCTGCATGACAGTATTATAACTATATAACTATATAATAAGAATTATTTTAAAATGCCATTTTATTAAGATTTCATTATTAAATTTAAACTCATTTATTTATTTTTTATGTATATATTTTTTTATTTAGATGTTTATATGTTTGCATAGATTTTTTTATTGTGTTTTGATTATTATAGTTAAACATAAATGCATATTGAGGCAGATTTTAATAATAATTTAATTTATTTCAAGAAAGAGCAATCTTCTAAGGAATAACGTTGAGTAAAAGGTAAGTCTTTGTTCATTTACTGGCTCATCACGAGATGTGTGCGTGGTTTTCAGTGGAATGATCAGGAGACTAAGCGCACTATAGCAAAAAATAATGCACAGAAATATATGATGGCCTACAGGTCTTCTGTTTCCGTCATCAATGTACAAAACATGTTTTAGCCTGCAGTTAAATGTGTGACCGATCCCAGGACTAGCAGTCTTTGTTCTGGTGATTGGTGTTACATGCTTTACGACTGAAACAATTAAGAAAGGAAAGAGAAGATAAGGTGCAACACTTTAGAGTGGCTGTAATAAAAGTCTGAAAACGAAGTCTGATTATCCTTATTTGGAGCCTAAATGTTGCTGAGCTGTAAATCTTACAGTCTGAGAACTGAGAAAGGCTTTGGTCAGTGACCCGGTCAGTCACAAGAACGACCCGCCGGGCGGCTGCAAAGATCCTGAGGAATTCAAATACCTTGCACTCGCTCAAAACCCACTGCTTTAATATACTGCAAATCAAGGGGGTTAGAAAATAAACAAATAAATGAAAAAATAAATAAAAACAGAAAACACAAAAACTAAAAGCTAACTCAAACTAAAAAAATACTATATTTGTATATAAATAATACTGTCATACATTTAATTAGTTATTTTAAAAAATTAATAACTTAATTAAAAGCACATAACATTATCAAAACGTACACTAAAATAAAAATAAAATATAAAAACCAAAGTGTATTAGTATATAACCCTAAATTACCACTGTCATACATTAAATGTGATTTATGTGTGCAAATACTTTTTTGTTTCTTTTAAAAAGGCAAAATAGATAAGTTAAACTGTTATGTTGTTGTGTTTTTATTAAGTTATTCATATATATATATATATTTTTTTTTAATAAAGTTTTTAAGTTTCATTTATATATATATATATATATATATGTTTTTAAGTTTTTTATATATATATATATATATATATAGACACACACACACACACTTATAACTTAATACAAACACAAGAGCATAATTTTAATTTAACCTTAAATTAAAATGAAAAATATATAACAAAATATATATTAATATTAACACAGCAATATACAGTAAATTAGATCTAATTATCTACCTTTTGGGGTTTAAATACTAAACATAAAAATAATGTAATAACCAGAAAAATTAACAAATAAAAACAGTGCATAAATTAAATATAAAAAAAAAAAAAATTCAAAATTGTAATGAACTGTATAATAGTGCAATACTAAAATTACACTACAACATGAAATACAATTGAGAGATTACTGTCCGAATACTTTTTGGAGTCGCTTTGTCTGGATCGGTTGCTATTTCTCCAGGCTGCACTAAATCATGAGTATTTCTCAGAAGCTTATTTTAAAACCATCCTTTGATATTAGTCTAAAACGTCTGAGCATCAGAAGGAAACCTACATAATTGTGGTCATATCCGGGAGTGTGACAACATAAAATAGTTTTATCTTCTCTAGATGAGTTGAATCCATTGAGAAACGTTTCCTCGGGGCTTTTGACCAGCTTTAGTACAACAAATAGTTTCTCAGTGTCAGGTGACTACCATGGGACGCCTGTAATAATCCTCCCATGCTCCACTTGGCCAGAGCATATAAAGCACTGATGGGCTAGAGCTCTGCGAATGTGCGTGTAATGTGTGATATCCCGCTAGCGATACGATCAGATCCGCATGTAATCATTAAAAACACATTTATCTGTGATTAGTAGAGGGAAGCGGACTGAATTAGATCCTCCAGAGATGAGGACACTGACGGTGTTGTTTTTTAGTCTGGGATGGATTTACCTGAGCGAAGCTCAGTTTCCCAGAGTCTGCTGCACTGTGAAGGCCATCGTGTCTAAAGAGTGCTGTCCGCCGCTGGGACCGGATCCGGAGAACATCTGCGGGGTTCTGTCCGGCCGAGGAAACTGCAGCGATGTCCGAGTGGACTCCAAACCCTGGGGTGGCCCGTACAGGTTAAGAAACGTGGACGACCGGGAGAGATGGCCCACTAAGTTTTTCAATCGGACCTGTCGATGCTTCGGTAGGCAGAAAATATGATTATTATTATTATTATTTGAGCGTTCTGAAAAATTTTAGAAATTATGGCTGTTTGCATACTTAACCAGGTTATTCTGCATGATATAGCTGAATATCAACCTGAAAAATATGTATAATGTGTATCATAAGTACAGTATTCATTTAAGCGAAAAAGAAAAAAAAAAAT
>JAUMHR010000056.1:20627887-20650864 GCA_032361145.1 Enteromius fasciolatus
GTGAGAACCAGGCTTAGTTGGGTCCAGTTCTCCTCTGGCCGGACGCCCAGCACCTAATTTCCAGTTCAATATTAAGCGCAAAACAAAGATCAAATAGAAAACATGTATTGTATTACGTGATTACTTCACCTACTTCACTTTTGATGTCCTCTTTTTCGGCAGGTCCAGGACGTCCTTTTAAAGCCATTGACTTTTCCCACAAGGGTCCGGCGTTCATCACCTGGCACAGATACCACCTGCTCAGTCTGGAGAGAGAGCTACAGGTCATTCCTGCACTTCTTCACACTAAATTTCTAACCATCCTCTAATGATCTAGACATCTGATGACGGGTCAGTGGCGTTTTGGGCTGATGCACATTTTGAGCATAAATATAGCTCATAATAAGGTGCTTGAACAAACCTATAGGGATGTTATTGTTGGAGGACAGGCTCAATAATTATACTGTATGTACACGAGGAACAGGACCGTAAAAAAGTGCTACCAAAATTTCAGAGTCAGTGTGAAATGACCTTCAGTATAAGTTTACATCATGAGCTTGCTCCCTCCTCTGAACACTTGATTGAGTCTTTATGTTTCCTAAGAGAGAAGAAACCGATATTTTGTTCTCATCACAGAAACTCACAGGTAATGAGAACTTCGCTGTCCCATACTGGAACTTTGCGACGGGACAGACAGAGTGTGATGTCTGCACAGACTCTCTGCTCGGAGGACGGGACCCCTCTGACCCGTCCCGTATCAGCCCGCGCTCCAGGTTTGCCCGCTGGGGAGTGGTGTGTGACAGGTACGTTTGGTACAGATCTGCTAAATTTGCAGTTAATTCAAATAAATAAATACATACATAAACACAAGAAACATTGTATTATAGAAGATGTTTTATTAATGATCAAATTTTAGATTTTTAATATTATTATATTTACATTGGAAATATTTATATTTTTTAATTTTATGTGAATTACTGAATATATTTGTATTATTGATTATGATTGAAAACATATTTCAGTAGTTTTAGTTTCAACTAACAAATAACAAAACCATCAGGCAGAACTTACATAATAACATTAGCATAATTTATTTTAGTTATTTGCAAATATGGTTTAAATACAATTAAAGGCACATCCAGGCACAAAATGCTTACTAAAAAAAATTGCACAGTGTACAAAAAATTTAAAATGATCTTTCAGTCACACAATAAAGTCCTTTTTAAGATTTAACTTTCATAAATAGTCACTTGCACTAGTCCTTTTATGACCTGAGAGGGGCTAGTCATTAATTGTTTAAATGCACCAGTGACTGACAGACTCCCTGAGTAGTGCACTTAGTACTAAACTGAGGAGCAGAATGAGACACTGCTATAAACTATAATTGCACCAGTGGCTCACCCAGAATCATGCCAGCTTGGAGCATTTTGTTAATGACGTTTCTTTCAGTCTGGATGAATATAATCTCCTGGTGACCTTGTGTAACGGGACCAACGAGGGGTCTTTGCGCAGAGGAGTCATAGAGAGCACTAATGTGACTTTACCAACCATGAACGACGTCAGAAGCTGCCTGAACCTCAGAGACTTTGACAGTCCACCGTACTTCACCAACTCCAGCTTCAGCTTCAGGTAATCCAGTCGATCACAGCCTTAAAGGAACGGTTCATCTAAAAAACATATAGATCTTGTTGATCTCCTTCATCCCGGCAAAACAAAACAAGGTGATTTATAATGCAAAAATGACAAAAAAAAAACATAATTAAGTAGATACACTTTGTCTATTCATGATATAAATCATTATTAATCAAAATCTTAACCATAATATAAGTGCTTTTCAACCACATTAATTAACTGAAAAAACAAAACAGAACATTTTATAAATCCATAAACCTATAAAGCATACTGTTTCATAACTAACATGTACAAGGCTAAGGTCATTAATATGCATATAAAGCCCATTGCACACAATCTCCTCCATGCCTCCTGATGTCTTCTAAAGGCTTGTTTGTTTCCAGAAGCTTTACTTTCACTGTTCCTCAGTGGAGCTATGATCTTCATAAGCCTCCCATCTTCTGAGTTATTATTTCTTCATCTCTCAATCATTGCTTTGCATTTCATGTTTGAATCATTTAAATCTCATCTTACTAAGACATATTACTGAGACACAGAGTGATGATGATGTTTAGATCATTTTATGTACGTATCTGCTTGAAGATTGCATTGATTTGAATTCCCTCGCATCACAATTTAAGCATGTTTTGTCTTTATAAATATCACCATTTGCACAAAATACCATATGTTTTATATGAGCCATAAAATGCTGGTGGATAAAACAACAGCAAAACAAAAATGTACATGCAAACTTTTTTTTATGACCTAATATATAAAACGTTGTTTAAAGACTATGACTTCCTATGTCAAGGTTTAAAGAATGGCTGTGAGTAAGTTTTCTTCTACCTCTGCTTGAAGGAATGCACTGGAAGGATACGATAAGCCAGACGGAGAGCTGGACAACTCTGTGTCCAACCTGCACAACCTGGTTCACCAGTTCCTCAACGGGACCAGCGCTCTGTCCCACTCCGCAGCCAACGACCCAATCTTTCTGGTAACATTCGAAACACATTAAATGACATCACAGTGCTCAGTCTACATGAGCTCCGGATAAAGACGTGTTCTCTCTTACGGGCGTATAGGTGCTTCATACATTCACCGATGCCATATTTGAGGAATGGATGAGACGCTCCCGTGAAAACGCCAGCTTCCCAGATGAGATGGCCCCAATAGGACACAACCGGCATTATAACATGGTCCCCTTTTTCCCACCTGTGACCAATGAGGAGATCTACATCCCATCTGAACAGCTGGGATATTCCTACTCCATTGAACTTGAAGGTAACAAACAATGCACATATTATGAATTGAACCAAAAATGCAAATTCTGTCATTATCTATTTACCCATTTTGACTGACAAATACAAATCAAGCTACACATAAGTAAAAATAAATAAATAAAAAACATAACATTGGTGACTTTGAACTGTACGCAAGTAATGCATATTATATACTATTTTAAACTGAAACTAAATTTTCATTGACCAAAATACAATTTAAGCACACTTAATCACTTTATAAAAAATCTACACTCAAACATAAACTGCAGATTAAATTGTACACAAGGCAAACTGCCTTTCACTGAATGCTAGCATTTTATCTATGTTTTAAAGATAGTGTTTCAACCTTAATACGTTGATTAAAATATGGTTAGGTAAAAATATAATGAATATGTAATATTCATAGTTTTTCTGAGGCAAACGTAAACGTTAACATTGTTTACAAGCGGTTTAAATGTCTTTCCGTAGTTGAAACACTGAAGGAGCGACAAATGGTAACATATATATTTCTTTATAAAAGTTTTATTCCAATACCTGGTTTTCATACCAGTTTGTTTCGTGTTATTAACTAGTAAATATAACATTAGAGGCCTACTTGGTCTGTCACGCCATATTAAGAGTGTCAAAACCAAATGTGTGGTCTAAATATCTGTATAAAACTGACCGTTTTGGATATCTCAGAAAAAAAAACAATGCTTATTGTGATTACAATAATAATTAACCAGTTTAGGTTTGGTTTGCATATCAGCTGAAAAGTAGCATAAAAGAAGAAACTTAAAATGAAAATAAATTATAAACTCAAATCCATAATGCTATGTTTAAAGCTAGTTACCTTTTTTAGCAGCCTATCCACTGATCTTGACATGTGCCATCTGTTTTGGTCAGTTCAAAAATGTATACAAAATGTTAATAAAGGATAGTACAGGCTGCTGACCTGCGGCTGACAAGCTCTGGCTTGGACTCGGTGCGCTAGCTTTATGCAGAGTTCAGACTGCACGATTTTCAAAGTAGTCGCGTCAGAGATGTTTCACGCTGCGTGACTATCTGGGGTAGCATTCAGTCGCTGCTGTGTTCACACGGCATGATAGATCGGTGAAAGGGGTTTCACACTGCATGACAATAGGACGAATCGCCGAAAACCTTGTCTGATGCCGAGTTCAGACAGCATAGGCCCCGATTTTGACTCGCCGACAAATGCCTGAAATCACAGGCAAATCGGTGCTCTTTCACGCGAGTGACCTTCACACAGTGTGAACTATCAAAGACGCGATCTGAGAGAATCGCCGACACCAGTGAGATATTTGGACCTGTTGGAATCTAAAACATGCTGTGTGAAATGTGTTCTGACCACTGATCAGTGGTTCTGACGGAATAACTCCGGTCTTGCACACTTGACTTCGCGGTGTTTCCATGTCACTTCTCGCGTGGGTATGGTAGTGAGACTATAGGTGCGTTCGACTTCATGCGGCGCTGCGCAGACCGATCGGCGGCTAACTTAAAATAGTGCATGCCGGTTAGAAATTTTGTCCGACTTGAACCGGCGCCGACGCCACGTGACGTTCACATGTGGCATCAAAGTAACGCGAGAGCATTTCGAGAACAGCCGGCTTGCTCAGCCAGCGCAGCATTTCAGGAGCGACTGCGCCAGGCTGTGATGATGTCACAGCTGCTCATGATTGGCCACATTCACCACATGACGATGATCACGAGTGTTTCGTGCTTCAATCCAGGGGTTCTCAACCTTTTGTGACTCAGGGCCCACCATTGACTGTTTGAAAACATTTCGAGGACCACCTTTCCAAATATGATACTATGAACACAGAATAACAGAAAACTCAATAAATACACTGCTGTTAATGAATTGCTGGGCAACGGTTTCCCTGTTGCCACCAGGGTGGCGGTTTCACTGATGGCGAGGGACCGTCATTGCTGCTTGCAACTATATTTAGTTCTGTATTGTTGTTTGCCTCTGTTTAGAGCTTTGAGAAAGCAACTTTTTAAGTCCTAAATAAAATAAGTGTATTCTTGTCATTATTAAATGTTCTGTAGATGATCTCACAGTATGCATAAGTGTGTGTGTGTGTGTGTGTGTGTGTGTGTTTTAGAAACAGACAACAGGCCGGTCATGTTTCTCCTGGGCAGCACACTGGGAGGGATCTTCCTCGGTCTGCTCCTGCTGCTGCTCCTGACCGTGCTGTATGTGCAGCAGAGGAAACGACGCGAGTTTGAGCCTCTTCTGAACGCAGAGTTCACCACCACAAAATACACAGAGGAAGCGTAATTCACATCCACACACATCAGATCCCACCCGTCCCAAATCATTGTGTCCTGAAATGCTTTTGGGAACAGATCCAGTGCACGCAGAGCAAAACACATGAAGATGATTGCAAAAATGTAGTAAGTCACAAACTCTTTTGATGGTTAGAGACAGAGAGGAGCAATGATTCAACCAGTCTGCTGAATTGTATCAGCTGCCATGAAATGTATAAAAAGCACTTGAAGATGCAAATGAAGTACATATTTATATACACTACAGTTCAAAAGTTTGGGATTATTACGATATTTATTTAGCAAGGATGCATTCAATTGATTAAAATTAAAACTTTTCTCATCATAATAAAAACAAAATTCTATATAAATAAACATTTTTTTTCTAATTCTAATATAAACCGTTTTAAACATTATCTCTCATTAGGATCATGTGACTGGAGTAATGATGTTGAAAATTCAGTTTTGATCACAGAAATAAATTCGATTTTAAAATATATTCACATAGAACCTAGCTACTAAAATATTTCATATTTTTTTCCAGTATTTTTAATCAAATATATGCACCCTTGGTTAGCACTGAAGAGAAAATCTTGACCCCAAACTTTTGAACAATAGTGTATATATCTTTAATCTTAAAAAAAATAATTTTTCATTTTTGTTTGTCATGTATATCATGTTCTAAATAAACATAATAAAGTTGAATTGTTTGCTACGCACTTGTCATATTTTTACATTACAAAAACATTATCCCTTTATTATGCTAAAAGTCAAATGTCTGTGCCATTGGTTTTAAAGGAACAGTTCACCCCTATACAAGTGGTTCATATGACTCGTGCTCAAGTCATATGATGCTTTATGTAAAGAAGAGATTAAAATCTGTTGTTAAATATCTTCCTGCCCGTTTGAGCTCATAAATCTCATTCATGTGACTGATCTCTGAAAAACACAGCTGACAGAGAAGATTAACAGTGAAACTTGAATTTCAGTCTGTTCTCAGACTTTACACTTTCAGAAAGCAAAAGCTCAGACACGCTGCTTAACAGCTTTGTGTTTCATGAAAAAGAAAACAATAGAGTCGTGAATTGTTTTTGCAAAAATCACACCACAGATTGAATTAATGTTTACACACCAAAATCTGCCTTTAATGTATGAATATAAAAGATATGTTAACAAATGTAAATAAACACAATGAGATATCTGCCTGTTTTACAATAAACCTGATGAATGACATTCAGATGAAGCTTTCACAATAAAACTACACTGCAAAAAATGCTTTTGTAGCCTAGATTTTCTGTCTTGTTTCCAGCCAAAATATCTAAAAATGGATTTTCAAGACAATAAAAAATATTTTCAGAAACAAACAAGTCAAAATTAAATCAGTTCAATCAAAATAATCTGGAAATTGGGTGAGCAAAGAAATGTTGTTTCCCTTTCAGTCGAATCACTTTGACGTTGCATATGGGAACTCGCCAGAGAGACTGATTGCCTTTGAGCTTTAAACAAAAGGCCAATGAATATTTGCGTGCACTTGATTGCGCTTAGGTGCACCTCATCACTGCGTGAGTATAAGAGGGCACGAGCGGAGTGCACATGCAGTTTTTCGCTTCAGAGCCGAAGCCGTTCTGAGCTGCTACAGGAGACCCCCTCTGCGAGTTCTGGAGAACGATCGAGGAAGAGTCCTGATTTCAAGAGTTTCTGCTTTCCTGCTCTCTCGTTTTATCTGGGCGGCTGTCAGCGGATCCTGCGGGCTCGTAGCCTTTTTAAAGGCTGGATGTGCCAGTCATCTTGCAAATCCAGCGAGCAAAGACCTTTTTGAGTGCACGGAGCTGCCGCGATAGATCTTCCCTGGGCAACAGAGGGAAAGAGCGAATTTTTCCCATGGTTGGTGAGGTGTTCTCCGGAATGTCGAGCCGATCGCGTTTCTGGGTGCGGGAGTTTCCTCACGTCTTCGGACGGGCATGATCGTTGCCTCACGTGTCTGGGTCAAGCACACGCTGAGGCTGCTTTTTTGAATGGTCAATGCATTCATTGCGAGCATATGACCACGGCTACATTGAAGTCCCACCTCTCGCTCGCGAAACGGCTCCCCTCACGTCCCTCCCACGTTGCGGCAAGGCGCCTAGGGGATTTCCCGGTAAGCGTTCAGAATGTTCCGTCTGGGGTGACAGCTGTGTGGACTTCTCGCTCGCAACACTCCAAGTGTTGCAGCTCCTGCACGAGAGTGGGCCGGACCAGGGGGCAATGCAGGAACTCTGCGCTGCGACTGACCTCGCCCTTCAGACGATGAAGGTCACTGCGCGTGCCCTTGGCCAGGTGACCACCACGGTGGTCCAGGAGCGACTTCAGTGGCTGAGCCTGACGCAGGTGCTGGCTGCCGAGAGAGCACGCTTTCTCGATGCCTCCATCTTCCAAGCCGGCCTATTCAGCGACACTGTCGAGGACTTAGCCCAGGAGTTCTCCACAGTTCAGCAGCAGACCGAGGCAATGTCTCATGTCCTGCCTCGCCCGGCCAGCCTGTCCCTGAGTGCACAACCTCCGTCTGCTCGTCGCCGAGGATGTCCCCCCGCAGCACCCAGGAATCCTGCTCCGACTCCCACCGATGCCCAACTGGCGGCCCATCGTCGAGCTGGCTGCGGGTGAGGGGCGCCGCCTGCTGCTCAGGGACCGGCGGGAAGCGTTCCTGACACAGGCAGCCGGAGGTAATGAGGACTGCTCTTCGGGTGACTGATCTCTGTCCCCACTCCTAGAGGAGGGCCAGGAGCTTCTGTATACACAGAGAGAGCCAGTCTTAACAAAAATATCATCAACTCTGGGCCCAGTGCCCGTAGGTCCCCATCTAACGCAAACATTTTTGTCTCATCATATGCTGACCCGGGACACTGTGTAGCCAGCGCGGGATCCAGGGAGACAGGTTGGCACTGCTCAACGCAGCCAGACGAACTGTCCCTGTCCCGCTATGGGCTGCCCCACTGCTGGCACGGCGGTCAACGTTCCTTTGATACCCCTAGCGACGCAGCTCGGAGCCTGGATAGCACTCCCCAGCCCCTCGCAGTGGTTGATTCGGACAGTACGCCTCGGCAATGCAATCCAGTTCGCCAGGCTTCCCCTCGGTCCGCCTAGAGAGCCAAGCTGCTGTACTGCGCGCAGAGATTGCTGTCCTACTGGCGAAGGAAGCAATTGAGCCTGTCCCTCCAGCCGAGATGAGGTCAGGGTTTTACAGCCCTTACTTCATCATGCCCAAAAAGAGTGGTGGGTTGAGATCGATCCTGGATCTGAGAGCGCTGAATCGGTCTCTTCTCAAGATGCCATTCAAGATGCTCACTCCGAAGCGCATACTAACATGCATTCGGAGCCAGGATTGGTTTGCAGCCATCGACCTGAAGGACGCGTACTTTCATGTTTTGATTCTACCCCTTCTGCGGTTTGCGTTCGAGGGTCGAGCATCTCAGTACAGAGTCTTACCCTTTGGCCTGTCCCACTCGCCCTGCGTCTTCACGAAGGTCGCGGAGGGTGCCCTCTCCCCGCTGTGGCAGATGAGCATCTGCATCCTCAACTATCTCGATGACTGGCTGATAACAGCTCACTCGAAGGATTTGTTGTGCATGCACAGGGACATAGTGCTTCGGCACCTCAGCCATTTGGGTCTTCAGGTCAACTGAGAGAAGAGCAAACTCTCACCAGTGCAGAGGATCTCTTATCTCGGTATGGAGCTTGACTCGATTGAAATGACTGCCCGCCTCACCAGCGAGGGCACACAGGCCACGCTGAACTGCCTAGATACATTCAGGCACAAAACAGCGGTTCCTCTCAAATCTTTTCAGAGGCTCCTGGGGCATATGGCAGCTGCAGTCGCAGTTACGCCGCTGGGGCTGTTACATATGAGACCGCTTCAGCGATGGTCAAATGATCGGGTCCCGAGATGGGCATGGTACCGTGGCACACTTCGGATCGGCGTTTCCCCGGAGTGTCACCACCTATTCAGCCCGTGGTCCAACCCTGCTTTCCTACGGGTGGGAGTGCCCCTAGGACATGTGTCGAGGCATGTCGTGGTCAACACGGATGCCTCCTCCACGGGAGGACGTTACACTTTCACCTGCCACGGCTCTCCAGCGAAAACCTGCATGTGCACTCCGCTCTTGCCCTCTTATACTCACGCAGTGATGAGGTGCACCTGAGCGCAATCAAGTGCACGCCAATATTCAATGGCCTTTTGTATAGAGCTCAAAGGCAATCGGTCTCTCTGGCGAGTTCCCATATGTAACGTCTCCGTTCCATTCTTCAGTTCCCTTACGTAACCTTGACGTTTTCTGTTTGAAACACTGGTCAATTATTTTGCTGCTTCTAAGCTAAAAGTCACCTAATTTTGACTTATTTTTAAATAAGTTTAAAACAAGACAATATTTTTTAATTGTCTAGAAGATCCTTCTTGATTTAAGAGTTTTAGATATTTTGCATTTTTTTTTTGCAGTTCCAGGTCACGACTGAATTTAAAATCACTAGAGTTTGAAAAATCTAGCCCTTAAATTGTGTATTTTTATTAATGATAACTTATTTCTTCCATTAAAAAAGTGTCCTGGTTTGATTGAAGTTTCTCTATGGTTATAGCTAAATGAATAGTGATATAAATCAGCTTTGTTTTTCCTGTAGCAAAGTGTGTTTTGTGTGTGTGTGTATGAAAAACTCTAATAAAAACAAAGATCATCGCACATCTTAATATCAAAGTGCATTACATTACATTCTTTAAAAAATCTGGGCAAAAAGCAGTAAATGATCTGATGAAGCACTGTAAAATGTGACTAGCAACTGCTACAAACACCGTTTAATCAGAATTTTTCTTCAGTATATTTTTCCCCTTTTTAAACATTAAAGCTAACAAACTTTTGTGAAGATTATGCTTAAAAAAAACTATTTTTAAATGGGATAAGAAAGGCAAAGAAATACTCTCTTGAAAAAAATCTAGCTTCTTGATTTATATATATATATATATAAAATCATTATTATATTTTATTTATTTTCTTTGCAGAAATTTTGATTAAGAATATAATTTTCGCAAGTTTACATATTAAAAGGACTTATACTGAAAGGTAATTAACTTAAAAAAAGAAACTTAGCTGAAAATAAGTAACATTAAAATCTTGTAAATATAAAAATAACACTCAGCCCGCCTTAATTATCCACTGACAAATTCAATATGGACTTTCATGAAGCTGATGTTTTGTAAGGGATTTATGACCAAACAATGTGTAGCTTCTCAAAACACTACCATCCAGGTCATTAGGTGGAAAACATAATTAAAAACATACACTTAAAGTATTACAAATCTATAATTCTTTCCATGGAATGGTATTGTTGTTTACAATCATCCATACATACACACAAAAATATCCCCATAAGCGCTTGTGCAAATTAAACATTAAACTGTGCAAAGTATTTTTCATACACAGGGGCACAGAATATTGATCTCCTATTGAAACACTCTGAAGGGATGAACACTGGCATAAAATACCACAAAATATCTGAAACCACAGAAAACTTTGAATCACGTTTCAATAGCATTCACTGCCTTTCAGTAAATCAGTGAAATGCTTTGAAATAAGTCTCTGCTCACAAACGTTGCATTTAATTGACCAAAATGCAGTAAAATGTAAAAAATATAAAAATTTAAAGCAGCTGTTTTCTCTGTGAATATGTGTTAAAATCTAATTCATTTATGTGATGTTCAGCTGTATTTTCAGTGTCACATGATCCTTCAGAAATCATTCTACTATTCCGATTTGCTATTTTTGTGGAAACCGAAATGCGTTTTATTTTTCAGGATTCACAGATGAATAAAAGGTTCAAAAGAAGAAATAGAAATATGTTGCACCATTAAAAATGTCTTTACTGTCATTTTTGATCAATTTAATGCAACCTTTCTGAATAAAAGTATTACTTTTTGAAAAAAATATACTAACCCTTAAACATTTAAATGGTAGTCTGTTCAATCAAATTTGAGCTATTTTGTGAAGACCGCTTGTGTTGCATAAATGAACACAGAACTAATCTGTTAATATTATATGCAAAAATGACATAATATGCGCATGAGCACTAAACGCTATAATGCAGATTGATTTATTTTCCCTAATTTCTCAGATCCTGTTCAGATATATATATATATATATATATTTTAATAATCTATATATTCTCTTCCACGTTAACAAAAGCTAAACTTGCATGAAAATGTTCAAAATGTGTGTGAGAACAATACATAAGACCTCAATAATCTTCAAAATGTAAAAGATAAATGCACTGCTGGTAAAGAAATAGTTCACACAGTCCTGTCAGTAGTTACTCACCCTGTGTGATGTTATTGGTCTCAGTTAACACACAAAATATGACATTTTAAGACTAAGTATGCATTACTTGTCAATCTCCCCCCCCAAAAAAAAGGTTTGTGTGAGGGTGAGTGAATAGTTTAGGTGAACAATAACATTTAAAGGAATAGTTCACACAAAAAATGAATGTTTGCTGAAAATATACTCCTTCAGGTAAAACAATACATGTAGATAAGTGTGTTTCTTCATCAGATTTGAAGAAATGTGTCTGCAGTGAATGGGTGCCGTCAGAAGGAGAGTACAAACAATAATCCAGTCCATCAGTGAACATCTGGAGAAGACAGAAGCTGAAATAAAGATGTTTTTAACTTCAAACCATTGCTTCCACCTCATAAAACATGTATGAATTGGTCGTGAGACTGTGTTGTCTTCTCTGAATCAGGAGAGAAATCTGCACAGATCAAGCACAGTTTATCATCCAAAACTGTTTTAAACTAATTTGTGGCTGGATTTTTATGTGAAAGGAAACATTATGGACTATGGACTCCATCATAAGTAAAAAACATCTTAATGCTGGATTATTTTAATTTTTTGTCTTCTACAGATGGACTGGACTGCTGTGGATTACTGTGATGTTTTTATCAGACTCTCATTTTGACGGCACCCATTCATTTCTCCAAATCCATTACTATGAACAAACACACTCACATCTTGGATGGCCCGAGGGTGAGCACATTTTATTTTTTTCTAACTACTCCTTTAATCTACTATAATGGAAATGTAAAAATCATATTCATATATCAGATGTGTAATGCTTACGTCCCTTTTGATGGACTTCCATCATGCCGCTCAGTGATCTCTGAATCAGGAAGAATGGCCTCAGAGTCTTGGGACGGCTGAGATGACTGGACCAGTCTGATATAAAACACAAGCAGTCTGTGCGCAGCTCAGCGGTCACTATCTCCAGTGCTCTTTCAAGGCCAGCGCGCTGAAGAGCAGCAGCAGCAGGAGGCTGGGCTGGATGACGGAAGCAGAAGAGGTTTGGTCTGTTTTGTCTGCCCCCTGAACCGGAGCGTCGGTGATGAAGGAGTCTGATTCAGTGACACACGTCTCAGTGCATCCGCTGCCGCTGCCAGAACCGCTGCTCTCGTCATCTGAGAGGAAAAAATATATGAGCTAGGATCCAAACTAAACATCTGACTTCATGCATTTTTATTCATTTATTAAATTATTATTAAAATTCAGCGTGACTTACTTGAGTCCTGAAAGTAGATGTCATTGCCATCATAAGCGTTCTTGAGTTTGTTGGTCATGACCTTGAGAGCCATAATCTGCTGTCGAATCAGAGTGTCCGGTCTGGAGATGTCCACCCCGACCTCCGGGTTATTCACCTGATTGGTCAGTCCATCTTTCAGTACCTCAGTGACGTATCTGGACCGAAAAAACAGTCAACTCAGTGACTGTGCAAACACTATATCATATAAACATGTCAGACTGACTCTGGCCAGTGCATTACACATTATACCAGTGATATTTATATTTTGCATTACACATTATACCAGTGATAATATCTATAATATTTTACAATATTATAGGTTTCGTATTAGTGCTGTCTAACAATTCATCGCGATTAATTGCATCCACATTATATGTAAACAATAATGTATATAAGAAATCTGTATATGTTTGTATTTAGATATACATATAAATATACAGAGTAAACAAAAACTTTTATTTTGGATGCGTTTAATTGCTATTAACTTTTTTTAAATTTAAAATATACATTTTCAGTTAAATTTATTATGTGTTTTTGTCATTTTTTTAAAAAAATTATTATTTTAGTTTTTATTTACTTTCTTTGTTTGTAGGCTTATTTTCATTTTAGCTTTTAATTTCCACTTAGTAAATTTAGCATGAACTTATTTCAGTTTTGTTATATTTATTGAATTACATCATTTTTCATATCTAATAATGCTGTTTTTATTAAACGGTATAATAATTTTTAAAAATTAATTTCACAATTTTTATCTCATAAGTGTCTCCACATCAGAACGGTATACAATAAGTGAAAACAACTTTCAGCACTCCAACTAGTTATTTACAGTATATATATATATATTGTTTATTTTGTTATTGTTCTTAAGTCTTAAGTCACTACAGGGGATGTTTTGGGTTTAGAAAGTTACAGGATGTTTCAGAGCACAATAAACTCTTTTGAAAACAAACCAACAAGGAGTTCATTGAGAAGCGCATCTCCAGATCTTCTGAACTGGAGCTGTACTCTGTCTGCCGTATTAAAGCAGAAGCTTGACTCTAGATGTTACCTGCCCTTGTCGTGTCCGGTCCAGCAGTCGTCCTCAGCGCTTTCTGCTGCCGCCACATGCTCCTCCTGACAGAAGGCCTCAGGAAGTGAAGACCAGAACTTCCTGAACTTCTTCAGCTTGTCCTTGACATCAGTCACCTAGAGGAGAGCAGAAAGATGACTACTGAACACAAAACTGATAGACACGTCTGTTCATTCTTTATTACGAATATTTGTAAGATTTTTAGAATAACAGCACCATATAAACTACGACAACTGAATTAGCGTATATGGTTAATAATCTCAAAAACCTTCGATGAAAACTTCATATTTTATAAATAAAGATTTATTAGTTTACAAAATTCAATAATAATCACATCCAAAATAAAGGTTTTTCTTGCATAATATGTGTGTGTGTTTTGTATATTTATTATATTTATAAATACACACACATGCATGTATATATGTAAGAAAAATATGTTACATTTATATTAAATATATATAATACAAATGATATGGATATAAACTGTGTGTGTCTTTATATATACATAATAAATATACACAGTACACACACAAATTTACACAAAAGAAAACAATTACCTTTATTTTGGATGCAATTAATCGTTATTAATTGTTGCCCAGGATTAATTAATAATTTAGTTTCCCATTTACATTTCGTTGAGTTTTTCTCATATTTAATAGTTTTTAATAATTGTATTACTTTTGTTTTGTATTTTATTTTTGTTAGAACTCAAACTACACAAAAATTTGAAATATTGCTAAGTATTTTACTTTTTTTTTATTTATTTATTTATTTTTTTTATTTAAGTTAGTTTCAGATATGTTATGATATGTTTTCATATGTAAAAAAAAAAACACTTTCCCTTCAATTTTTAATTAGCTGATTATTAATAGTTGGATGTAGAATAAGGTCATGTGGAATTTGACATTAATATGTGCTTAATTAGCACTAATAAATGGCTAATATTATGCATGCTAATAAGCAACTAGTAGGTTTAACTGTAAAATAAATTGTTACCAAATGTTCTATGAAATTTCAAAAGATTAACTTGCATCACTTTTAAACATTTTTAACCCCTCCTCCTTTATTCAAGTACTAAAGACCATTTCTTAAAGAGCTGCATCCATAGATCTTCAGCACTAGAGGGCGCAGGAGCTTCAGTCCTGAGGAAATGTTGCGCTCATGTCATATTAATAATGATATAGTGCATGAATAAGGTAGATATTTGTATTTCTGGTCATTTGTTTAATATTTCACAAGTATAAGTGAAAGCAAGGAAGGCTTCTGATCGTACCAGACATGAGAAAAAAATGTATGTCTAGTTGTATCATTAAACATGACTTTAGTATTAATGTATGAACTTAAAATATATCACTAAATGCCAGGTTCAAATTTTTTGTTGAATTTCGTTAATATATTAAAGTTTTTAAATTTATTTATATTTTATACAGAGGGGAGTTTGTGTTTCTCCAATATTGCTCTATGAATCAGAAAGAAAAAAAAAGAGCATATGTTTTTAGAAATAAAATGTTATAGAAATCAATCCGGATGATATTTTAACATTTAAATATATTAATATATTAACTATACATTTTGGTGTCTGTATATAAGCTCTGCTGAAATGGAGATTAAACTCTGAATGAATACTCTTTAAAAACATTCAGAATATAGACAGAAATAATGTTTATTTTAAATAAACAGCCTTTATAAATATGTATTGCGATTGAAAACTGCAGATGAAATGTAATAAAAAAAGAAAAACAAATCTGATGAACAAAGGAATAAAACTGTTATTTGGTGCTGCTGAAGTAAAACTATATATATTGTAAGTGACATCTGCAGATGCATATAGATAAAGTGCAATGATATAAAGTGTATTCTGGATAGTGTCTTTTCACCAGTCTGAAAGAAGACATGTTATGAAAGCAAAAAAGCTCAAAAATATCAAAATTATCCAGTGAATGAAAACAAACAATGCAGTCTTGCCTTCATTTCAACAGAGTAAAGCAGTGCTGGTTTATAATAGTATGCGAGTATGTGGAGGGTCACGGGTGGCTTTAACTCCCGCTGCTGCTTGATTAGTGACAAGGTGAAGCACTTGACATGACACAGATAAAGTCATACAACATGACCCAAACACTTTCACAGCAAGAACTCAACAAAGTCACAAAGTCAACAGACATAGTCCTGCTTTCCTCTCCTGAATGACACATATCTAATGACCCACCCATGCTTTACATCCAGGAAGCATTTTATCCCTGTGTTTACATCATAAACCTGCACTTCAAACTGATGCACTACAGTTTTTTATCTCTGCAAACCAGTGACTGAGCAAGTCAAATGAAATGCATGCGTAAAACCCAATAATTTCATACCGAACACAACATACACCGTTAAAAATGTGCACTGTAGAAAATTGTAAATTGTAAAAGTGTAATTTTAACTGTGAAATATTGTAAAAATGCTACGAAAAAAAACCTAGGTTAACAGTAAATTCCCGTACTATATACATAGCAAAACTGTAAAACATCTAACCAGACATATAATGTAATTTTACATTAAAATGCTGTTAATTGTACAGTTTTTTAGAAGTAAATAGAAAAAATCTATGTATAATTTACACATAGTTAATTAAAGAGTAATAGTTTTCTCTTTTACCAACTGCATTATGGTGAAGGTCAGTATGTGAAGGTAGCAGTGTGTGCGTTGTTGAATTAACTGCAAATTACAGTTTTATACTGTAAAATATACGTTTTTTGTTTATAGTTTTCTGTATTTTTAACAAAATTATTCTGGCAACCACAGCTGCCAAATTTAATATATTTAATTATTCAATAATAACAACAGTAATTATCTGTACTTCAGCTTTTTTAAAATTACCTTCTTTAAAGATAATCATTCTATTGGAAATTACTGCATTCTGACAATTGTTATGTTAAAAGTAAAAAAACAAAAAAACAACTGTAATTATTAGAGCCCGACCGATATTATTGGCAGATTTTAGGCATTTTCCAAACTATCGGTATCGGCATTTATAATGGCCGATAAATTAATATTTAAAAAATAAAATAAAATTGGACAAAACACCCTTACTGGTAACTTTGATTTGGTTGTTGTTGTTATTGTGTTTTTGTTCAAAGGACTTTAAAGTTTCATATCTAAAGTTTCTATTTTTATACATTTTATTTATCAGATTTTGATGTTCCTCTGTTCTGTTGTGACAATAAAAGAAACACGTTTCTTTTTAAAATGCATTATCATATTATGCTAGTTAAAACTCATATATAGCTACTAATAATTAATGTTAGGGAAATCTGTTAATGTTTTGTTGCACGTTTCTGAAATAAAAAATAAATAAAATAAAATAAAATAAAATAAAACAA
Organism: Enteromius fasciolatus; assembly: GCA_032361145.1. Taxonomy (NCBI): domain Eukaryota; kingdom Metazoa; phylum Chordata; class Actinopteri; order Cypriniformes; family Cyprinidae; genus Enteromius; species Enteromius fasciolatus. The sequence continues at coordinate 20,645,050 of JAUMHR010000056.1, forward strand.
AATAAAATATCGGCCAATATATCGGAATATCGGATTTTAAAAGCAACAAATATTTGTATCGGTATCGGCCTTCAAAATCTTTTATCGGTCGGGCTCTAGTAATTATAAAAAGATTTCATGTATAATTAAGAAATTACCGTTTTTTAAAGGTTTATTTACATTTTTTTCTGTTTTTTAAACAGACATTTTCTGGTGCCTCTGCTGCTGTTTTTTACGTGTTAGTTTTTTTTACAGCATATAGTTATGCAGCTGGTTTGCCAGTAATTTACTGTAGATTTATATTTCTCAAATTTATTGGCAACAGTTTGTTCAAATATAATTGGACATTAAACATAAACAGGTCTTTTATCTTTACAGAATAAAGCCACCTTATAAAATGTATTCTGGGAACGTCTCGGTTACGTATGTTTCCTGATGGAGGGAACGGAGACAGGGATCGTGCCTAAAGCCCTGATTTGCTCTGCTTAAGAGAAAATTGAACCGTTACAACCTTGTGGCACTACTGCGGTGCGTGTCAGACAAATGTTATGTAAAGGAGGTAACCATCCCATTGCTCCAGAGCAGATTCGCTGATTTTGATACCCTTCCTGAAGAAGCAATTTTCTACCAATTTTCAACTTCCTGAAGGAATTTCAACCTTCCACAAGAGGGATTGCAACCTCTTGTATTTGTTGTACAGTCTGGCAAGACAATCCTTCTGAAGATACGGAGACCATATCCTACCAGCAGGAGGTGACATGTGGAACCCTAGTATGGACTGACCAAAACTGGGGCAGTATAACATACGATCTTGACTCTAAGGCAGGTCCTATCATGGAAAGGAGAGGAACAACTGGAAGTAGATGGACAGAGTACTCTGTCAAGGGAAGACACCGGATTATCAAGGAAAACCTTACCGTGGAGGATACACATATAAGATTACCTGCAGGGAATCAGCTATATGGATTATCTAGCCCAGAACAGGGGCTGACTGGACCCCGGGCATGCACACCGATACTGAGCCTGGCATCAACTGCTCCGCCCAGTCTGACTGCCGAGGATGCTCTACCAGGGTTCGCCACCTGGGGAACGTATTGGAAAAGTAAACAGGGATCACATACCCTGTGAGGGGGAATGGTGCAGCAACACCGGCCAGTTCTTTCTGCCTATTACCTTTTACCCAACAAACGGGAATAAACTGGCTCAACACCAAGATTGTAGTATCCCGTGAAGGTGTTTGGTGTCGCCCAGCCCGCGGCTCTGCAAATGCCTGCCAGAGAGGTGCCGTGGGCCAACGCAAAGAAGGAGGCCACGCTCCGAGTGGAGAGGGCTCTCACCCCTAGGGGGCACTGCTCACCTTGGGCCTAGTAAGCCAAAGTGATGGCATACGCATTCCAGAGGGCCAACCTCTGCTTGGAGACAGCCTTCCCTTTCTGCTGACCTTCGTTGCAGACAAAGAGCTGCTCAGAGCTTCTGAAGCTCTGGGTGCTGTCCATGTATATGTGTAATGCTCTTATGGGAGACAGCAATGCCAAGGCTGGATCTGCCTCCTCCGGGGGCAGTGCTTGTAGATTCACCACCTGATCGCGAAACGGCTTGGTAGGAACCTTGGGCATTTATCCAGGCCTGGGTCTCAGGACAATGTAAAAGTAGGCTGGCCCGAACACAAGGCACTCTTTACTCACTGAAAAATGCTTGTTGGTCCCCGACCCTCTTGATGGATGTGAGCGCTGTCAGGAGCGCTGTCTTAGCAGACAGGAACTTTAGCTCGACTGACTCCAGCAGCTCAAAGGGACCTCCCTGAAGTCCAGCCAGGACTAGCAGAAAGGAACTAACAGAAAGGTCCAAGGAGAGCATTAGGGGTGTCCTAGAAGGATTCAACCTCCTGGCACCCCTGAGGAATCTTACAATAAGGTCATGTTTTCCCAAAGAACAGCCATCTATTGCATCATGATGTGCTGCAATGGCAGCCACACATACTTTCAAGGTGGAGGGCGACAGCCTACGCTCCAACCTTTCCTGCAGCAAGAAAAGCACAACTCCTATCGTGCATCTTTGGGGGTCTTCTCTGTGAGAAGAACACCAGCTTGCAAACAGACTCTACTTCAAAGCATGAGCTTGCCTCATAAGGGAGCTCTAGCTTAAGTGATCATGTCTACCACAGCTTGTGGCAGGCCACTCAGTCATAGATGGTGCTCTTGGGCCACCAAAGCGGACACTGCCTTCTCTAGCGCCATGACTTTCCCCCGGAGAGCAAATTCAGTTGCCATGCGCATCAACCCTGGGTCGGAGCCACCCTTGTGCAGCTCTTTTAGTGCCTTGGCCTGATGTACCTGCAGGATAGCCATGGCCTTAGCAGTGAGAGCTGCCGTGGTCCTACAGGCCTTGGACGATAACGCCAGGGACGACAACCGCTCTCTCCACCTGGGGAATGTCCTCAGAGCTCCTGGCCGCTCTACAGTAAGTTACTAGGAAACAGCTGTGAGAAATATCATCACAGAAATATCACCACAGAAATAAATTACATTTAACAATATATTCATATAGAAAACAGATATTTTATAATTTTTTCTGTACATTTCATCAAATAAATGCTGCCTCTGAGATGTCAATCTTTTAATTTGTGACTCGTTTTCTGGTAATAAACTTCTCGTTCATCACAACCGTCTTAATTTATCAACCCACCACCAGATGACAGTTTATTAATGAAACAGTTTCAAGTTTTTCTGCTTTATCCTGTTGGCTGCCAGCAGAGAAGTGGTGTAAAATACAGCTGATTAAAGTGAAGCTTCCTGCTGTTTGAGGAGTAAGCCCTCCTCTTGAGGTGAAAGAACACCTTATCATAATAGAGAGCATGCTCCTCATTAACAGATATAAAGTACAGCGGGATGTTTTCACGGCTGCCAAAACTTTCCAGAACGTCCAGCAGGAGCTACACGGAAATACACACTGATTTCACACTCACCATACATCCATCCACCGCAGTTTCTACACCAGACACAAACAATATTACACTGTGAAAAGCAAAAGTGAATTACTTTTTAAAATTCATTCAAATAGTAATGTTAAATATTACTAATATATAATATCCGATAATAATTTCACAGTTTTTACTGTAGTTATGATCAAATTAATGCAGTCTTGGTGAGCAGAAGAGACTTTTTTATCTTTTTCCTGTTTGTTTGTTTTTACCAACCCCGAACTTTAAATGATAAATGATAATAATAATAATAATAATAATAATAAATTCTCTCTCTCTCTCTCTCTCTCTCTCTATATATATATATATATATATATATATATATATTACTCAGTTATTAAATGCCTTATTTTCAGAAATGTCCAATATTTTTTTCAAAGGAGCCAGAAAAAAATAAAATGTAAAAAAAGAATAATAAACCAAAAATGTCAGCTTTTCAAGGCTTTTGCATCTAAAGTCTTTATATACATAATATAAAAAAATAAAGAATAAAGTAAAATAAATAAAAACAAATAAATAAGATGGAATGAACATAAATAATTAAATAAAATATATAAAATAAATAATAAATAAATATATTAAAAAAATTGTAAATAAACAAAAACATTAAACATAAACCAGGGCTGCCAAATGATTAATTGGATCCAAAATAAAAGTTTTATTTTAAATAACATATGTATTTATATATAAATACAAACACATGCATGTTTATATATTAAATACATTTATACATGATATAAAATGTAATAATAAAAATATATACATGTACATATTTTCAGAATATGTACTGCATATGTGTGAATATATATATATATATATATACATACATACATACACACAGTACACACATATTTATTATGCTAACAAAAACTTTTATTTTGTATGCCATTAATTGTGATTAATCATTTGACAGCAGTAATAGAAATAACAAATAAATAAATAAAATAAACAATCATAATATCAACAAAAAGATATTTTTCAAAAGGATAGTTATTAAAGTGTTAACGATTGCTCCCTTCATAAATTATAGAGCTATAGTCATCTCATGCCTCATGTGTCCAGCATATAGAGCTTCATTTCACAATCTCTGTGTCGAACCTGCACCCACATGATCAATGTGTGCTGCACAAAAGCAGATCTATACAGCCCTGAACATCATCAGTCGCTGATTTCTTCTCGGAGGAACGTTTGTCAGGCTGCAATCAGCAGTGCACAGAATATGCCTTTAAATAAACACAATCTAAACAAATCTAACCTCGTCATGTTTACTTTTGTGTGGTGACTTCTGAAAGTAATGATTATGCACATGCATCTATAATGCATTTCTGCCTGTTTGAGCTTGAGTAAATAAAAATACAGCCAGAGAAAAAAGATGAATGACCTGCGCTGTGTTCCAGGAAAAGAAGCCACTGGTGTTTCAGAATATACTTTTTATGATCGCATCTTAGATTCTTATATAACTTATAGAAACTATAGATTTTAGAAAAGCATTATTAAAGCACAAAACGTTATATTTACACCTTTATTATATAAATCTAAACAGAGTGTAGTAGTTCAGTGGTTTTAAACACCAAACGTTTGCCCTCGCTGTGATTCTGGCCTGTTATTAATCATATAGTGTCAAAAGTTTTACATAATTATGATGTTTAATTCATAATTGTGCATTTTGTCATTTAATCCATTGTTTAAATATTTGTAACTATTGTAAATGAAAAACATAATATATATTACAAAACAACACATAAATAACTATATATAATTTTAAAAAATATATATATAAAATATTGTAAATATGAAAAAATATATTTTAAATATATATATATATATACACACACACACACACACACACACACACATATAAAATTACTTTTTAAAATTATTTAATATAGGCCTATTTTTTTAAATAATTAACAATAATTGATTTATTAAAAAATATTATAAATAACATATTTGTTACTATTTTACATATTAATTCTACTTGCCAAAAATACGTTCAGCGCATGTGTGTGAAACAGTTACCAAATGCTAAATAAATAAAGTTTGTGTTGTGTTTTGGTGTATTTTCATGCTGCAACACAAACTTATATATGTGTGTGTGTGTGTGTGTGTATATATATATATATATATATATATATATATATATAAAATATTTTTTTTCATTTACAATATTTTATATATATATATTTTTTTAATTATATATAGTTATTTATGTGTTGTTTTGTAATATATATTATGTTTTTCATTTACAATAGTTACATGCGCTGTCATCAGCAGTGTTGCCAAATCCAACGCTTTTTCAACACTTTTAAGGCTACTTTAGGGAAATGTCTGATTAACAGTTGGCAACCCGCTATATTTTCTACCTTATTAGTGAGTTTCCCATAAGTCATTTGAAATCATTTAAAGCATGCAGATAAAAATGTCAGTGTAGATGCAATACTGACTAAACTGATGTATATAACAACACAACACACTCTCCGCAGCTCTATGATCTCTATTGACCGGCGTTTCTGGAGGCCGGTGTTCAGTTTCTGGAGTTTGGCTACACGAGGAGCCGAAGGAGCAGCACAGATCTGGATTTGAGTCTCACAGATCCAATCAAGCATCGTGTGCAATTCATTTCCACGTCTGCGAGAGCAGCACGAGCCTCAGGAGCTCAGAGTAATACACACAAGAGCATCGAGTTACAGAAATACTGAGATGTTTCTCATCATGCATATGATTCAATCTGAGCCACTGCTCCAGTTTCCTATTGAGCTACAGAAAAAGCCCATATCACAGACAGATGAGTGCTAATCTCAACACAACAACTCTAACTGTAATGCACTTATGTGTGTGTATAATAATTAATTATAT
>JAUMHR010000056.1:20668772-20687374 GCA_032361145.1 Enteromius fasciolatus
ACCATTCTTGTGTTTTGCCTTTACTACTCCTGTCTGCCGGTAACGACCTAAGCCTGTCTGTTTTACTCTGTGTACTCAAATAAACAGCCTGCAAATGAACCCGCACGTCTCCTCGCCTTGCTCTCATAACAATGACATTGATAATGACTGAATGAGTCACAGATAACTCTTCAATTTCTCCTTCATGAGCTCCGTCTCAATGCCATCATGTTGATCTGAATGCAGCGCAGCACATTGCTCTTATTCTCTCTCTTTGTTTGTGTGTCCCGATCATCACAGTGCATGATGAAACCTCTGAATTACTAACGTCACAGTAAACAGGCTATTTATTCACACAGAAAACATGCTGAGAATTATAAAACTAATCTCTCCGCTTTTGGATGCTGCAATAAATGTCTTTTTACAGCTAATATTTTAATATGGCATAACTGCAAAAAAGCAATAAGGCACACAAGGTTGTGCAATATTATCATAAACAGCACAGCACCTACAGCGAGGATGCACAGAAAGCTACTTTGGATAAAATTATGAAACCTTTGTCAAATAATATTTGTCTGTCATATAAAAAATGTAACAGTAATTGTAAGAATGTAAATAAACAAATAAATAAAAATAATGTAGTTAAATAAAAAGGTAAATATAATAAAACCTTTATTAAATCATAATTGTCTACTACACATGTAATAATAATTGTATGTATGTAAATGAATTAATACAAATATAAATAAAATAAAGTAGCTAAATAAAATAATAAAACTAAGCAATGAAAAAAATTGTCTGACAAATAATAAATGTAATACTAATTGTAAAATGAAAGAGAAAAAACATGAAATATAAAGAAAATGAATAGTAATAAAAGTAAAAATAATTATTAATTTATATTTAATTAAAATAAAGCTTCTGGAAACAAACGCTCCTCAAAAGATCCTGACGATCAGATTTGAGACTGATTTTTTTTAAATGACTGATAGAGAATCAAGTAAAGAGACGAGAAGCATGAGCTACAATTACACTAAAACGGGATAAAAAAGCATAATATATAATTCAGATGGCAGTAGACTGAGTTAAACAGCTTCAACAGCAATCATGTAGGCCTTCGAAGTGTAGGGTTAATAACTTAATTTGACACCAACTAATCAATGAACGTTCAAGAACAAATCGTACCATCAAACCTTTTATGTCCGGTCATAAACGTGTCCCTCAGCTCTTCGCTCGTGTCGTCCATGAGCTTCTCAAAGTCCCGTGAGCTTCTCTGGCTGAAGTTCTCCTCCATTTCTGGGTTACAGCAGCTTCTCTGAGGAGCACAAACCCGCAGATCGTCTCCTACAGACCAGAGAGAGACACAACTTTACACTGATAATAACCAGAAACGATGCTTGAGCAGCTATTCAGCATATTAGAATGATATCTGAAGGATCACGTGACTGCTGAAAATTCAGCTTTGTATCAGAGATATAAATTACATTTTAAGATATATTCACATAGAAGACAGCTATTTAAAATCGTAATATTATTTTACTATTTTTATTTTATTTTTGATCAAATACATGCAGCCTCGGTGAGCAGAAGAGATGCCTGAGATGAAAACAAACAGTCAGGGGGCCTTCATGTTGAAATGAGTCCATAATCAACCTGATTGTCAGTCACTCCACAGAATCTCTCATTATGACGGCTCTCTTTGAGTCTAATTAAAGAAAGCATTTACATTCACTTCAGTCCTCTCTCTCTCTCATCTTGTTCTGGCTGTTCGTGTGGGCAGCAGAGCTCACAGATTGTCTCAGCAGTCGGTCACTTCCATATTTTTGTTTGGTTTTGGAGTTACATTTCATGCAAACTCAATTTGGGTTTAATCAAGTTATTGTTATAAAAAATGTAATCATGATTAAAAATCTAAAATAAAAACAATTACTGTATATAAAATAAAATAAAATAACAAAAAAACTAAATAAAAAAAATAAGATAAGGTAATAAAATTAAAATAACAAAAAATGTCACCTTTTTTTGGAGTTGGAGTTGCATACTTGGGTTCAGAAGTTTCCAAGTTATTGTTATATTTTAATAAAACAATAAATAAAATATAAATATATACTTCATATAAATTACCAGGTGCAATAATTTTAACTAAAAAAAAATAAAACAAAAAATTAAAATAAATAAATTAAGTTTAAATAAATTAAATAATCCAATAATAATGTTTCCAAGGAAAAGGTGCCGTTTTCAAATTCAATGTCTATTTAAGAAAAATAATATTAATATAAAAATATAAAAAATATAAATTTAAAATAAATAATAATAAAATGAAACCAGCAATAATCTGATACAATATGTATTGTGAAAAGCGCTATACAAATAAATTCGAATTGAATTGAATTTGAATTAATCAAACCACCTCAGGCTGTATATATTTAATCTGCATGAAGATATAGACGCTGTGTATATGTGTATTACTTTTCAGTTGGCTCTGTAATAAAACCAACATGTAAGCGTATTAATAAAGGTCAATAAGGTCAATGTCGACTTTAAAATAATGCAGTGACCCTGTTGATGAATGGCTCTCCTGACAGCGATGTGTTAGACTGCCCGCTTCCAGACGAAAACCTCTCGCCCATCAACAGCAGTTCTATCTCTGATCGTGAAGTCAAGGAGATCATAAAATGTCAACAGCGTTATTTCAGGCTTTTGGTTGACCTCTGAGGCGCGGGTGAGAAATTACAGGGTCCGGCTGAGAACAGCACCAGACATATTCATATTCACCTTCACCAAACATCACAAAATCCCTTCATGCAAAGAAAACACAGCCACACTGAACACCAGCAGCGGCTGGAGGTCTGTTTGCACACACTGGGCTCTCAGCAGGAGCAGGCCTCGTAACACTGATTTAAATACATGAGAAGAGCTGTTAAGAAGCTGTTAAGGAGCAGAGGACACATTTAGCGCTGTTGACAAGCCAGCAGATGCTGTAAGTGTGATGCACTACCAGCCTTTTAAACCGAGATGATGACAGGGTCCTCTCAAAACACACAGGACAGACAGAGCAACGCAAGAGGTTATGGAGTTCGACTTTGTCTTCTTATCTAAAATAAAATCAAATTTAAAAAATGGATGAACTATTACTTGTTTCTGTGCAGCAAAATTACTTTAGGATATTATTTTTAGTTTTCGATTATTATCAGCAATAATGCAAAAAGGAAAAAGTGTTATTATTTTTTTTAATTCATAAAATATAGTATAAAACATAATAATCAAATGAAACATAAAACTAAATCAGTTTAAATAAAATTAAATATTCCTTTAGCTTCCTGAACTTTGTATCAGCATTAAAATAAAAGAAAATAATAATTCAACTACAAAAATATAATTGATAATAAAATAAAATGAGAAAAAATAAACTGAAATAACCAAATGAAAACCAAACACAATAAAATAAACTAATTAAATTAAATTAAATTGTAGTTTTTGGATTAAATATTTCTTTAACTTCCTCCACTTATCAACAATAAAACTAAATTATTAATTAATTTTATTAAATAAAAATAAAATAAACAAAAAATATTCAAATAAACAATATACATATATTAAACACTTTTAATAATTTATATATGATAATTTTAATATTATATATATTATAATAATTTTATATTAATATAGTATTATAATTTTTATATAGACTATTCCTTTTTCTTTGAACCACAAGGTTTTTAGGCTGAAATGTTGATTAAATGTTTTAGAACTTCCACCTTATTATAAATTTAAATAAAAAATAATTCCAGTCTGAGATCTTGACAGGATCTTCTCAAAAAGCACAGGACTGAGGGCAACAGAAGAGGTTACTGGGTTCAGTTTAGAGGTCCAGGGCTTAGATCTTAACTTCTTATCAGTAAAGATGAACTACAAAATATGCCGCTTGACTTATGTCAGACATTACGGTGAACATCAAATCGTCCTAAATAGTCTACTACAGCACAAAAAGGTTTGCACATGCACTTTTTTTTGGTCCGTGACTCATTTTAGAGTCTAGAATGCTTGCAGCCTCACTCATACCACAAAATAAAGTTAAACCAAGGGCATAGGTTTGGTTTAAAAGTTGGTAGGAACCTACTGCAACCTTGAGATCTTTATTTTTAAAACAAACCGGTAATTAAAGCCATGACTCACAAGACCATGACTTATTCAAAATGTTGGTGTTAAGAATGAGCCACAGCATAAAAGAAAAGGAAGTCTGTTAATATGCAAAATAACACGGTTCCCTAAAGTCTCATTCATTCACACAAGAACCTCTGCGACTGAAATCTCCCTTTTATAACTATCAGAAAACTCACACCTAGGAGAATATGAACTGTTAACAAGCTCTGGAACATTGCTATCATTGCTACCCATATTTAACAGTTAGTTCATGCCAATGAGTCGCTACTCCGAGGCAAGTTGTCACAATCGAATTGTAAGATTATAGGCCGTTAAATAAACAATACGTCAATTATGAATCAAGATAACTTGTTAAATAGCTGAAATTGCTATGCTTTTTCACAGCACAAACTTACATGTAAACCAGCATGACAAAATATAGGGTAAAACAGGTACATTTTTTGAAATTGAGATGTATGGATCATCATACGAAGCTAAATAAATAAGCTAGGATAGGACAATATTTAGCCAAGATGCAACTATTTGAAAATCTGGAATATGAGAAATAAAATATTAAATATTACTGTGAAGATCCAAAAGAAGCCCTAAGCAATGAATATAACTAAGTGTTAATATATTTACGGTAGTTAATTCACAAAATATCTTCATGGAACATGATCTTTAAATAATATGATAATTATTTGTGCCTTAAAAAAAGACAAATTTAGCACCTTGACCCATACAAACCCGTTTTACTTAAGACACAAATTTGTGACAACTTGCCCCAACCTGACGTTTTATCTCAGCCTTCAATGTATACCACTTGTTACCAAACAGTTCATCAGTATATAGTTAAATATTATCTGTTTTTGAACTATGAAACTAGCATGCACAACAAATGCAAAACAAGCACTGACTTTTTACTTAAAATAATACTGACACGGGCTACAGACCGTGTGACAACTTGCCCCGGACTCTCATATGAAGCGGCGTTAAAGCAGATGACAGTGATGCAATTCAATCGATACCTGCTGTTTCCTCGCTGGGAACGTTTGCAGGATTGTAACCCAGGTCAGTGAACGCGTCTTTCACCTGGCTGCAGTTCACCGCGCGGAGATCCGCCGCAACCGGGGCCAAAAGCGCGCAGAGCACGGCAAACACCGCCGACATCGCGAGCTCCGCGGAGACCTGATTTATTCCGCTGCAGATCCTCGGCATGGAGCTGGTCTCGGAGAAGCGCGCGCCGATTCCTCTATTTGGGAGTCAAAGCGCCTTAAAGTTTCGCGGCAGAAAACATCGCGCGTTCTGACCGGAGTTCCTCGAGAGTTGGCGGAGAGATGCGAATGAACCTGCAGCTGTCAGAGCCAGGTCCTCCACACACAGCTGGAACTTCACTTCACAGGGGTTTCTTCTCTTTGACTTGAGGAAAGCGATTTTACCTACAACGGACAGCGTGCGCGATACGTCATCAAAACGTTCTGAACGCGCTCTGTTACAAACGGAACGTTATTCAGGAGGTAGAGCGCGCAAATGATTCTCAGGCGCGATTTTTACGGCTGTGGAACACGTGGAAACGTTAAAAAGGATATTTACTAATTATGAGGAGAGTTTAGGAGGGTCTGACCCCATCCTTGAATTCCCCGAGAGGGGGAGTGTCTACTGTACACTTAAAACTGTAGGCTACACATTTTTCATACAACTGTATACAGTTGTATACAAAATATTTTTTTTCAGTAAAAAACTTTTAAGTTATTTAACTTTAGCGTTTTTTGAACTGCCCCTAGCGGATTTAACCGCAGCGACGGTAACCATAACAACAGAGCTTTTGCGCGTTCCATCTCGATCGGTTTACATATGTTCATATGATATTATGTATCACTTTACAATAGATTGAATATAAAAACTTTATTTTTTATTTTTATTTATTTATTTCTTTTAAACAAGTTTGCTACACTCAGAGGGAAAAAAAATAATTAATTAGGTTTTTCATTATACTTCATTCTTAAATCGAGATATATTTCGACCTACTTGAGAAGCAAAATGACATGTCATTTCTGAAAAATCTTATTATATTTTAATAATAAATAAAATATTATTTATATTTATTAATAATATATTTATATATTTTTCTCAGAAGAAAATACTTATAAAAATTATACTTTTTTTATGTCATTTTACTTTAAGTAAATGTATCTTAAGAATGTCTGGAAAATATTATATATATATATATATATATATAAATATTTTTTTTAAATTACTAATTTAGAACAGCAATTTAAAAATAGCCAAACCACACAAATAACTGTTGAAAATTAATGACAGAAACATGACATGCATTTCTATTGCAGCCAAATTCTTTTCCTCAGATGTAAAATATTTTATTGGCTAAAATATCACACTTAGTTAATGAAGTGTGCAGCACACCACTGTCTCTTTTTTGTTGTTATTTTTTTAAATGCTGAAAATAAAAAAGTTAATATTTTTAACAAAAGTAAAAAGCAATATTTCACTAATCACTAAAATAGTTGCATTCAGGGGGGCTGGAATTGGGCTGTGCCTGATAGATAGGTATAGAGAATATAGATAGATATGCCACCCACATCCACACATTCGCAAAGGTTAGAACCTCAGACTTCTCATGCACTGAAATTAGAAAACATTTAATCAGCAAGACCTACAGTAAAAACAAGCATACTCCAGCAAAGAAGTAAAAATAAAAAATAAATTGAACCTATAATTAGTGTAAGGTTACATAGAGAGGGATGCATTTACATTTATGTACATGCTGTTTTCCACACAGTTCTCATTCTGCCAGCATCACTCCTACACTCATAGACTCTCTCTGACTCATAAGAATATACACACTTATATACTGGCCACCCTTGGAAGCCAAGCTGTCAATCAGATGAGCTTCAGAGGACTTGTTCTAGGTATGACACTTAAGGAACAGTTCAGCAAAAAGTGAACATTTGTTAAAGATGCCCTTACTCAAGCCATTCAAGATGTAGATGTGTTTGTTTCTTCATCAGATCTGGAGAAATGTTGCATTGTATCAGTGACTCAGCAGGGGATGCTCTGCAGTGAATGGGTGCCGTCAGAATTAGAGTCTGATAAAAACATCACAATAATCCACACCAGTCCAGTCCAGCAGTTAACATCTGGAGAAGACAAAAGCTGGGGTTTATAACAAACAAACAATTTCTAACTTTAAATAGTCGCTTCTGACTAAAGTACCACTCCATAATCCTCAGTAATGCTTCGTCCAGTGAAAGAGTTCATCTCCTGTTGTCTCTCACATCGAAATCCAGCCACATGTTTGTTTAGAGCATCAAAATTAAGTGAGTTTTGGCTTAAAATAATAACTATATCAGCTGATGAACCAAGAAAAAGAATCTTATAATTAAATATGAATATTATATATATATATATATATAATTTCTCTTTTTTATGTATATATTTATTTTTTACATCATTTTGCTTCTCGAGTAAATGTATCTTAAAATTGTTACTGGAAAATGATAAAATAAAAGGTTATAATTTATATATTATATATATATATATATAATTTTTGCAGCTGATAAAAACATCAAAATAATCCACAGCACTCCTGTCCATAAGTACACATCTGGAGCCACATATTGGTTTAGAGCTGTTTTGGACTGTTTGTAAACACTGCTTGATCTGTGCAGATTTCTCTCCTGAATCAGACCAGCATTATTATGTATTATAAACTCATATTTTAGCCAGAAGTGACAAAAAAATCATCTTGATGGATTTGTTTCTTACAAACATGCAGCTTTTGGCTTCTCAAGACATTAACTGATGGACTGGACTGGTGTGAATTATTGTGATGGTGTTTATCAGCCGTTTCTCTCATTCTGACGGCACCCATTCACTGCAAAACATCCATTGCTGACCTATTGCTCCAAATCTGTTCAATTCAAGAGACCACACTGTTTCTGGACCAGATATCATGCAGTGTTTCAACGCTGAAATTTAAGAATATTACACATGACCTCAAAAATGCTGCTATATAAATCTATTTCATTCTTTCCCTGTCACTTCCAGTTGTTGGATACATGCTGTTTCCGCTGAACTTTCTCTAGGCCAGTCCAGTTGTAGAGAAGCTGGTTACACGCCAGCATGCTTTTGGACCGGTTAATAATTAATTAGCCTACAGTCATGGGGAAATAGCGGATCGTTCCAAAAAGACGAAACATGCTTTTGTCTGTTACATATCTCTATGAAGAAAATCGTACTGAAAGATGCTTTTATACGAGGCATGGGAACTATTTCCACTGGATGCAGTTTGGAAGAAAGCCAGTTGCTTGTGATCAACTGCTCGCATTCATGATAAAGTTGTTGCTGTAGCTGATTTTTGTAGAGCTGTCCTTTTAACAAAAATGTCTTTTGTGTTTTTTTCTCTCATTGAAAACATGGTGATGCTGCTCGGCGAAATCCCAGTCGAATCCTCCTCTCGCATCTGTCCGCTGCAAACTATAATGACCTCCATACTTCCACATGCCTGGAGGACATTAGGAAACATATTAATGGTTAAATTATGAGACTGGACAAGGGGACGCGGAGCAGCTGACAGCACATTAGATCAGACGAAACAAGATTGATGATGCTTTCATAGGCCGCTGCAATAAATGATTTAATGAATGGCGAATTTGGGAAGGAGAGAGACCCACAATAATCTGACATGTTGTTACTTCAGTGCGAAAGATTTAGGTGAATGATGAGTAGACCATCAGGATCAGGTTCCCATCGGCTCCTGTCACATTAGTCTGATTTCACACTGGTGCAGGCCTATGGACGCTTCTTTTCCTCATTAAATAAAAAATTAACAGGTAACTGTAACTATTTTTTGGAAGACACAATTTAAATTGCAAGATATAAACTCAAATTCTGAGAAAAAAGTAATCTCACAGCAATTTGTACATATTTTACCAGGTGAAAATTCATACAAATTTTCATACAACCTCACTCGTATGAATTCTTGCTAAATTGTACGTATTTTTCGAGTTGCCAATTTGTATGAATTTTTACGAATGAGCTACACCTAACCCCTTACCTACGAATTGGTCGTGAGACTGTGTTGGAGTTCTGAGATGCAACCTAAAGACTGTAAGAGTTTAAAAATGCAAACTTCAAATTCAGAGAATAACGTCAGAATTAAGGATAAAACCTCGAGAATAAAAAGATGCAAATTTAAAATAATAAAAATAACTAAATAATTAAAAAATAACAGAGGCGAATTTCTATGACACAATGACGGAGCATGGAACAATGGGAGATGTCGTTTTCACAAATCATGTGTACGGATGAAAGGCTAATTTATATCAGTTTAATCCCCTAACCACCTGTACATGACTATTACTTACACAATACATATTATATATTTGCTTACCCGTCTATTAAAAAACACACGAGAACGGAGTCTCTGTCCAGTCCAAGGTTTTCTTGAAGCTCCCTTCATTTCCCTTTCATTTATTTGTTTTCAATATCTTCCTGCCTCAGTTTGTATACATTTTTGGGATTGTGGAGAGTGTAATCATGATCCATGACATCCAAATGCACAATAAATGACTACCACTTCTGCATTTGTCCACGCATCTTGCCGTAGTATTCATAGTTGAAAACCGAGGGTTGCGCGGATATACGTTTCATTATTTAAATCTGGAATTTCTTTGAATTTACAAACCAGAACTTTTGAGATAACGCAAGTACACAACTGCATGAAATATATAACACTGTGCAAGTGGTTTTTGGATATTTTATAGCAAAATTATTACATATTGCGCCTTTAAAGATGCAAACTCAAAATTCTGAGAAAAAAGTCAGAATTTAAAGATGTGAACTTAAAATTTGGGAAAGACAGTCAGAATTTAAGGATAAAAGCTCAAAGTTCTAAGAAAAAAATCTGAATTTAAAGACACAAACTTAAAATTCTGATTAAAATGAAATCAAGTTTAAAAAGCAAATTGAAAATTCTGAGATAAATTTTTAAAAAAATTAATCTTATGAAAACAAAAAAATTTTGAGAAATAAAGGTAATACTCACATTTATAGGTTTATAACCTGCAATTGTAAGTAAACAAGTCAATATTATGAGATAAAGTCCCAAATACTTTTTTTTATTCCATCAAGGAAATAAGTTTCTTCAGTTCTGATTCCATGATATGTTTTTGGCTCAGAAAGATTTTTTTTTTTTTTTTAATTGAAAATTGTTTTCTGTCAGTATCGCTGCAACACTCTTTATACTGCAGTGTATGTTGCCGTTATGAATGGAGGTTGGGCGACTATGTTTTAGTTAAAATTACTGCACTCTCACTAGATCGAAAATCATATGATGCACATCGTTACTTCTGTAGTTAAACTAAGTCAAATTAGTCTTGAAAGCTAATGTTGTTTCTGTAAGCTTTTAAAGACTAAAATATGGAGAGTACAGTTTGATGGATGCACAGGCCTTACTGTTATTCAGAATTTTACAGCAATGATTTCCTGTAACGCTGCTTTGAAATTAACCTATTACGAAAAGCCAACCAGCTTTATAACATATTAATTCCACTCAATTCAATGAAAAACTTACTGTGTTGGATGTTGTGCTGTTGGTACTTTCCCTCCAAAATGATGTCACTTCCTGGAGGATGATGACTGTTGAAACAAACCTTTTTCAAAAGTTTTTCACCCAGTGTTGACTTCATTGTGGTTAAAAACAAACAAGGCCCGATCTCGCGGTAATTCGTACATATTTTACAGGGTGGCTAATTTGTTGACTACACATTCGTACGACCTTGCTAAATCGTACTTATTTTACGAGTTGCCAATTTGTATTTGTACGAATGACCCACACCTAACCACGCCCCTAAACCTACCCGTCACTGGGGTTAGACCAATCGTATGAATTTGTACGAATTAGCCACCTCGTAATATACGTACGAATCCGTCATCAGACTACAGTTGTCAACATTCGAAGTGGATCAAACCTCTCATCAAAGTTGTCCTAAAACAAGAATAGGTATTGTTTTATATTTTAGGACAACTTTGATGAAAGGTTTTGATCCACTTCGAATGCTGACTACTGTATATTTGAAGCGAACACACCGACAAACAAATCCAGTTTATCTTTAGTTAAACTTCGCGAGCTCTTTTATCCAGTACATTAAGATTAGTCTTCAGTGACAATTTAAAACGCTGGTTGGACGCATTTGAATCAGATATGGAAACATTTCTGATTATTATGGCCGTTAAAAACAGCTGTGCTGCTGAATATTTGTGTGGAAACCATGATGCATATTTTTTCGAGATTCTTTGATGAACAAAATTCAAAAGCAGAGCATTTAGCCGACTTAAAACAAATCCCGTCACTTTTAATCAACTTATCGTGTCCCTTCTCAAAGCATTCGTTTCTTTCAATACAAAACTTTAGAATGGTGGTTGGTTCATGTTATAGCCTACTTAAAATTCTTACGCAATACCGCACTCATCTACAACACCATATTCAACAAATCTCACTATCCCTTCTATAATCTTACCCGAGTCAGGAGCCAAAGACCTGCATGATGCTTTAACGTGCAGACAAAGATGATCCGACAAGCTTATGAGAGAACAGAAGTTTTCGATATATACACGCAAGAGATAAAACGGTTTGATAAAACGATTCACAAACTCTTTTGGATTGCTAGTATAATACCCAAATATATATTTAACACTTCATGAACTAAGACTTTTAAATGTAAAAAGAAAACAAAACAAAAAAACGATAGGTCTAGTCTATTTTTTTTTTTTTTTTACTTTGTTAAATGTTCACTCCAAATGCCAGCTGAAGAAAGTTATAAAGACGTGTCCATTTTTTAGACTAAATTAGAATATTTAAGGTTTGACGTTAAATGGTGTTAAATCCAGGACATAAAAGTAAACAGTAATGAGACCCCGTAAACTCAATGCAAGAACATATCTTCAGAATCATTACGTTTTATTGTTAAAGCAGGTAATCATGCTAAAGTATGAGCACGTAAGTCAAATACTTCACGTAATGAACGAGTCATTCTAGATGATTCCAAATACAATACGGCCACCTAGTGCTCATACAGTTACCTGCAAGATTGATCAAAATAAAAAACACTGCAAACTCATTACAATATTAGACCTAAAGTATATAATAGGAAATTCAAGAAAAATTTGCAAAAACATGTGACATACCATAAAACAAGATCTAATAACAATGAATGCATTCAAGTTTGAACTACTAATCAAACTGACACTTAATAGGTTTCTCAAATGGAAGGGGCCTGTACTCGCGTGTAAAACTCAGATATCTACTTAAATCATTACGGTTATTCTAAAAAGGTCATCTTTATTTAAATAGCACTTAAAAATTGTCGAAGCACTGAACAGTATCAAATAGGAAAACAGTGTCAGTAATGTAAAAATTACAAGATTAAACACTACATTTTTAGTTAAAAGGCACAGTTGTTAAAACAAACTTTGACTGGTAACATTTGATATGCACCCACTGAACATTTCACCTTATAAAATTCACCTATAATTAACCCGATACTGGTTAATTTTAATACAAGAACAGCCCTTTTCAAGATCATTACAGTAGGCTTTAAACAACTTCACAAGCAAATGTGCATTTAAAACTTTTATTGAGATCAAATTTAAACAAGACAGAAACAAAGAATACATGTTTTCAAATTAAAGAACACAAAAGCAGCTGAACAATTTCCCATGCTCTTCACAGGCCGGGACAAGTGCAATACTTCCATCGCAGAGCATTGCGGCTGATCCCAACCTGCAAAGAAAGGGATGCTGGAGTGTGACGGGAAGCGGAGATTCCTCACCGTTACGGTCAGTTTTGCATGGATTTGCACAGCAACGATACGAACGCTGACTGCAAACCAGCAAAACTGACCAGGACAGTGCACAGCACAGGAAAGCGTGACGGTCAAGCTCTCTCCTGCGACGCTCGCGTCTAGAAGTACTTTAAGTGCTCACATTGCAGTAGATAGGCATTGTACAAAACTACCTGCACTATAAGCACTTTAATACTGCTGGAACCAGAGTGAGAGTTTTACAGCACAGAGCCACGACAAACAGGGGGTTAACCTGAAAAACACACAAACACGCACGCTTAAGCAGAAACGGTCAAAGCGAGAAGCACAGGAAAGGATGGGGAAGCAGGCCACCATCAGTTTTGCATAGATTTGCACAACTCAATATTTCTTGTAGTGCAACTATGCAAAACTAGCAGAGAACTGCATGAAATGAAAGAATAGTTAACAGCCAATGGGGAACAGCGGGATTTGCCAGCCCCTTATGCCAGAAGGGGCACTTAGGGCAGTAGGTGCTAGTCTATTTCACTATCTGCACTAAATGCACCTTAGCATAAGCAGTAGTTAACGTCGCTGCTCGTGTGCGTTCATGTCAAAGTAGAGCTTGAAGTGCCTCCACTGCAGTAGATTTTACAGAACTACCTGCACTGTAAGCACTTTGACACTACGCTGACATGGAGTTGACAAGCTCACGGCCACGAGAAACCGGGCAGATCCACTTTTGGGATGGCGTTAGCAGCTAACGTGGACCCTGGTAGGTGGTGATTTCAGGCGGTCGAAGGTTTTTCTGAAAAGAGTGGTAAAAGGCATGTTATTAATCATTTACCTTCAGTTTTAGTAATATACAGTAGTCAACATTTCATCATTGCAGACAACTTTTTGGACCCACTTAAAATGTTTACCACTGTATTTAGGACCCAAACCTAATTTTTCTACAAAAACGTCCCTCTATGTAAGAAACTAGAATTTGTAAAATTGAAACTAATACACTTTGTAGTTTTTGATAAGTTTAGTACCCCTTAGGAAAATTAACCATGGTTATATTCACACGTTTATTTCGTTATTTTCGTAAGTCCAGCACGTTTTTTTAAACTAAGATGCATCCAACTGAAGTGCTGGAAAACAACGAAATAAACGTGTCCCTGGCACGAACAGAGAGATTAAATTACGTGACTAAATCACGAACTGCCGTGAGACTTGGGTAGGCATAACATACAAAACCCGCGATTAAACTACGGCTAGCGTAGCGTGGTCATGCTTTAACTTAGTTTAATTTGTAGTAAAACTATAATTTTTTTGAGAGACACAACCGGCGTTCTACGCCGCATGCGCACTCCCGAGAAACGCGCGCACACCCCTCCCCCATGATTTGCACCAATATGGCGCCGAAGAGTCCGCAGTAGTTGTGTTGGAGAAACAAACTAAAAACAAGGGCAAAGTCGAGTGTTCACAGCTTTGCTCGTTGTTTGGGTTGGAACTTGCAAAGCTAGTCGGTAAAAAAATACTCTACAACTCCGAGCAAGTGCCGAGAAATCCGTCGAACGCACGCTTAAACACGTTCGACAACACCAGCCCCTGCTAATTTTGGTTTGACGCGGCATCTCCGTTTACCCAACGTGAGAGTCGATCAGTCTACATTTGTTTGATTTCACGCCAAAAACCCTTGTGTGCTGTTCGGAACGCTTTGAAATTCTGTTCTTAAACGTGACCGGCCCAATGCGTTCAACCGCACATGCGCTCGCAGAACGCACGCTAATCTACAAATATTTTCAGGAAACCACAAACTCGGTTCTGTGTGAAGTGCGAGTTTAGCTCCTCAAACATTTAAGCGCACGTGTCGGGTTCAAACGTGCAAAGTTGCGTTTAAAGCACGCTGAACGCCACCTAGCCTAGCAATCTTGCTAACACAGTACCGCGCGGCCTGCAGCTGCCCCATGTGCTGTCGCTTTGTTCTGGTGGCAAGCGAACTCCAGCACTAGCGTTCACAAAGCACAGCGAATATCTAATATTTCTGACCGCTGGGCCCATGAAAAGTTCTCGAGGAACGTTTCGGAACGCATTTAAGGCGCCGATACAATGTAAACGGTGACTGGAGCGAACGCTTGTTTGGCACTGCAGCAGCCTCGCGCACGCTTTTCAAATCTCCCTCATTCTCTGAACTATGGTGGGCTACCACGCGTCTCGAACTACAGCGTTTTAGCCCAAAACCGCTGCTCTAACCGTCCGCTAACAATAAAGTGGACGGTTTAGACGTTTACGCAAGAACGCGCCAGACTTGGCTGAGTGAATCGCGCGAAAAAGGCAACAACAGGTTTCGCGTCAATAACACGCGCGTAGTAAGACATTGGTTTGTAGAATCCACCATCTTCACTCACTTGTGCACACTTACCGTTTACTGTCACCGCTCCGGGCAAATCGTCGAAACTAAACGCTAAACTTCTAGCACCGACGGTGGAAATACAGCGTCAACACGCGTCGCATCCGAGCACGCTGTGGCTTGCGTTACAAAACCGTAGTAAAATTGCGAAAGTGGCGCGAACGCGCTCAGCTTTTAACCATGTGGTGAATGAAGGGCGGCTCCCGTTGAACGTAAATATCCACACAAGCCCAACTCCTTCATTAGCATGCACAAACTACTTCCGATATCCACCGTTCCTCCGCCAATCCAACAAGCGCTACTACAATGAAAAATGCCCACAACTGTAAACAACTATGTGGGTCAACATCTCTAGCAGATGCGAGGAGTCTGGAGCCTTTAGATCTCGCAGCATCTTGTAAGACATACGCGGCGCGAGGGACGTTTTGGGGAATTTTTATGATACTGCGTTTTTACTTAAATTAACAATTTAGCTAATGTTGTTTTCGTTGGTATTTTGATTTTGGTGTTAAAGTGGAGTAAAAAAAGACAACTCATCGAAATAAAAGTTTAGAATGTTTTTAATCTTCGTGTGATGTTATTGTTGTCTCAAATGTGAAATATTAATGCATGCTATTTTTAGCCGTTATTGTGATTAACTTGTTTTTGTATGCTGCTGTATTATTGCATATTTGGGGATTTTTTTTTTTTTTGATAGTTCATTTTATTTTTGAATTAAATCAGTTTATATCTCAAAACGGATGAAAACAACTTTAATGTAAGTTTCAGAATTAAAAGTGATATGAAACTTTTTTTGTGTGTTTTCACAAATTTGCTAGATCCATCCACAAAAATAGTTATATGTATAACTGCATACATTTTTAGTCCTTGTCTATTGATTTGTTTTAAACTTGTAATCTTTTGCCTGTTCAATAAAAGCTATAAAATCATGATCTTTTTTCTGTAAAATCGATTTTTAAGAATTGCAAATGTTTATTACAATTTATGAGTCTTATGAGAAAATATACTCTATTAAACAGAAAATACTGCACATTTTAGTTTATAACGAAGCGTTTGCGTGTTTAAGTGCTAGCATTCTTATTTAAAGGTGTCTTAAGTATATTTCTATTAGTATTTGTGAGCCCATTTTGCCAAACATATTAAAAGTACTTAAAAAATGTGTACATTTTGACTTTGTTGAGTTTGTGTCTTAAACGTAATATCACTCTAGGCCTTCACAGCTAACAATACAACACAAATGATTTGTAATAAACATCTGATTTACTAAATGTTTAAACCGTGTGAATCAGGTATGAGATAAGAGCACAAGGCTTGAGTTTGTCTCCAGTGGAATGTGTTTCTGCTGTATTTTAGCACCACCTCTTTGTAAAATGGCAGTTGCTTGCGGCTCCTCCTTCTCAGGGGCCGGTGGGAGGCTCTTCTGTTAGAAAAGCAGCGCTGGGATTGTCTTACTGCTGATCCGGGGTCACGCCAGCTCACCTTTCACCTCCAGGGCCATTGATGTGTAAAATCTCACATGAGAAGAATAAAAGACACAGGGAGAGAGAGAGAGAGAGAGAGTACAGATAAATAGACGGTGTGGCAAAGAAACCTTCTGATAAATCCTTGAAAAAATAAATACGTAAATTAATTAAAAAAAAATGATAAACGCCGTTTTAGAAAATATAGTCAATTATAGTGTAACTAAAATGAGATATAATGAGTAAAAAATAAGACTTGCACAATGTTTGTCTATTTCTATAGAAAAGCAGACAAAATAACCCAAAATATATATTTTTTTCTATTTTATTTATTTTATCTGTTATTTAATTGACAAAAAAAGAAAACGCTTGTGCACCACGTTTAGCTGACTGAGTCTTATCACTTGATTTTGATTGCTTCCATTGTCTTCATTTTTAAGTTGCTTTGGTTGAAAACATATAAATGCCACTGTAAAAAAACAAGTGTAATTTAAAATTGTAAAAATGCTACAGAAAAAAAACTGTTAATAGGTTAACAGTAACCATACTATATTGCAGGGAAAAACCGTAAAACATCTAACCAAAGTTAACATAAAATTAATGTTACTTTTACAGTTAAATGTTGTTAATTGTTCAGTTTTAAGAAGTAATTAGAACAAATCAATGTTCAAAAACTGATATTCCCAGAATTCCCTGCGTGACGCTCCACATTTGAAAGTGTTTTGCTTAAATAATCATATTTTTGATCTTTTTGTTATCAGTTATGTACATTTGGGCTTTATGTTACATCTTCTGTTATTTAATGAATATTTATTGCATTATTTAAGTGTCATGTGTTAACATGATGGTGTTTTGTGTTTGTTTTACATTGTGTAAGTGTGTACTAAATTACCAAATAAATGACTAAATTAATTGAATCAATATATACATTATATATATAATGAAAAAGTGAATGTTTTAGAAAAACTAGCTATATTTATATAACTTTTTATATAACTTTTTTTTGTAAAATAGAACTATATTTAAGTTTTGGTATGAACAGAATAAACGAAATATAGTTAACTAAAAGAAAGTGGTAAAATACACAAACATTTTAGAAATATATTTAGAACTTTTAATGACATTAAGTGAAATATATGCATATTTATGTTTTGGTACAACTAAAATATAGTTAACTAAAAGAAGGCTAAAATACACAAAATGATTAAAAATAATACATTTTATTTATAGCACACTTCACATTTAAAATCTCAAAGTGTTGCAAATTCAAAAAAGAGAAACAAAAGTACTTGATACAAAAGTATTTGATATAATATTTATTTAACATGTTTTTAGTAAAATATAGTTAAGCTTTGGTATAACTAAAGTAACTTGTTTACTAAAATAGTTTAGCTTTAATCTGAATACAAATAATAAACTAAAAATGTTGAATTAAATAAAAGGCAACTTTCTTTTTTTGTTTATTTCATTACTGACAAATTTAGTTTGTTCCATTAGTCACAGTTAAAAGCATTTGCTATAAATGTAAGTGTAATAGTATGTTTACATGTATCTTTACAGCTCTGAATGCTATTTGTTATTTTATAGTTTTTTTGTTTGTTTGTTGTGCAACCAAAAGACCACAATAGCATATAATATTTAGTTTTAGAACAGATTTGTTCAAAATACAAAGACAAACCTTAAAAAAAGAGAAAGAAACTGCAAGAACTAAAAGAAAAAGATGATATATACACTATATTACCAAAAGTTTTCGCTCACCCATTCAAATGATCAGAATCAGGTGTGCTAATCACTTGGCCT
>JAUMHR010000056.1:20709416-20725166 GCA_032361145.1 Enteromius fasciolatus
AGGTGTTTGCTTACCTAACAGCACGTCATCCCTCACGGAAAGAAATGTCGTCTGATGTTTAAATACATATACAGCAATGTGCCATCCTATCACAAATACAAATTAAATCCCAAATAGAACAACGCCACTGGCTGTTGTGCAGTCTGACACGACGCCCGAACATATACTTCGTATTTACGCGTACAAACTTTTTGTGTTGACGCGGTCAAATTTCACGCGTTCCGTTTAAAGACTTTTGTCCCCAACGGCATTCCATACGCCAAACACTCACGTATCATATGCATGCCTAAGTCCACTTTGCGTATAAAATACCACATTTATTATAGACTGTAAAAAACATGGACGTCGTGTCTGTGACGTCACCCGAAGAGCGCTTTTGAAGCTCATCTAGGCATCGCGTCACTGCGCATGACTCTTGGATAATCGAAAATGGGCAAAGAGGCGGGAGCTGGTGGATGAAACTCCGCCCATCTAGATCGACGGCGGCAATTCACCTGTCACTCAAGTTGCCGCGCCCTTAATTATGCATAACTTTAAGGCTTAATATATTTTAAACGGATGAGTTATAAAATGTTTGGTTTTATAATCTGGTTTTAATGCATTTCTTGAACAAAATGATTTAAAACAAGTTACGAAGATATTGTGATGACAAATACGTCACCCAATGTAATATATATGTAACATTATAATAACAAAAACTGTATTACTTCTTAAAAATATTTTTGTTTTATTTTCCCAGTAAAGTAATAATTTTGACGTATGTTGTGGAAAAGCAAAAAAGCTCTTGTAAAGCAAAAAACTTTTTTTTTTTTTCAATTGAGAAGTAAATGCTCAATGTAACATACATGTAACATCAAAAATGCATCATTAACGCCCAATGTCATATATATGTAATATTACAGATCTCTCAGGGAGGGGCTGAATTTGAAAAACAACTGCATAAACATGTTATAAGTGGTCCATTGGGTCTGTTTTATATGCCTCATAATTCTCCTATAAGGAGAAATTGGTCCGGGCCCTTATGGGTTAAAAGCAGTTTTAGCACAGCCAATGCATGCTGTTTTAAAAGACTAGGGATCAATCAGATGACTCAGGGCTCGCAATATACATCTTAAGCGTTTTGAATGTTTAAGTTAATGCGTCTTCTGTTCTTCAAATACATGCTGCTGTTTTTAATGCAAGACTGCTTGCGTCAGTTTGAACAGTCACTTACACCAAGTTTAAAAAACCACAGAGAAAATGATTAAAGCATCTATTTCCCCCCATCCTGGCACACATCAGCAGTACGAGCCCAGGCTGATGTAAATGTCAGAACAGCAAGCGCCCGCTGCTCGCAGCTACTGCAAAATAAACTCCAAAATGTCCAACATAATGCAGACTGACATCCTCAGTGCATGCTGTAAATTTCATTAAGCAGACGTGTTGTAATATTTTAGCCGTGCATTAGATTATCAGGGACTGAGATAGATGATTCCTGAACTATTTAAAAGTTACTTCATGTAATACAAGCAATACCAGTGCAATGCGTATGTATTATTTCTTTACCAGCAGGGGGCGCTGAAAACTATATGATTATTGGTCGCGCAATGCTATTTTAAGCAGGAAGAAGTGAACCTGGACAAGAGCTTGTAGCTACTATCATCAATTATCAAAAAATACACTATTATTGCTTTCAATAATAATATGAACTGTTCATGTTTAGTCACGGTAATACTGTTTATATGCACCGTATAACATGGCCTGAATTGTTAATATTCCGGAAAGTCGTTACAACTATTTTGTATGGCTAGTCAGTAGTTAGAGGCAAAGTAGTCTCTCGCAGCCAGACCTTCAGACTGATGGCTGAAGGTCTGGAATTCATAGCCGCTTTCTTTGGTCAAGGCCCGCCCATAAGGCTATTTAACCGACATGTCAAACAACCAATCGCAGTTCGTTTCGTTCAGCCTCACATTTCGGGGCGTGGATATGTCCCCACAACTACAGACCGGCGTGCAACAGTCAGTCAGCATAGAAAATCCCGATGAGACGCTCGCGGAAAACATCTGTTTGAAGCAAATCTCTCCACTTAACACCCACAAGCAATTCTATGATGTCAGCGTCTGTTGTTTCACATTTGCCAGCAAACGCGGCTGATATCCCCTTCTCAGTTAGGTACTTCCCTTGATCTTACATAATAGATAGGAGGGGACGCACAACTAGTAAAATTGTAAAAAAAAAAAAGGTAAAATTAGTAAAATGCTGACAAAGGGTCAGCCAGGCTTGGAAAATAATACTCTTTCCAAATCCCGTCGGCAAACATGCTAAAATATCTCTTCTTGTGTTTACTAAGTGCCTCAAACAAAACTCCTGGACATCTCTTAAATATTCTATGCCGTGAACCTTGCATACATTTGAGAATCCAACGTTTAGCTGATATTGATAAATGCTTATTATCACTCATGTAAACACGACAGTTTTTCTTCTGCAATCACACGTCTGTGTTTTGTTTCCCGGCAGACCGAAAATAAACGCGACACTCGCGTCCCCATATGACAACTTCGACATTCCTGAAGGGTTTCAAGTTAAGTGTACCAACATTCTGTGGGCGTGACGTCTGAGGCTGAGACTAGCGGCAAAGAAACAGGATTAAATGTAAAACATATTCCAGTAATCAACTTAGAATCTTACACTCCAATAAAAATAAAATAAAATACAATCAAATAAAAATCAGCTGATACATATGTTCTGAAGCAAACTTTGCAGGACAGGAACAGTTTGTGAACTGAAAATAATAAGTACATTGAAAAAACAATTCTGTAAAAGTTACGATAAAAAACTGGCAGCTGTGGTTGCTGGAATGTGACCGTAAAAAATATGGTAACAATGTTTTAGGTTTTAAGTTAAATTTACAGTTAAATACCGTAATTTCATTAACTGATACAATGTTAATATACCAACCTATTAAAGTACTGAAATCTGTTTTGTAGCTTTGAAATACACTAATAAACACCAAATGCAGGTGAGAAAGTCACATGATAAACCAAAGCCCATCACAAGCAGCTTTTAAATGTGAACATATATAGATGGAGCTCAGTGTCGTTCACACAAACACTAAACACCATCATGATGATACTCATTAAACTAAAATATGCAATAAACATTCATTTAACAGCATTACATGTGACACACAACCCTAATAAACATAACTGATAAGAAAATACTAAGAAAAAACATCAAATTGAAACAAAATTGGAAATGCAATGCAGGGAATTCTGGGAATGTTACAGGAATGTACCATTAACCAATTAACAGTTTTTCACGTAGGATTGGTACAGTTTTTTTTACTGTTAAAATCACAGCCATTTTTTACAGTGTATTAGAAAATGTATTAATAAATAAATGTAAAATATTGGCACTTTTTACAGACTGTTATGATGCATTTCTCAACACTGTAAATCTATCAGTTTTTTATTTTGTGTTTTTGAATGTACAGTTACTATGCACTGTAAAATAATTTCAATGAATATAATTTTAGTACGTAAACAGGCCAATTATTGAAATGCTTTTTTACAAAAATATATTTTTTTCTTGTGAAATTAACCAGCAATTACTGAGTGAAAAAAAAAAAAAATTCCAGGCTACTTTGTGCTTTCTTACCTCTTTTTACCAGCATAATCAATCTCTCTCCTTTGAAAAGTCAAAAAATCATATAATGAATTTTTCTTTTGCACACTCAAAAGCTGTCACTGGGGCGGTACCTTTTCAAAAAGTACACTGTTGTACATATTAGGATCAAATATGTACACTTTAAGTACTAATATGTACCTATACCAAACTGCACCTTTTAGGTTCAAACATGTCCAGTTGAAAGTGTGGCACAAATGTAAAAAATGACGTATTTGTTGACGTTGATAGCTTCATTGGTCTTTATTTGTATAAAAGCATCTGCTAAATTACAAAAATTATATTAAATTAAATTAGTTTCCATTCACCTCCATAAAGGTTCACCCAACGTCTGCTTCTGAGAAACCCTGAAACGATGCAATGTATCTCACTTCATAGATCATCGAACATGCACATTTATTGTAATGCATATTTTCAGTGACTGCTAAATAGGAAATACCCCTTTCAAAAAGTCTGGTCACTTTATTCCGGGCAGAATGTGGGTTGAGGACACTGCTATTTCCAAAACGGAGTGTCTCGAGTCCTGGAGGCACAATGCACGCTGAGTAAATCATTTATGCACACAGACTGTTTTATGTAGGTATGGTACAGCGATGCTAACCTGCACAGGAACTATAGGCTCAGCTAAACGCTATACGCGTGTTTTCCATTTGCTCCGGTGAGTGACAGCCGGGTGACACGGAGAACGGGAATGCCCACTCTTCTAGAAAGTAATCAGGGAGTGATGCTGACTTATAAAAAGAGCAAATTTGAGTCGTTTCCCCTCCAGTGAGCTCGCAGTCATATGAGTCCTCTCCCCTCAGTCTGCCATGCCTCCTCAGGCTTATATAATCCAGATCTGGCCTCATTTCCAGCGATGAGCGACGCTCAGATCTTACGCGGCTCAGCCACTTTAACACTCGCAATCTGCCAAAGAGTCGCTTCCAGCCTGGCAAGGGAAAAAGGTGGGCGGGTTTCTCAAACCCCTTTTAAAATTAGCCGTGGACTCTGAGGGATTTGTGTTAAGTAAGTGAGTCATCACAGAGCAGGGGAGACCGGGGCTAGTTGTCACACTGGGTTTATCTCAGTAACTGTGAGGTCTGGAATCCAACTGAAAAGAGTTAGTATTTTACAAACAGTTGTCAATCAGACAGATTTCTAACATTTTTCATGGATTGAAATAAAGCTTTAATAAAATAAAATATGTTAGATGAAAAACAAAACTTAGAAAAAAAGTTCAACCACTGAAATTACTAAAACAAAATGAAAATATACTCAAATATTTGGGAGTTACAAACGGAAGCAAACACAAAAAATTGATTAAAAATATTTATTTATATATAATAATATAACATGCACTTAAAAATACTCAGAAACTAAACAAAAATCACAAAATTGCAAAATATACAACTAATCACAAATAAACAGCAAACAACTTTGTCAATTAAATGTGAAATTCTGAAATAGAATGATTTAAACTGAATTTTCTTGTAGAAATACTGCAATAATATTTTATTATTTAATATTAATTTCATGTTTTATTTAAAACTTCTAAAAATAAACTTTAAATACACTTTTTACAGTACAATGTTTTTTTAATCAGCTATAAATTAAAATAATGTTAATTCTTCCAAATGGATTTTTTTTAATATTAGCTATATTTTAAATATTTGCTATTTTTAGTAATAATAATTGTTATTATTTTTTGCCCCGTGATCATCATCTTACACTGCTGGGGAAAAACTTGAACTGAAATGAAATGAAAGTTGAATGAACAATGAACAACTAAACTGAGCTGCATAAGAACAGAAATATTGTCAATACTGCTAAAATTAAATTTGTATAACAGTAATGCTGTATTTTTCCCTGTCTATTATTCTGAAGTTGCTATGAAACAGTATTGTATTACATGTGACTTTTGTTAGCTGCTTTACTTTAATTGATCTGAAAAGCCAATAACGGAGTAAGTTTGTGACAACATGCCCCACTTCATTTTCAATGCGTATTGAATGAACTGCATAATTTTTCCTGGTTAATATTGGTGGAAATGTTCAGTAACCCTTTTACCCCCAAAATACAGAATCAATTACGTGACGCTCACTCAGGGCGTAAGGTGAGGTAAGACACCAGTTCAGTCTGTGTGACACGCTGCTGTCAATCATCTATTGTGGGAGTGGCCTCTGTCTGTGTGACGCCACACCGACATGCATTTGAGAATGGCTTGATTTCAGAAGGGGCAACATATTTTTATTAAATTAAAACAAAACTACTGGTGGATCTTTATCATTGTAGGGTGGTTGTGAAACACACATTTCAGTCCAAACAGCTTGTACAAGTGCATGTGGCACCGGACGACCCCTTTAACAGGTAGATGCTTTACATTATTCTGGTAATAAAGCTGCTGAACAAGGCCATGTAATAACATTCTGCTTCACCTTTTCTGTCCACATGACTGATAAAGTGGCCTGGAGCTGCATTAACTCAATACTGGGTAAAGCCAGAGGTAGGCTTTTAATGAGGAGAAGCTCTTCGTCCACTGAGCACAGAATGTTCTGCTAATGAGCAAAACTAGAACGCTTTCCTTCAGCTGATCTGCTCCTGCTTTCTTTTCTTAATTTGTCCATTTATACACCCAGAATTCTTTTATTCGTAGGAACGAGTATGTAGAGTATCTGAAAATGTTGTTATTTATGCATGAAATAGAGGAAAGAAAGATATTATTTTGATTAGGCTAACTGAAATGAACAGATCATAAATAACATTTAAATATTAGATGATAAACATCAACTTAAAATAAATAAACACATAAATAGATAAAAATCTTGCCCTGGCAACTAACTGAGAAAATAGAATATGAAATTAAGTACTAAAGCTGAAATTAAATAATTTAAGCTAGATATAAATATTTATCAGGAAAAATTATTAGAAATGATAAATGCATCTATGTAAGAACAAATATTCAAATGTTAAATTAAAATGTAACAATGAATGATTAAAATAAAAATGTAAAATATAACAATAAAAGCTCATTTAAAATATTAATACACACAGTTAGTGATATGCTGTTATTTTAATATTGATTAATTTTAATTTATTTATTTTATATTCATTTATTCATTAAATGAATCAACACTTTAATAAAACCTAAATAAATGTAGTGAAAGTATTTACACAAAATACAATAAAAACAAAGTTAATATTTTGGGGGAAACACAAAATGGCAAAATCAAAAAATGTAAAAACCCTAAAAACATAAAAACTAAATATTGATTACAAATGAATGCATGCAATACAAAATACCTTTAACTTTTAAACAATTAGAACATTTCAGAAATTACCAAATTCAGACTTTTTCCACAAATTATTACAAAGAACAGAAAGAAATGTACATAATTTTAAAGTAGAAAAATTGAAATAGTGTATACTGCAATAATCTTTATTTATAAGTTCAAGGGCAATTACAGTGTAATAGAAATAATATTAAAATAACACTGAGTAAATTATGACATAAATGCCATCTTTGCATTTCTTTGTCGTACAATGCACATGTATGAATATACTTAACAGTGTGTCACTGAACATTTCTTCTATATTTGATATAATTCTTCAAATGTGTAAAATCTGCAGGCGTTTTTATAGTATGTGTTTCACATCCATCAAACAACAGTGTAGAAGATACCGAAGGGAGCGTATGGATCATAAACAAGACTAGCTGAAGGATGTACAGAGCGGCAGATGAAAATAGATGATATATAAGAAATGTCACGTTCCTTATTGAAACACTGAGGCACGTCCTTAAGCGAGAGAATCACTCCAAACGGCCTGAGAACAGCAATGCCTTGAAAGAAATGTTAAAGACAGCCTTCAAGCACTGTGTGGGAGGGAAAAAATAACAGATATTGAAAACGTCAATGCCAGCGAATCAGATGCAGTTCAGGTCTAAACCTCAAGGTTCAATTATGCTTTCCTGGAGAAAAAAACAAGAGAGAAGTACACAAGTTTCGAACTCATACTTGCAAACTGAACTAAACTTACTTTTAAGGTGCAAGCTAATGGCAGCCACGTTCACACTCAGTTTAAACGCAGCCCAAAACAGGGATTTCTCCAATTCCAGCAAATATTAAAAATCACAAACAGATTGAATTGTGTTAGTAAAAAAACAATCAAATTCTAATGAAAAACATGTAAATAATTAAAACTATTTAATAAATAAAAAATATTATATTTTATTCATTAATAATATTATATTTTTATTATAATATTATTATTTATATATTATTTATATTAAAATATTAATATTTATATAACATTTATTTTATTTAATAATTATATATTAAATATATATATATATTAAAAAAATGCCAGTTATTATTATCACAGACCTTAACTTAAACCTTTGCTCACACTTTTTTTTTTTTTACTTTTTTTCACCCTTGTGCTGTTTCTGGTTAAAAATGATAGACATATTCTATATTATTACTAAATATTGGACTGTTTATTGACTGAATATTTACTGTTTCGTCTGATTTGCATGTTTTATATTTCATTTTTTAACTGATCGATCATGTCTCATTGATCTGAGCTCTATGCACCCTGTGTTTAAGTATGTATTGCCATAATTATCCACAAATTCTGATATATTATTAAATTTTTGGATTCAGTCTTTTTAATCAGCTTATTTTCTTTCAATTAATGTGTTTTATGTTTATTTTTGGAATGAATAGGTTGTAGGGTTCATTGATGTGAGCTTATGCACCTCCATTCAAGCTAAAATTATCCACAAATAAAGCTTTTTCACTTAAAAACTGAGGCGCACGAGCGCTCTGATACCGTATAAATGATACAGTTTTTTGTGGTATGACAGTATACGTTTTCACAAAAATGTGCAAGCAAATAGTAAAATAAATAATGCAAATAAACCAAAATAAATAAATTTAAATAAAATAGTATGAATGAATATTAGATAATAACCTTTAACATAAAAAATGTTAAGTTGAATTTCAGTGCAGCTGAAATAAACATTTATTAAATATTTGGGGGACAAAAAAATAAAAATAAAAATAAATATGACAACACAAAGCATAAAAGAAAAATTATTAAAATCACATAATTTTAATACACTAAATTTATGTATTTTTTTTGCAAAAAAATTGCTTAAATAATTGGAAATAAACAATATATAACTCACTGAATTAAATTAGATTTTTAAGAAGAAGAAAGACTAAAACTTTATTTTCTTATAAAACACACTCCAATCTTTATTTACATGTTCAGAAAAATAGAAAAATAATAAATAATAATAATAAAATGTATTACCACCAGATCTTGATTTAATCTTGTTTTCTATCAGTTATCACAGGTTTTGTATTTCTCTCTGGAAATGATTGATCTGCTTTATTGATCTGAGCTCGTGCACCTTTCTACATGAAAATGTGTATGGATGTGAATTCAAGTGTAAATAGTAAGCTTAAAATTCATTTGATATTTATGGTAGCTCAACTTAAAAGTTTAATTTAGCCTTTGGCACGAAGAGGAAAGTCATTTAACACGGAGAGACGACTCTGTGACTGCAAACACTTCATATATAAAAGACTTTACAGCACAAAAGATGGCCACAGGCTCCCAGAGCCTCTGAAAAAATACAAACAGCCTCGGGGTCCGGCTCAAGGACTGCACGGCAACATTATTTGTCCATGCTGGAGCGATAAAAAGGTCACGTGGACATGCAAAGAAAAACTGGAGAAAATCAGAATTGACTTTGAGTGTGAACGAAGCCCGAGATGCTGCTTCGCTTCAGTGTTTGACGAGCTGCTCTGCTGTTTTCTGTGCAGATGCTGTCAAAACTGAGCACCTGACGAGGTTTCATATGAGAGCAGAACTGGACTATTGGAGATCCTGTCATCGTTTTTCGGACTCTTTCTACAGATTAGCTGTAGCAGATGATATGATTTGTTGTCATTGCTGGTCGAAGCAAACATCCATATGGTATCTGTCTGTTATATATAGCAACATCTGCTCCATATATACTGCCATAGTCTAGGAGAACGACATTTAATGTGTTTTTTGATTTGTTTTTAAGTAAGTATTTTTTGCTCATTAAGGCTGCATTTATTTGATCAAAATATTAAAATAAAAATATTAAAACGTAAAACAACTGTTTTCCATGTAAATATCTGTTAAACTGTAATTTATTTCTGTGATGTTCAGCTGAATTTTCAGCATCATTCCTGCAGTCTTCAGTGTCACGTGATCTTCAGAAAACATTCTGATATGATGATTTTCTGCTCAAACACATTTCTGATTATAATCAATGTTGAAAACAGTTGTGCTGCACATTTGTTTTTTGTGTAAACAGTGATATATTTTATTTTTCAGGATTCTGATTAATAGAGTTTAAAAGAACAGGACTTATTAAAATAAGAAATCTTCTTTAACAGTATAAATGTCTTTACTGTCACTTTTGATCAGTTTAATGTATGTTTTAAATTGTACTTTTCTGGATTATTTGATGAGGAGAAAGACATTTTTTTTCAATTTATCTGAAATAGTAATCTTTTGTAACATTACAAATGTCTTGTTATTTTAGTATCTTTGAAAAATAATAGTTTTATTAATTTTTTGGTGTTTGAATTTTTATTTTCTTTTAATTGTAGTAAACATTTACAACAGTTTTGTCATTTTTATTATTTTTAATGTCTATACATATTTCTGTTCATTTTTATTATTTGTTAGTTTCAATAAAAAAGTGTTTTACGCACACACACTATATATATATATTGTCCATAATGAATAAAAGTAAAAATATATATGTTAAATATATATATTATGATTAATTTCTTTTTGTATTTTTTAATTTACCACTTTTTATTTTATTTTTATTTACATTTTATTCACATTAAAATATTCTGTTAAATTTTATATATATATATATATATATATATGTGTGTATGTGTGTGTGTGTGTGTGTTGTTATTATTATTATTAATCAAAGAATTCTGAAAAGTATCACAGTTTCCAAAAATAAATAAATAAATCAAATAAAAAAATAATCAGCACTATATTTCTTGAGCTGCAAATCAGCATATTTATTATTATAATGATTTCTGATGACTGGAGTAATGATGTTAAAAATTTAGCTTTATAGTATATTAACATAATTTTTTTTTTTTAATTGTAACACTTTTCACAATTTGACAGGTTTTTTTCTGTATTTTTTTTAATCAAAGACTTTTTTAAAAAAAAAATGTAATCTTACCGACTCCAAATTTTTGAACGGTACCTATACTGTTTATTCCTGGTCAAAGCAAACATCCATATGGTATCTGTCTGTTAATATGAGATAAATATAGGACCATCTGCTCCATGTATACTGCATATTGTCACATGTCAAAGACAAGATCAGTGCAAAAACTGACACACTTCGTTGAGTCTGTAATTCATTCAGTTTGCACATGTAAACACAGAAATGACACGATATAATACTCATGATAGTGACTTATAAATCCATGAAATAATTGGTATTTTCAGTCAAAATCCTGCACGGGCGATAGGAAGGAGAAGAAACACTGACGTGCCGCAGCGACTGCTGTTTTTGCATAACAATCTCTCCAGACCGCCTCAAGCCCTGCATGAAATTTTCATTGGCATTTGCTGAATAACAAACCCTTGTGTAAAAAGAGGCTCGGGTTGTTGTTTCCTTCACTGAGTCACACATCAGAAAACTGAAGGAAAATAGCGAGGGGGAAGGGGATTGGTTTTTGGCTTTACAGACTTTCCCTGTAGTCGTCTTGTCTTCTCCCAAGACCGCTCTCATGGCGCTTCTTATTAGTCGACGTGGGTGGACAAACGCCGCTAACATTTAAAGGGAGTTTACAATATTGCAGAGCCGCTGTGACCTAGGCTGTAGGTTATACACTGTACATGTTGTGCTTCCACTGCATATGCCTTGTAGATAATGTACACAAACTCAGAAATTTGAACAAAAAAACTCATTTCCCCAGCATTGCTAATTAAATCTAAAAAGTAATTGGTTTGCCTGCCAGGGCTGTCAATAGAAATCTTAGAAAAATTCTTATTCATATAATTTAAGCAGTGGAAAAAAAGTGCAAAGAGCTGCAGAATCAATAGAGAAAGTGTACATGAAACACCATGAAACATGTAAAGCCTATAAACGTGAACGGTCACAACATCTTTAAGACAAGTGTCACTTTTATATTCACGCACAGAAATCATTCACGGACCTCAGGATGTATTAAACAGATGATACAGAAGTAAAAAGAAGGTCATATTTATGTTGTCCGATGCATGATATGTATGAGAATATAGTGCAAATCTCACAAAAAAACTAAATGCAAAAGAAAATTTATTTTGCATTATAAATATAGACCTGGTTTGAAGGACCACTGAGATTTATTTGATTGTGACAATTAATTATTATTAAGATTAATTGTGATTAATCACATCCAAAATAAAAGTTTTGTTTACATAATATGTGTGTGTACTGTGTATATTTATTATGTATATATAAATACACAGACATACAATATATATATTTATATATATATAATTAACATGGCTATACATGTATATATTTATATTTTATATAAATACATTAAATATATAAACATATTTTTCTTATTTTATACATGCTGATGTGTGTATTTATATATATACATAATTAATAAATACAGTACACACACATATATTTGGTAAACAAAAACTTTTATTTTGGATGCAATTAATTTGCAATTAATCATTTTACAGCACTTATATGTGTGTGTGTTTAATTGTCCTGCAAAATGTACAGATAAATTATTAAATTATTTTTCCACATTAATGAGAATTATAGAATTAATATTTTATTTTATGTTGTGAAATGACAAAACGTGCTTAATTGTCCAGCAAAATGTCAAAATGCATAATAAAATTAATAAATAAAATTATAGTAATAATTGGGCTTTATTTTCTTTAAGCAAAATAAAAAATACATTTATAAATATAATATAATAAAAAATATAAAAGCACATTTTATTTCTTTTGCATTTTAAGTGCAATCATATTTTTTTGTGAGATTCACCCTAATATCTCTCAGATAAAATGAAAACAATTGAAGAAAAAAATCTGTATTTCAGAACTGTGTGAAGGTCGTCCTTTTCTCGTGAACCTCTAAATAGTCTGGTTCGAAATGAAGCTTGGCTTTCAGTTCCCAGTATTCGCTTCTGTTGGGCTCTATGTAGACGGTGGCCGGAGTTGAGCAGTACACCATGGTCTGCCCTACTCTTTCCGGATTCAAGTATTGATGTCTTGCATCAAAGTCTGGTGCGCAGTGAGCTGATGCATGTGTGCCGTGCTTACATGCTAAATTACCCCTGTAAGAGGCCTGCTGGTCCCTACCCAAGATATCTCGGTAAAAGTAGTTGTCGTCCAAGAAAGGAGAATGTCTGTTGAGTGCGTCTGGGGTCCCGGCGCTGAACTCGGAGCTTATCGCATTGCTCCCGACGTCTTCATCCGAATTGGATGCCAGAACTCTATTGAGTTCCTCAAAGTCTCTATAACTCGCGCTAATTGCGCTGCCTTCACTATACTGGCCGTTTTTTGCTGCACTTTCTGTTGCGGGTGGAATGTATTCGTAGACATGGCCCGCCGACGTTCTAGACTTCGCCTGGTCGGTGTAGATTGCATTAAAAGAGCTAGCATTAGTGGTTACCGAAGCTAGCCGTTCAGACTTTTTCCGCCGCTTCATTATAACAGCGAACAATCCAGCAGCTACGAAAACTGATAATATAAAAAGGAGCAGCAAAGCAAGTATAAGAACGGAAAGAGGGACGGCGGGATACTGTGAGTCATAATCCAAAGCCGTTTCTAAAGTGATTGTACTACCAGGAAAGGATTCCTCCGAGGGTGGCGCGGCGGAAGATTGCGCATTCGAGCTTTCCGGGCAGAGATGAGATGCACGAACGGACCGCATATCCTCTCCCGAGAGACTCAGAGGAGATTCGCAAACGATGCTGTTCACCACAGTGCCGGTGCTGAGCTGCTCCAGCCAGTTTTTCATCTCCACCGCGAGGCATGAGCAATCCCAGGGGTTCTCGAAGAGGTCGATCTGCACCAGTGCCGTTAGCTCTTCGAGAACGCCGCCGACTGGGAGAGTTCGCAAGTGGTTGCTGCGCAGGTTCAGTCGAGCCAGGCTCAATCCGTCAAAGATGCCCAGCGGTAGAGTCTTGAGGAGGTTGTTGTTGAGAAACAGCAGTTGCAGATTGGGCATTTGCTGAAAGGCGCCAACCGCGATCTCTCGAATGACGTTATACTCCAAATACAAAAACTGCAA
This sequence comes from Enteromius fasciolatus, assembly GCA_032361145.1. Lineage (NCBI taxonomy): Eukaryota > Metazoa > Chordata > Actinopteri > Cypriniformes > Cyprinidae > Enteromius > Enteromius fasciolatus. The sequence continues at coordinate 20,723,386 of JAUMHR010000056.1, forward strand.
GCTTTGTAAACCGTAGAACATGTCCTCTGTGAGCCGCTCGATTAAGTTGCCATTTAAGTAAAGCCTTCGTAAGTGTATGAGCTGGCCAAATGTCTTATCGTGAATGATGGCGATGCGGTTGTTGCCTAAGTGGAGCAAATCCAATCCGGTTGCGCCATTGAAGTCGGAACTGCACACCGAAGAGATGTAGTTTCCAGTGAGGTACATTTTTTTGGGGTTGTACGGCTTGGGCTCGAGATCCGAGATGCTTTCGATTTTCCGTTCTTGACAGTTAACGTTCAACCCGAGGTCTGAGATTTGGAGATTGCACGTGCACGCGTTGGGACAGTCTAGAGGAACCGGGGATTTGGTTTGGTAGGCCAACATCGGGCCGTAATTCTGCGGCTTGCTCGAAGATGAGCGCAAAGTAGGCTTAACGCGGAGTTTTCCTGATAATCGGCTGCTTTTTGTGGCACGCAGGATGGTGGAGGACGCGAATCCCGCCGTGAAAGTCGCCGACGTGGTTTTGTAGAGGATCTCGCTGCTGTGAGCCGGTTCTGCACGCATTTCGTATTCTGCGATGGCTCGGCGGGGGCACAGCTCTTGCTTCGAGATTTCATCCAGGTCTCGCCCGTGCAGTCTAAAAGGGGTCTCGCAAACCACATCTCCGACCAAAGCCGTGTACGATATGCTCTCAAGCCAGGCTTTTAGCGCAATTAACTCGCAAGAGCAATTCCATGGGTTTTCTTCGAGCTGTAGCTCCACAATGTGACTCAGGTGCTCCAGAAGGCCGATGTAGGGAAGCACTTTGAGCTGATTGCCTCTCAGGTCGAGATGAGTTAAAGGAACGTACTGAAAGATGTTGTGTGGCAGAGCGGATAGCAAATTGTCATTGAGGATGAGCACCTCTAAGTGACGTAAAATGCTCAGGGCTTTTGGTTCAATGTGGCTAATATAATTATAGTCAATCTGTAGGTACTCGAGGCTTTCAAGTCCAAGGAAAGTGTCGTCTTTTAGTGCCTCAATTTTGTTGTTGTTTAGATGCAGTCGCTTTAATCCCTGGAGACCGTTAAAAGCACCCCCTTCGATTTCTGATATATCGTTGTTGCCCAGATGTAAAATGGTGAGTCCTTCATACTGAACGAAATCGTTGAGGGAGACTTTCTTTAACAGGTTCCCTGTGAGCAGAAGATGATAAGCAGTGAAGTGTAAAGGCGTTACCTCTGACAGATTGTTAATTCCTCTGTTTTCACAGCTGGCTGTAAAAATCCCATCTCTTTCTTCGCAGATGCACAGGCTTGCACATATATCCCCATAAATGTCAAACATCTCAATTAGGGTGAAAAACGCGGAGAAAGACAGGATGGCCAATATCCACATATGCATGTTCATGACGATGGATGGCAGTTGAGTAGATATTGTGTGCTGTCATCTGAAAAAAAAAAGCAATGTTAATTTGGGATTAATATCAATTCAGCATTAAAACCAATGCTAAATACATGTAGTAAATATATAAGCATGCATGATATCAAAATTAAACAACGGTTTAAAAGTAACGACAAGTCTTGTAAAATCCTTGTTAATCAATTTGGACAGATGCATTGCGAAAAAAATTATTACTTAGAATTCCTGCTCGTTTTCCAGTAAAAATATCATTCTTAAAATAAAGATACATTGACGGTGGATTCACACGGGGCATCAGCGTCAACGCTTCCCATTGACTTTGAATGGGTGACGTCAAGCGTTGCCGAAAGGAATTGTGGATCCGTCGGTGTCGCTTCACTGGCGTTGCTCGCGGCAAA
>JAUMHR010000056.1:20743485-20754399 GCA_032361145.1 Enteromius fasciolatus
GACGTCACTTGTGCCCACTGGAATCGTTAAGTGAATCGAAACACTGGGAACCGGTTCTCAACAAGAACCGGTTTTCGATTCCCATCCCTATATATATATATATATAAATTGTCACTACTGTAATTTCTAAAGTAAGCTTAGACTGAAAATGTTTGTGTGTGTTGTGTGTGTGTATATGTGATAATTTCCAATTAATTTTATAATTAATTAATAAATGTAGTTCTACTTGTTTTATTTATTTTACATCAGAACCAAGCAGAATCTTTTGTATTTGCCCTGATAAAGTCGATGTATTACATCTGTTTTATATTTTGTGTTTCATGTAGCCTGTTATAAAGCTGTATTATATGTCCGTGTGCACCTGTTACACTGCAGCTAACTGAAGATGGCCATATAATCTCTCACAGCAAGCTCTTTAACTCCACTAATATGCCTGATTGTGTCTCTCTAAGCCTCATTCTTCACATGTTATTGTAAAGATTCGGCCGCTGTGTTACAAACCCTCTAATCCAGAACAGGCCGTGTGTGAGCAGTAATCGGACAGCCAGGATTTCAAGACTTAACTTAATGTGTCTGCATCTGCGTGAGTCTTTTACAGCTAATCAGCTATTAAACAAGACGTTCTCAGAGGTCAGGCAACAAAACTGGCTTTGAAGTACTTTATTTGGGTCACCGAGGTGAGAACATTATAAACAATTAATATGTACAGTCTTTGCAACAGGTTTTTAAGCCCTGCTTAAAAAGCCGGAAAATATAGAGAAGCAAATTAAAAAAAGTGTTCATCTTTCAAAAACACATTGTATAGCAGTAAGCTTTACAAGAAAATACTATTTCAGTCTATTTAACGTTACATGCCAATTATTTGTGATATGTAGTCGTTTTTGAGGAAAAATTGTTTCTACACCATTTTTTTTCTACAGTGTATAGCGATCTAACTTTTGTGATTCTAACAAATTCACTTAATTATTCTTTCACTAAAAACATACAAACGCATTGATAACAGCATCTAGAAGAGAAACTAAACTGGTTTGGTACTAACTATTTACAGAAAATCCATCATGTTAGTGAGTCAGCAGCACATAAAGGGTTTGTTTTCACTGGAAAAGACATAATGCAAAATATACAAATATTTACAAAATATATTTATGTTAATTTAAGTCATACATGCTGTTTTTAAATATATTTTCCTGAATTTAAAAAATAAAAAAAGAAAGGAAAAACACTTCCTTTTGTGGCAAACCAGTATCAAAAGCACTGACTGCTAAATAGCTGGAGAAGTCCGTCACGCTCACACAATCAGCTAAAATATCAGATCTGACGATACTCTTATCTTTACATAGATATCTCTGATCTTTAAAAAGTGGTAGCAACTTCAGATGACTCTGGACCCAGAAATGTCTGGATCTGCTCTTGGACGCCCGTCATGGCTCTCCTGCTCGTATGGGATGAGTATGAAGGCAGGGTTCCTGTCCTGGAGAAGGTCTGAACAGGCCGCTGTGTGTTCATCATATTGGTTTTACTGAGGCTTTCTCTCCAGGAATGGGAAGTGACGTGGGTGGTGCTGTAAAGTGGAGTCGGAGTGAATCCGATGGTGTAGGAGCTGCCGGGCGGGATGTGCATGTCTCGGGTCTGGACAACAGGAGCTCCTGAGCTGCTGAAGGCACCTTACAGAGACACAGACAGAAGAATTTTATTATATTCATGTTCGTTTGTCAATCAAATTATTACACTGATGATCTATTGTGCTCTCTTTTTTAGGCATACTGCAAAACGTTATATTATATATGTTGAGTGCTAATTGGATCCAAAATAATGCATGTATATATTTAAGAAAAAAAAAATATTTGTATAGTTAACTCTAACTATGCAAATATTTTAATAAAATATGACACTACAAAAAAAAAAAGATTCTTTCTCAGTATTTTTGTCTTGTTTGTACACCTATAAATAAATAAAAAAAAATAATAATAATAATACATTAAATAAATAAATATATTTTTTCTGGCTAAAATATATTTTAAATATATGTTGCAAACTGTGAAAGTCTCTTGGAATAAAATATAATAATAAAGTAATTTTATAAATATTTTTTTTTAAATATTAGTAGAAAACCCTTGTTTGAAGCAGAGCCAACAATCTCAAAGAAAACAGTGTAAAGCTGGTCTGTCAGATAACTATATCTACCTCTGGCCAACGGCTGGAAGGTTGTCAGGCCTCTTTTCTGAGCGGCTCCGCTGATGTCCGAGTCACTGTCATTGAAATCACTGTCTCCTTTTCCGCTGTCCTTCACGCTCAGCTGATCTGTGTTGCTGGTGCCACTGCGAATACAATCACATCACATCTGCTGAATAACACTCCATCTGATTATTGATATTCCATTGCAGATCAAAACACTATATTCACTGGGACATGACTAATACGACAGCGCATTACATACGGTTCATGACCTGTTGTAAAAAAGAGACTAAACCCTGACCAAAGTCAAATAGGGATTTGTTTGCAAATTAAACACTTTTATGGTTTATGGGACTGCAGTTGCAAAATTAAAGCTGGGCCCAAAAACATTTTGCATTTAAACATGGATTTTTAGGCCTATAATGGAAATTAAAATAAATGCACTATTTACAAATTAATTACTCAAATCAGTATGCTGCTTATATAATATCTATAATTGTATATATTTAAAATAATTTTATACTATTTTATAATTATTTAATTATTAAATAATATATATATATATATATTATAAATAATATTTTTAAATAATATTACAATTCAATTTTTTAATTATATTCGGAAAAAAATAAAATAAAAGCATCACTAAATGTCTCAAACTTTTGTTCCTCACTACTTTTCAATTTTTTTTTATAAATTATAATCAAGCAATTAAAAAAGGCAAGAAAGGCAAATACAAAATAACTATTTGAAACCATTCTTACCTCCTTTGCAGACAGTATTTTTCATCTTGCCATAAAAACGTTTGCTCGAAAGGTTTGCAGGGCAGGAACAGCTATGAAAACAAAACCTCAAAGTTAATATGTTGGCCTAAATCTAAATGTGCATCAAAAAACCCAACCAAAATCACTCACCTTTTCCTCAAAATCCAGGCTTTTATCTTCATACAGAGGTTGCATTGAATCGCCTTCGCTTCTGAGGAAGCCATTAGGGCCTCCGTAAATGTTTGAACTTGCAGGGTTGTTCTTGGAAAGCGGGGTTGATCCGTACAGGCCGTCTCTCCCGAAGTTTCTTTGCCTTCGTTTGACGGTGCAAGTCACGGTGAGGATGATGATGGCAGCCAGTAACAGAACACAGCATACAGCGAAGCCAATAATCACCACAGTCCACACATCAAACTCCAGAGACTCTTCATCCTTGGATCGGAGTAAAATAACCACCTGGTCCTCTTGTGCACCTGTGTCTGTCACCACAAACCGGACAGTTGCAATGCTAGAAAGCGGCTCTCTCCCGTTGTCAACAACCGAAACTTTAAGCTTCAGAACGTCTCCACATTGTGCAGTGAGTTTTCGTTTCAAGACGATTTCTCCACTGTTTCTATCAATGGTAAAAAGTTTAGCGTCGTCTTCCAGAACATGAAAACTGAGCTCGCTGTTTACCCCGCTGTCTTCATCTTGGGCCGTCAGTCTCAACGCTAAATAACCGCTTTGAGCGTTAAAGGGAATTGGGACGTCAGCGGAATTGTTTCGCAGCACCGGATATGTGAAATACGGAAAGTTGTCATTCTCGTCCACCACGCGGATTTGAATTAAAGTCGTGCTCGATAACGGCGGGAAACCTTTATCGCTGGCTTTGACTGCGAACTCCACTTCTTTCAGAGTCTCGAAATTAAATGATCTCAGGGTGTACAAAGAGCCAGAATGAGGATCGATGGAAACGAACGTAGAAATTGGGGAACCGTCTGGCGTTTTGCTGTCGATTAGGCTGTAGGAGACTTTTCCGTTTTTCCCAACGTCGAGATCACGCGCAACCACCGTAGTCATGTACGACCCGGGAATGTTGTTTTCTATTACTGAGACGTCATAGACGGCTTTGCTAAACATCGGTGCGTTATCGTTCTCATCTGTGATGCGAATGGTATAATGTTTGATGGTTTTGAAAGGAGGAGTTCCTAAATCTTCAGAAATCACAGTTAGGTTGTATTCTGGAATGGCTTCCCTGTCTAAAGTTGTGGTTGTTACGATCATAAAAGTGTCACTGTAGGCTTGTTGCAGCTTAAAATGTTCATGTCCTTCTAAACTCGTCCGGACATAGCCATTGGGACCCGAATCTGCATCTGAGGTGCTGATAAGAGCTACAAAACTTTCTTCGGCTGCAGATTCGGTAATGAATGCGACTCCGTCGCTGGTGGAAGTCATTGGTTTGATGCTAATCTCCGGCGCATTATCGTTCACATCAATGATTTCGACAATAGCGCGACAGGTGGATGATACTGAATTGGCGCCCAAATCAGAGGCTTGGATGTGCAACTCATACGACTTTTTGGTTTCATAATCGACAGAGTCTTTGAGGGTCACTTCTCCCGTAATAAGATCGATCTGGAAAACACGTGTTACTTCGCTCGTGGAGCCTTCGACAAAGCCGTACACGACTTCTCCATTGATCCCGGCGTCGGGATCGAAGGCATGTACTCTTAGCACTCGTGATCCGATGGGCGAATCTTCGCTGAGCTCGACTTTGAGTGAGTTGTGTTCGAAGGTCGGGCTGTTGTCGTTAAAATCCAGCACTCGGATGTAAACAGTCGTTGAGCCAGATTTTGCTGGAGTCCCGCCGTCAGTCGCCATTACCTCGACGGTAAAAAACTCTTCGCTTTCTCTATCAAGCGGCTTGATTAAGACGAGTTCGGCTGACTTTTCTCCATCCTCACGAGTGCTGACTTCAACAACGAAATGGTTTGTGTGAGAAATATGGTAGCTTTGAACGTAATTGTCTCCGACGTCTTGATCCACGGCGACGTCCAGCGGAAATCGTGAGTTCAAAGCTGCGTTTTCGGATATATCCAAATGTGTTTCGTTGCGTGTAAACTGAGGTGAGTGATCGTTAATGTCTTTTACCTCGATCTCAACATGAATGAGCTGGAACTTCTCCTTTGAAAAAGCCACAACGTCAAAAGTAATCAGACACTGTGGAGATCGGTGACAAAGCTGCTCTCGGTCGATGACTTCTCCGACTGTTAAAAGCCCGTCAAATTGCCTCATGTGAATGATGGAGTTTGTCTTCTGTATGAACTTGAAAGATGTCTCAGGATCCTCCGCTGGGTCTATTTTCAGGTCTTGAGAAAGGTTTCCAATCTCTGTCCCAGGTGTGTCCTCCTCATACGTGAAGTACTTTGTAGTCGTGCAGCTGACGTAGCAAATCATGCACAGAAGCATGAAGTAACTGCAGGAGAACTTCATATCTGCAAACACTGAGAAGAACAGCAAACAAAAAAATCACTTAAAAAGAAATGCGAGAACAACAGCTCTTCAGTCAGTCATCACTAGTTCTGCTTGCAGCAGATTCTGGTCTCTCCAGCTCCCACCTATCAGATATAGGTCATGGTTTATGCAAATTAGCCTGTCTGCTGACCAATGAACACTCACACACTCCACAAATCCCCTGCTAGGGCTCTCTATTGGGTCATAGCTGTTTCACACCCTGTCTGTGGGAGACCCTAATAAACAACACTCTATTGTTTCATGTGAGACATGCACTACCAGTCAAAAGTTTAGGCATTCTTTATTGAATTTAATCATTTATTTTTATGCTCTCAAAACCCTTTTAATCTGTAGGAGTCTGTTTAAATACATAACATTAGTTTGGTAGGCTTAATATAAATTGTGGATTTCTTTAAAAAGCTGAACCTATAATACAAAAAAAAGAGTATTGTAGATTTATATATATATATATATATATATATATATATATACAGTTCATTTGCAAAAAGAGGTAACTCAGTTTTTAACAATTTTCAAAAATAATGTTTTTCATTGTGCATTCCTATCAAACTGCTGTTGGGTTATTTTGATTAGGTAAAAAATAAAATAATGCTAATTGACATGATAAAACAATAAAAACATGATGGCATCATACAAAACATAATTTCAAAATTTTGAAGCTGTTTTTGCAAATAAACATATCTAAATCAAAAAGAAATATAAAGTAAAAGATTTTTATAATGTTACAACAGATTTATATTTTAAAATGAACGCTGTTCTTTTCTATCCTGTAACTTAAAATGTATCATGGTTTCCACAAAAATAAAATATTTCCAGAATTGATAATAATCTGAAATGTTTCTTTAGCAGCAAATCAGCATATTATTATGATTTCTGAAGGATCATGTGATGAAGACTGGTGCATCACAAAAATGAATTAGATTATAAAACATATTCACATGGAAAACTGTTTTTGTTTTTACATTGTAATAATTTTTCACAATATCAGTTCGACTACTGTTTTTTTTTTTTTTTTGATCAACTAAAGGCAGTCTTGATGAGACTTATTATAAAAACATAAAGCATTTTTAAAAAAATATAAATACACATAAACTAGCCTGTATCAAAATAATAAAGACATACATATTATATGTATACATTTTATATTACATTAGGCATTTGGCAGATACTTTTATTCAAAATGACTTAAACCGCATTCAATATACACCTTTAAATCAGTTCATGTTTACTGTATCTATACTGTAATATAGAAACATTTGAAAACGTTACAAGAAGTTTTGTTTGGTAACTTGTTTAATGAATCACAAAATCAAATCTGTGCACTTTTTCCATCAATCGATTTCCTAAGAAAGTGTGAGCCATGCATACAAATGTAATGCAATAAGGGTTTGTTTTCCAAACTATTTTCTTAATTATTTACTAAGATAAAGGTAATGAGGGTCTATTGATCGGTCTTGGTCACAGATTAACAGGCTGCATAGATAAAGGTGTTAACCCTTTGAAGAGCGAGATCTTCTCCACTCGGCCATTTGGGCTGTGAGGTGTGAAATGCGGCACACTCTCAAATGTCTCAAACTGGCTTTTTTCAGTTTGAAACAAATGCAGACCATTTGACAGCCGGCCCGATTTAACTCGAGTATTGATACACATGTCTGTCTGGTTAACTTTAGTCAAAGGCAAACGCATTTTACTCTGGCACATTTCCAATAGCTCACCTTAATGAAAAACTTTAAAGAAATACTACAGCAGTTCAGTAAATAAAACAATAGCGCTGTCTGATAATCTAGCTGTCTAATGTGATTGCTAGCATATGGAGTCTGAAGTGTTGCAGAAATCTGTTTCTTGATATGAGATTAATGCCACACAAAAGGCTGTGAGTAATCTGTGGATGGAGATTAGTCTGTTAAGCAGTGTCTGATCTCTGGCAGTAAATAGTAGCATGACTCTGTGACTGGAGTTTAATCGCTCACCTAAACCTGCTGAAGAAAATCCCTTCTGTGCAGAATCCCAGAGTCTGTGCAGTACTCACTGTGTTAGCCTTTCTTATTATGTTAAATTTATCATGGAACGTTCACTCATAATGTTTATGCTTTTAATTTGTATATTTATTGTAATACATACAGCAAATAGTGTAAATTTAGAATGTATTACTTTTTTTGTTTATTGATTTATATCTATAGATAGATAATACAAATGATGATAGATAGATAGATAGATAGAAAGACTATAGATAGATTAATAGACCAATATTAAAAATGATGATAGTCAAATATTTCTATCTATCTATCTATCTATCTACTGTATCTATCTATCTATCTATCTATCTATCTATCTATCTATCTACGATAGATAGATAGATACATGATGATAGATAGATCCTATCATGTATGTATCTATCTATCATCATGTATGTATCTATCTATGTAATGATGTTGTGAATAAAGGACAGATATCAGGTCTGGTTCTCATTGGTTTAGCTCCTGCTGTTAAGTGTGTAATTTCCCCGGAGACAGCTACGAGTCAGAACCTAACACTAGCGGGTGTCTAAACCCTGGACTCGACACCGTGGGTCAGTTCACGCAAGCCGGTTACACAAAATTAGTTGTTTGCTGTAAAGAGACTTACAATAAAATGAAGCTGTGCTGCTGGTCTCAGATGCATCTGTCAACGACAGGCTGAAATGTCACGAGTCTCAGACGTGTCTCTCAACTAAAAAGGGAATAAAAGCGTTACACGAACATGCAGGAGCAGTGTAAATGTCAACATCCTGACTGATCGGAGCTAGTCAAGCCGGATTGTGGCATCTTCGTTAGAGACTGTGTCTGTGTTGCATGCACTCTTTCTGAAAGAGCAAAAGAAAACTCATTAGCACTAATGGTTACTGTTCTTGTTTTTAATGTGTCTTATGACAGCTTCAGACAGCGCACATTCTCCGGATTAGACCGATAGTGTTTGCCAGTAAGAAGTGTGATTAAAGAAAGATCACAGCTTGATTAAGATGTGTTTGGTGGGCCTAAGAGTATTACTGAGTGCTAACAAGCCAGGCCATCTGTTGTGCTATTAAGATGTTTAACTGTAATCAAGAGAAGAAACAGTTTGGCAGGAGATGCTTCGGCTTCACTTGCTTTTGCAATATGCCTTATAGTTTCAAGGTTTCGCCTGATGTATTTGCATATGTACAAACGCACACTAAAATGAGACTGCATGCTGGGATGCGAATAAAGGAATGAGGAAAATGCTTTCAATGGGAGCCCAATCATCCAGAGTTTGGTATGAAGTTAGAAATCCGCGTAGTCACATGTTTGTTCGACATATGATCACATGCCAAAATACCAGCGTGAATAATGTGTGTCTGGATGAAGTGTGATCAGATCTGTGTCAAAAACAAATGCTTGTTTAAGGAACATTTCTTCTTATTATTAATGTTGGAAACAGTTCATATTTAAAAGAAAGGAACAAAGAAATTAAGACTTTAATTCAGCAAAAGGCACATTATATTAAAAGGGACTGTGAAGACATCTCTTTTTTTTAAACGTTCTGTTTTTCAAATGATGTGCAAATATTAAGCCATTTTATTTATGTTTTGAACTTATGATATTTGAGCAGCAAATATTAGAATAATTTCTAAAGGATTGTGTGACACTGAAGAGGAAAATTCAGCTTTGAGCACAGAAATAAATTGCATTTTAACAGATATTCACATAGAATAAAGTTGTTGTAAATTGTAATAATATTAATCAATTTTACTGTATTTTTTATCAAATAAATAGAGACTTATATATTTTATAACTTTTAACTGTTGATTAGAATTATAATGTTTTATAAATGTTTAAATGTCTGAATGTCACGAATAGATACAAATTACCAAGCATTTAAATTCATTTTGTATATTTATTGAAATTCATACGGCATATATAGTGAAAATCTATCTATCTATGATGAATAAATACAAGATCTGAGAACTCTCCTTTATTCAGATTATTTAGTGCATTTTAATAATAAATTTGATGCATTGAAATCTCAAACCTTTGATTAGAATTAATGTTTTAGACACTTAAGTTGAATTTTAAATGTCTGAATGTCACAAATAGATACAAATTAGCAAGCATTTAAAATACACATCACTTGTTTTGACATTTTATCTAACACAAATTCAGATTCACATTTCAGCGCACTTTGCATTTATTTGTTTAGTAGTTTTCACCATAGCCTACACTGTTTTAAAGCAGCTACATGGCAAGTTTCTACATTACAAATACAAGTAAACTGTGTCAAAGTAACATCCATACATCATACATATCCAAATAGATTTAACCGCACACTCATTTAAGCAGAAACAATTAACTCAGCAAAGCAATGCTTACACGGTGTGATCATAATGATTGCAATATAAGGAAAACGTGGCAGTTTTTAGGGAATTATTAGGACAGTTATCTAAAAACACTATATCTGTCCGTGTGCATTTTGTTGTGACACGTTTGCGGTGTTTCACCACGTGTTGCTCTTGAACACATTTGTAGCATTTGGACACGTAACAGCAAATGGAAAGATGCGCTGAAGCACACAATGCATTCAGAGGTCATTTTTGCTGTGTTGTGAAAAGGCTTATGCTACTCTATGATCCAAATTGTAGAGAACAAATGGGTAGCGGTGTGTGTGTGTGTGTGTGAAGCAGCTGTAACGGTGTTAGCGATCAGTGTTTGCCTTCACACCTTCAGCGGTGCAGACTGAGAGACGTCGTTTTCACGCCAGACTGTCTGAGAGAGATGCTTTCTGCAGTTACCATTTCATTCAATGCTATATTCAAGGAAACATTTTTAGGTAACTGATATTCTTAATTTGAATCTAGACCATCTCAAATTTTGAAGAGTCGGTCGGTGACACATGGATGTGTGGACGCAACAATTCAGTTTTGTGGCTTTTAAAAAGGATTTGAAAACTTCATTAAAGCAATTGTGGAGTGCCTTAAAACTCCCTAAATTGAAATATATATTGGTTCACACTCCCCCTATGTTTACTGAAATTTGGATATAATTTGTTTCCATATATATATATATATATATTTATTAATCATTTCACGGCTTCTTTGCTTTGAATAAGTTTAAAATAGTAAAATAAAAGATCAAAATGCATTGAAAATGCATTGAATTGATTAAAAGTGACAGCAAACAATAGAAAGGATTTCCATTTCAAGTAAGTGATGTTGTTTTGAACTTTCTATTCACAAAACATCCTTAAAAATAAAAAATTAAGTCACAAAAAATATATTATGTTAAAAATGATTCCTGAAGGAACATGTGTATTGATCCTTAATTATGCCCAAAAATTCAGCTGTTTTTACTGTATTTTTAAGAACCTGACCAGCGGTGTAGACTTGCAAAAGAAATAAAAACAAAACCCTAACTTCTCTGTCAATTAAGAGTCCCAAAATAGAACTGAAATAGACATTTCAGCTTGTTTA
>JAUMHR010000056.1:20760480-20772137 GCA_032361145.1 Enteromius fasciolatus
CTAACAGCTTGTTCATGATCTATTACTAATTTATTTGGTATAGTTATAAATCATTAAAATACAGTTAACAAGTAATTCATAACTTGTTAACGAACAGCTTGTAAGATATCTATTGGCTATCTATAAGGCACAGTTATAAATAATGAACAAACTGTTATTTAACAAGTCGTTTATAACCCATTAACTAATAGTTTATTAATGATCTATTAACTAGTTATAACGGATAGTTATTATAAAGTGTTACCATAGATTTTTTTACACTGTCCGTTCTAAAAGTCTTAGGCCAGATCAGCCCTGAATATATTCACAACGACAGAAAGAGTGAAGCATTCCAAGGAATGTATTTTATATATGTTTTTTATATCAATACGGCACATTTAACAGTAAGTTTAAAACAAGTTTGCTCATCTAAAAGTGATCAGTAACGGACTATAATGTGTAGGTAATCTACTAAATACAGGATAAAGTCGGAGAGTTGCTGCATCAGTTTATATGCAGTGAGATGAACATGTGAAATGAATCACATCAGATTGAATGTTCTTCTTCCTTTGTGCTCATTTTTGCTTTGATTTGGTGAGAATAGACATGTTTTCACGTCACGCGGGGCTCTGGTGCTGGAACGCATTAGAGTAGAAAGAGAGAAGTGACATGGCAAATATTTCATTTCCCCATCAGATTGGGAACAACAGTTGGACTAAAGACGCTTCTCCTCCGCCGTAATCAGAGCGTCGTGACAGCGTTCCACCCCAGAGCGCTCATCCCAGCTGTCGCCCACATTTCGCCACAGGAACCCGGCGCATAACTCATCATCAAAATATTTTATTCATCGCCCCTTCCTTCTTTTGCAGGAAATAAGGTTGAACTCCTGCTCTCCGGAAACTGTTATGTGATACTCGGAGCTGGCTTGAAAACACTTATTCACAGAACCTCAGCAAGCCAAGGCAGAAACACTCTTCCAAAAGAAACCAAATGCTTGAGCGTGGCTTTAAAAGCCATCTGTGAGTGGAATTTGACCATCGCTGGCCATTTGTAAGCAGTTGTGAGGTGGTTTTGGACGAGTACTTTTGAAACAGCTGAGGACAGACCTCTTCCTTTTAAAAAAGTCTTTTTGTTACTGTTTTTAGTCTCATCTGGTTTAAGTTGGCAGTGCTGCAGATTTGTATGATGAATCGGTTGCAATGTTTGCTCATTTTTAAGTTGCTTTGGACAGAACTGAATGAATAATTGATGCTGCAGGTAAGGCTAGAAACACTTCAAATAAAATAATCTGTTTTTATTAAATGTTGTTTCCTGGGAATGAAAATACAGGACAATTACAACTTTCCTGCCCCAACATATATCCTATAATTAAAGTATATACTTTAATAATAAATGGCTTATTATTTAATAAAATATTATTATTCAATTACTGTTAGCAGTGCAGTATTTTTTTCATAATTATTTAAAACTCTACATGATCTTGTTAACAAATTGTATTAAGCAGGGTCTATCAATTCTTTAATTAAGCCTAAAAAACATATTTAAACTTAGTTACTTTATCATAAATGATAATTTATAACCAAAATGAACCATTTTAAAAATCTACAAAATAAAACTGCATAAAATAATTAAGTTGCAGTGAGCATTACAGTATCTTTTATAGTTTATAAATAATATCTATTTTATTTATATTTATTTTATTTAAATTTTAGCATTATTTAAAATTTGTTAACAAAGTCCATGTCTTATTTAAAGCATCTACTTTTCTCAAATTTCAAAATAGATCAAAATATTGAGATTATAAAATATTGCATATTACCAGTGATTAAGTTTATGGAACATAATCTTTACGTAATATCCTGATTTTCGGCATTAAAGAAAAATTGATAATCTTGACCATATTGCTGGCTAAATATACCCCTGCCTGCAACTTAAGACTGGTTTTGTGTGGTTTTGTCCTTTTTAACATAATTAAAGTTTTAGTCATTTTATTTATTTACTTATTTTCAATTCTATTTGTAATAATTTTATTTATTTTTTAATTCAAATGACTGGCCAGTGAGGAACAGGCCGGTTCGGTCTCTGTTTGTGCTCGGTCCCTGTATGGCTCTAAAACAAAGAAACAGAAAAGGAGCAGAAACTCTAAATGAGAAATTATGTTGCAGGTGGATTTTATTCATCTCAGCTGCAGGCCAGAGGCCACCGCGCGCTCATTTCTTTCTTCACTCTATCATTTATAAATGGAAAGACTTTTTTATGCACCTGCTTATCAGAACAGCCCCATCAAGCGAGGAAGTTATGAATATATTGAACAGCAGTGTGTGGGGACTTTGATATTTATGTTTGGAGTGCTGCAGAAACTGTTTTCTTAATATTTTAACCTGCTAGCTATGCCTGTGTCCCCTGTGAGGCCATTTAAACACACACACACACACACACACACACACACACACACAGCATAAACTCGAAACAAAAGCAAACAGCCTGTAGTGACCCTACATAACCTGCTGTGGTTTGAGCTGGTTTTTAGTTGGTTAGTCAGCTGGTTCAAACCTCTCTAAACCAGCTTGCTAAATCTGGCTTAGCTAGTTTAGCTGTTATACTCATTTTCATACTCATGATACATAGATTGCAAATATTCATAAAATTTAGGCTTTTTTTAATGCTTTTTGCAAAAGCAGTAAAAAGTAAGATACGATGTGTCATTTCTCTGCCTATTTATATGTGGTATATAAATAGGCAGAGAAATGACACATTGTATCTTACTTTGCAACAGCGTTGCTTTATTTGTATTCTTATGCAACCTCTAAACTGGGTTAAATCATCATTATTTCATTTCTGAGTTTATTGTTAAGTTGATGCACTTTTGAAGGCCAACATCCTGAAACGAGTGCATTTTAGCACATTCTTCCAGTGTCTGTGGAGAACACAATATTTTTTACGTAATTCCTTATATGTAGTAATTATTGTAAACCATTATTTATTTAGTAAGTGTGTTCCTGATATTTTATTATTTGCTATACAGTATATTTATCGTCTTCATTTGTTTTCCTGTGTGCACATGCTCAAGAAGTGTGTCACGTGGGCTCTTAATCTGTGGATATGAACACAACGGAGACATACTGCCGCTCTGGAACGCATATTCAACTGGGGAACCCTGATTAAAAACGTGTATATTTACATATCGGAGTGTGATTTTTAATGGGTAAGTTTTGAGCTAGTTTTGGTAGATGAAGCAATGTTTCAAAGGCGCCCATTTTTAGCTGCAAGGCAGCTCAATAGGTTTGGGAGGTTTTTATTTTTTTTATAATTCAGCCTCTTTCCATCATGGCTGTGACTTTTAGTGTCAGAGAGGTCATGTTGTCAACCGGCGAGCGAGAGAGATGTTGTTCTGTCATAAGTCCACTCTCTCTCTCTCTCTGCCTCTAGTTTTCTCTTCATTTTTCATCTTTTTGTTCATTCAGCACTCACTCCTGCTGCTGATATCCACCAGACACATTTCTGAGAGTGATTATATTTTCAATCTTCTCAAAGTGAGCTGAACTCTCTGCATGAGCGCTCTGGTCATTCCCAGCAGAACAAAGCCTTCTTTCTGATATTCATGCTTCCCCTGTGTAATCTTAGCAGTCCTCCAAGAAACACACTAACATGAGAGAGAGAGAGAGAGCTCATTGATACTGCCTGTGTTCATACTGCACTGAATAGAGCTGCTATTTTCTTAAAAATAGCAATCAAAACCATGTGCATTTTTCCGCTTCAATAGCTATAATGTTGTCACATGAACTCGCTGCATTTTTGCATGTTTAAAAATGAAGATTTTCTACTTATCCTCAGGTCATTCAAGATGTGTATAAGTTTATAAGTATAAATATGTGTATAAGTTTCTTCATCATAAAAAAAATTATATTTAAATTAAATTTACTTTAATTTTTCACTTTAGTGCTTAACATTTTTTCAGTTATTTGCCAAGTAGCATATCTTAAATTAAAAATATATGTTTTTTTTATTTAACTTAATTTAATTTAAATATTTATATATGACTTTTAATTTATTATTAATTAATACGTTTTTTTTTTTCACCATATTTCACCAAGTTTGTTCACCATATAATATTTATATTTTATTTTATTTTAGCTTTATTTTAACTAATAAAAATGGTTTTAGGTAACATTAACATCAATTAGAGCACAACAGTCATGTCCTGAAGTTAAAATCCCATTCATTACCTGGAGTGCTGTGGATTGTTGTGATATTTTTATCAGCTGTTTGGACTCTCACTCTGACGGCACCCATTCACATCCATTGCTGAGACACTGATGTGACACGTTTCTCCAGATCTGATGAAAAAACAAACTCATCTTGAATGTTCTGAGGGTTATTGTTTCATTTTTGGTTGAACTATTCCATTAATTCAGTGCATAATAAACATTGTCTTAATGGCAGTGAGATCAAATAATACGCTAAAACTAAACGTTACTTCCTGTTCATTTTTCTTTCTGGATATTGTATGTCAAATCAAGTGCATTGCTTTTTGTAAAACAGCCCTTCATGCTGTGTGCCTAATATAATGCAAATTTTGGCAAATGCATTTGGCCATTCTATCCATACAGAACGCAATGCAATGTAAGCAAATGTTTCTCATGCTGAAAACATGAAAAATATCCAGACTCCCAGCATTGAGGAAACCAGCCTGTTTAGCTTTTACTGAACACAGACACACACACACACACACATATAATAAAGAATCAAATTATAGATCTTCATAGCCATTTCCTGGCCAATTTTATTCAGTGGCACCTCTTTTCAAGCATCAGAAGTAATTTGAAGCCCCATGCATTGAAATCCTGTCTCTGCCGCTCTAATATACTCTGTTCTGCAAGCCTCTCGGTTCCTGGTGAGATTTCAAATAAATTCTTCATTGGCCTGTCATTTTGCTTCTGAGCTGCTATCAGGACTGAGAAAGGGGCCATAGTGATCCTCCTTAAAATTGCTACATTGCACGGAGCACGTTTGCACCGCTTTTTTTCACACATGGGTGCTGTGAGCTGTAAATTCTTTATGTGGACAGGCAAAGCCCAGCATCAATGGGCCGCCAACTTTGCTGAAGAGCCGCGCTTCTTTGTACATCTCAAGTGCTTTGACGTGCACCGGTTTGGCATGTCATTCTCCAATCTGCTTCCTGAGCCGAGCTCAACAAATCCACCCACTCATGGCTCTCGTACATCATATCCATTGATGTAGGCCATAATTGTAAGATTTAGGGTAAAAAATCGGCAACTGTAGTTGCTGAAATTTGACCATAAAAAATACGGTAATATTTTAGGTATTACATTTTAAGGTCAAATTTACAGTTAAATACTGTAATTCCATTAACTGATATAATGTTACTATACCAAGCTATTAAAGTACTGAAATCTGTTTTGTAGCTTTGAAACACACTGATAAACACCAAATGCAGGAGATGATGAGAAAGTCACATGATGAACCAAAGACCATCACATGTAGCTTTTAAATATGAACATATATAGAAGGAGCTCAGTTATTTCAAGTTATTTCAAAGAAAAAACAGCAAAATAAAAAAATATAAAATGTGGAATGCAATGCAGGGAATTCTGGGAATGTTGGTTTATAGTTCTTCCCTGTACATTTTACAGGAACTTACCATTAACCGTTTAACAGGTAGAATTTTCAAATATTTTTACTGTTAAAATCAGTCGTTTCTTTACAGTGTGGACAAAAGTGTCTTTGACATCAACTATGAAACATTAATAAATATACACTTAAACAATTGTCTAGTATATTTCACAAATAATTACAAAGAAACGGCAAATAATATTGAATTATACATGGTATTATCTCATTAAAAAGTACTTTAGAACTTTGAACAATAATGCATTGAAAGAATTGGTGTAGAAAAAATTTTCACTCCGAAATTGCTGACTTCACAAATAATTCATAAGTAAAATAAAATAAGTCACAGATATCTCAAATCTGCACCGCTGCAATACGTACCTATATCAACTTAATAAAAAATGTGCCAGGGTTCACATATTGAACGTGTGTTTTAGCACCACTCAGTGGACATTGCTCTTTGAAACTTTTTTAAAATGTGCAGTACGGTATGTGAAAACAGTGTTGCACAAAAAGGGCACAGGTACGTAATTTTATGAGACCGGGTCCCAGTTCACCACTAATATGTTGAGTGCCATTTACAGATACGTTTGTGTTCTCGTCATGTCTCTTAGGCCAAACGCAGCGTTCACATCCAAACACGAGGATCTCCAGCAGGTCATTCACAGCCAGAAGCCGCTGGAGGTCCGGAGATGCTGTCTGCCGGAGCAGATGCAGACTCTTACTGAGCCGACGGGAAATCAGCAGCAAGCACTTAGTCAAGAATATGAAGGAAATCTGCCTCTATCTCGCCAGTTCATCAGCTGTATTGTGTGAGAGTGAGTGTGTGTGTGAGTCGAGCGCGGGTTTGTTTTCATGCCCTGTAATTTGGACCCTTGAGAATTCTTTTCAAAATCCTTGTTCCTAATGCTCGAATTGGGCTCTGAAGCAGCCAATCAGGATGCGTCTCAGAATAATGCCAGCAATCTCATGTCTGTCAATTCTGACACATCCAGCAAATGTGCCTATTTTCTTCTTCAGCAGGATTGAGCCCATTTCCTTCCATCTTGCGCCAGGTCAATTAAATCCGGCCGGTTGTGCTCAAATCACTTACGTACGTGACGACTCTGCTGTACAAATGGGTTTGGTCTGGATTCAGAATTCAGATTCGTTCCTTTCTTTACTATTTATTATTGTTGTAGCATACATCTACTAGGGCTTTCTTTATAAACCCTGCACTCTTAAAAACACATAAGTGATGTCATTTTTGGGTCGCCTAAGAACCTTTTTGGAAACTGTTAATAAATGCCTGTTAAAGATTTATCATAGATGCCAATGAAGACTCTTTATTTTTAGGTGCTGCCTAAAATTTCATTGTTTTAAACGAATGATGTTCCAAAAGCCAACTAAGTGCTGTCTTCTTTCAGGACACATTATGGGTGGCAGCACTATATAAATAGTATTGAATAAATAGAAACATCTAGTGCAAATAGATGCTGGTAAAGGTTATGTATGCTCTTTGTACTAGACAGTGGCTGGGTGATCAGGGTTATAATTAACAGCAGATAAATAAATACTTGAAATAAAACTAGAAAATTTACAAAAACTGTATTTGAAAATAATGATAATAAAAATGACAAAAACGCAATAAAATTACAAAAATTTTAACAAAATGTTTTAATGAAAACAGAAAATATAACAATGAATAATTCAAAATCATTAAAAAATATATAATTAAAAAAATTATAATGACAAGCACACAAGGAAATTATATAACTCAAAATATAAAAACTAATAAAAATGACAAAACACAACATAAAACAATTTTAACTCAAATTAAATTGAAAACAGAAATTATAAAAATCAATCATTCAAATTAAGTTACATTACTAATAACAGACAAAAAGAAATTACAAAATATTTTTACTAAAATTAAAACAAACTCATATAAATATCACTATCCAATCAACAAACTGTAACAGTATCTCAGTGATACTAAAAATAACACCCTGTATTCATAAATCACTACCTGATACCTGGGTTGGGAAAACCTTTGCTAATTATTATTATTTATTAATTTATTTGCTATTTAAACAAACGCCGTGCAAATGATAAGTCATACGTGTCCTTCACAGTGAAATAATGCAGATAATGCGTTGAAACAAGTGAAAAGTCTATCCACAATAATGAACAAAAGCAAAAAGTAATTAACGCCCCAGATCTACTGAAGTCTCTCTGACACATGCAGAGTGTTCTAAATCAGTTCAGATGCTCCCTATGTACAGTAGGGAGCTTGCTAGGGTATCCTGATGTCTTCTTCAGCAGCTTGGATTTATATTATAAACAGTGTTGCACTAATACCAGACTTACATGTATGACATCATGCATAAAAGCTCTCTGTCTGTGTCTAAGAGAAACGTCAGCTCGACTTAGTGTTGGGCTGATTTTTATTGGGTTTTGCTGTTTACCACTTTGAATGTTAAGAAACCCAAAGCGGCTCATTTATATTCTGAGCGTACGTTGTGCTGAATGATAAAGAGGGCTGTTTTCTTCCGCCATGCAAAAATTATTAAACGGGAAAATATAGTATTTGTCTCAGTGTTTGATTTGTTGTGTTTTTTTTCAGAGTTTCCAGAGAGCCGAAGGCTTGTCTTTCATTAATATTCACTAACACGTCTCCTTCGATGCATATTTAGAGTCATATTCATCCTCTGTCTGTGAGCTTTCTGATTATTAATCCATATTTAATCATTTCGTCTCATTCCGCTTACCCAGATTTGGATTGCTGACTGATGTGTAGCGGTTCGAGACGCAGCCTGTACTCTTCGATATGTTGTGTGAATCTGGACAGATAACGGCGGGACTGGTTCTGGCTCCGGCTCTCAGATCTGTCAGGAGCAGTGAAGGAACAGCGTGAGAACAGCGTGAAATGTTTAATAGTGTAAGTGTGTTAGTGAAGCAGAGAGAGAACGTCGAATTGTTTCCTGCAGTTCAAAGGTTTTGGGGCGGATGGGAAGGATTTCTGTTCAGCCAAAGCGAATTACGCGCTTTCAGATGACTTCAGAGCTTCATAGCTTCTCAGTCTTTGTCCACTGGTGCTCTTCCAGAAGTGGCTGTGCTATTGTAGATCCACGATTAGAGCTTTTCAGTTATTATTAATTTATTTTTTAATTTCCATTTCCATTTTTACTTAAAAATGTAGTAATTTTGTTGAGTAAATTTAAATTTTGTTAAATTTAGTAAAATTGAAATGTATATATATAAAAAAATAATAATTGTTTACACTTAAAAAATGGAACATTTTTAATTATACATTTAAAAAAAAACATTTATCATATCATATGTATAAATGTTTTTTTTTAATATTTAAATGCATATACATTTTTATATATCTATATTGTTTTATTTCATATATAAATATATTTCATATTTAAACATATTTTTCTTAAATATTTACATATATGTACACAGTACACACAAATATATTTTGTAAACAAAAACTTTTATTTTCATGTGATTAATGGCAATTAATCATTTAATCGCACTTCGACAATAAATTACAATTCAACAGAAATTCACATAGAAAAACAGCTATTTTAATTTTTAATAATATTTCACAATTATTTTTGATCAAATAAATGCAGCCTCGGTCAGACTAAGAGACGTTAATTATTCCAGTGGTTTGGTGTGTGATGTGATGTGTAATGGAGTCTGAATCCAGAGCGACGGAGACTCCTCCATCTGCTCGCTCGGATATCCTCAGATCATACATCTTTCCTGACAACCCTAGGACACCTTGGGCTTCATGAAACAAGGAGAACAAGAGGTCTAAGTGAAATATTCAGTGTCTTTATTGTCTCCAATAAATTATCAGGCGCGTTCCTCGAGAGAGTTAACCTGTGCAGCAGCCTTTGAAACTTCTACACGCTGATTTTTTTTCCTCTCCTCACACAACAGAGGATTGTTTCGCTTTGATCTTTCTTTTAATAAGCAGAGACTTCCAGCCCGGCTTACGAGAGGAAGGCTTGACGGCACACCTGAGAGTGAAGCACACCTGGGATCGAGGGAAACTGAGGGCCAATGTTTGTGAGAGACGTCTCCAGCCGACGCTTCAAGAATTCCTGAAGTCAGAGAGAAAAGCCCCTGCTGAGCCTCAAACGCCTGAACATCCGACTCGAAATCAAACCTACAATCTAGTTCACATCCAACACAGTTCAGCTGTATAAATAATTATTCAGCATTACAAAAAGGATCAATTTCAACTGGAAGAATCAGAAAGCATGTAACACTGTAGCTTTGACTAACTACTGTAGAGCAAAAATTATTTAGATTTCTTTTAAAAATGCAAGAAATTTGATAATTTTATTGATGCCTCTATATCTATCT
This sequence comes from Enteromius fasciolatus, assembly GCA_032361145.1. NCBI lineage: Eukaryota > Metazoa > Chordata > Actinopteri > Cypriniformes > Cyprinidae > Enteromius > Enteromius fasciolatus. Next base: position 20,770,456 of record JAUMHR010000056.1, read on the forward strand.
ATCTATCTAATATAATTTATCATTTATAAAATATATTTTATTTATATATACATTTATTTCATTGTATAAATTTAGTTTTAACTATCAAAATTGTAAAAAAAAAAAAAAAAAAAAAAATTTGTATTGCTGTATTTATTTTGTATTGTAAAAATAATTTCATTTTTGAATTCATATCAGGATCAAGCATTTACAGGCTTTGCATTATAATGATCTACATGTATTTTAATGATAAATGATTTCTATTTTTATTACACGACTGCCTTGGAGTATTTTATCTTATTATTTTATTGTAAAACAGATTTTATTTTAGTTTTTTTCATGATTTTTACTGTGTAGTTACTATTATGTGACACAAAAATATATTTGTTTTATTCTAGCAAATTTTATTAATTATTTTAGTTTTTTTAGTAGTTAACATTAATATTACAAACTAACAATAACAAAAGTTATACAGTATTTATTAATCTTTTATTTTATATACTACAAGATAAAATAATACCTATTTAATTTTTATTTTGCTGTACAATGCATTAAGAAGGTATTCATACTGTACATTATAATGCATTATATATTTTCATAAACAACTGTAATCAAAGTTAAATTACTTGCAGATGCATCTTTTTTTCACATGTTTTAATGCGTCATACTTTCTAAAGGTGTAACAATGAATTGCAATAATTAATGAGATAATACAATGCATTATGAGATGAATTAATGAACGCATTAAAATATTTGAAAGTGCATGATACATAAAGGCTCACAGTAAAGTACAGCATGTGAAGATGGACTGAAGGTCGACTCTAAATGATGCAGGAGACACAAAGCTGAACTCAGTCGAAACGCGCGCTTAATTCAGGTCATGAATTAAGGTTTCTTTCATCCAAGTTCTTTTCTTGATGTTTTGTAGGTGTTTTTCCCAGATGAACACAGGCTGTATTGGATGACAGTGAGGCTAGTGCTAATGGAAGATGGCCAAGCAGAGAAAGAGCGCCTGCAGGAAAATAATCAGAAATGAAGCATTGTGGGAAGGCGGGAGCTGGATGAAGTATGAACGAGCAACAAAATATGTCAGTATGATACAAAAGAGCCTAATAAATCCTAAATAGACTGTATAATTTGATACGATAGCTCTGCAGATGCATGGCTTAAAGGAATAGTTCACCCAGAAATGAAAATTTTCTTGAAGCTGTAGATGAGTTTGTTTGTTGTTTGGACTTCTATAGAAATTAACGAGGGTCTACGCATAAAGGGACTTTAGGAGGAACATCTAAAAACTTAAAAGAATAGTTCACCCTCAGGTTATGTAAGATTAGGATGAGTCTATTTCTGTGTCTCTGCATCGGTGTCTCAGTAATGGATGTGAATGGGTGCCGTCAGAATGGGAGTCGAAACAGCTGATAAAAACATCACAATAATCCACAGCGCTCCAGTCCAGCAGTTAACATCTGGAGAAATTAATCCATCTTTAAAATAAATGTAACTTTAAACCATTGCTTTGGCTAAAATATTAGTCGATAATGTAAAATTCTTTTCTTGATGCAGACTGTGAATGGGATTTTAACTTTGCAATAAAATACAAATATTATATGACCTTAAAAAGTTAGAAATTCTGACTGAAAAGTTTGTTTAATTACTGATGACTAAAACTAAAATGAATAATTTAATAAATTAAATATGAAAAT
>JAUMHR010000056.1:20780266-20791159 GCA_032361145.1 Enteromius fasciolatus
TAATATAGCTCACAGTTTGCTGTTGCACACTTTCTAGAAACTAAAAAAAGTCTTCACAAAAAAGAGACAGAGAGGAAGAGCAAAGAGAGGCTGCTGAAGACAGTTCAACATCTCAAACATGAATTCAAAGCTCCAGAAAACCAGCAGAGAAATCATCATAAAGATTATTCAGCAGTTTGTCACACTGAGATTTCTGTGTTTAGTATATTTCCCATTATAATCACTCGTCTTAGTCCACACTATTAATCTAACGCATTTATAATATTGTATTAAAACAATATTAAAAGGCCTGCAATAGTTGATGAAATCTAAATGAGCTGTTTATTAGTATATAATATAGATTTATGCTGATTAATATTTAATTAAATGTCTGATACTTCCTCGGAAGATGAGGCAGAAGCAGCTCAGAGAGAGAGAGAGAGAAAGAGAGAGAGATCAAAACAACTCAAATAATGAATGAAATTATTACAGTGTGTGCTGTCTTCTCTTGTAATTCTACTCTAACCGTCAAACATTTTTAACAGTTTAACAAACGAACAAAATCATTATGAATATTAAAGAAGTCTCTTGTTCTCAATAGCCAGCATTAATCTCACCCCCCCCCACCACCCCCAAAAGAAAAAAAAAATATTAAAAGCTTGTCTAAATTGACACATAACTGATATATGTATTAAATATTTTAAAAACATTACAATTGTCACAAGCCGCGCCTCTGTGGCGCTCTCTGGAACACAGCAGCGGGAACCATCACCTGAATTCTAGTTTCCCCCAGGACTCTTTTTCCCACGCACCTGGGCTGATTTCCTCACAGGTGTTCGGCATTTCATGCCCTATATAAACAGAGACTAGACGTCTACTCGACGCGAAGTATTAACTGCCAACGGTGTTAATTTCTGAGCGTTTATTCTGTCTGTTTATTCTGGTTTCTGATTTTGGATTGTATTTTGACTTCTGACTACTGCTGCCTGCCCCGACTTCTCTGCCTGTTTTTGACAATGAATTTGCCAGATCTTCTGTACTCCTGTCTGCCCGTGTTTACGATATCTGCCTGTCTGACTACGCTCTCGGAAAATAAAGGTTTGCAAATGGATCCACACGACTTCCGTGATTTATCACAGAATACTTCGCCAGATCCGGATCCAGCAACCATGACTCAAGTTATCAGTGAGATGGGTCGCCAAGCTTCCATTCTCGCAGCTCACCAGCAACAACTAGAGAAGTTATCAACACTTACCGAGAATCTGGTGAGTTCCATTTAAGCTTTGACGGCTGCCACTACCGCGCTGACTCAAGCAGCCACCAGCGCCAGCGCCTGTAACACCGTCAGCACCCGCCGTCGCCAATCCCGCGCGACTTGCTCTTCCGGAGAAATACAGCGGCACCCCAGGAAAATGTGATGGTTTCCTTATCAGAATCAGAATCAGAATGGGCTTTATTGCCAGGTATGTTTATACATATACGAGGAATTTGTTTTTGTGACAAAGCTCTGCAGTGCAACAGAATGACAGTGACAAGACAAGACACAGGTAATAAAAAGAATAATATACAAATATATAAAAAAGTTTACAAATACACAAATATACAAAGAAGTGAACAAGTAGTACAAAAACACAATAAATAATATAACATAACATTTAAGTAAGAGCAGGTGAGAAGAGTTTGTACATGTATGTGCAAAGATAACAATGTTAATAAGTGTTCATGGTATGGACTGCCTGGGGGAAGAAACTGTTTCTGTGTCTGGTCGTTTTGGTGCTGATTGCTCTGTAGCGTCGACCAGATGGCAACAGATTAAACAGGCAGTGTGCTGGGTGTGAGGGGTCCAGAGTGATTTTCTTAGCCCTTTTGCTCACTCTGGATACGTAGAGTTTTTGGAGAGTGGGGAGGGATGTACCGGTGATTCTCTCAGCAGTCCTGACTACCCTCTGCAGTCTTCTGAGCTCAGATTTGGTAGCTGAGCCGAACCAGACAGTTATAGAAGCGCAGAGGATAGATTCAATGATCGCTGTGTAGAACTGTACCAGCAGCTCCTGAGGCAGATTAAACTTCTTCAGCTGGCGAAGTATAACCTCTGTTGGGCCTTTTCAGTCAATGTGAGTGTCCCACTTCAGGTCCTGTGGGACACCCCTACATATGATGCTGCCACCACCATGCTTCACTGTTGGGACTGTATTGGACAGGTGATGAGCAGTGCCTGGTTTTCTCCAAACATACTGCTTAGAATCAAGGCCAAAAAGTTCTATCTTGGTCTCACCAGATCAGAGAATCTTATTTCTCACCATCTTAGAGTTCTTCAGGTGTTTTTTAGCAAACTCCATGCGTCGTTGTACATGTCATGCACTGAGGAGAGGCTTCCGTCGGGTCACTCTGCCATAAAGCCCCGGCGGGTGGAGGCTGCAGTGATGTTTGACTTTCTACAACTTTCTCCCATCTCCCGACTGCATCTCTGGAGCTCAGACACAGTTATCTTTGGGTTATTCTTTACCTCTCTCACCAAGGCTCTTCTCCCCCGATAGCTCAGATTGGCCAAACGACCAGCTCTAGGAAGGGTTCTGGTCGTCCCAAATATGTTCCATTTAAGGATCATGGAGGCCACTGTGCTCTTGGGAACCTTAAGTGCAGCAGAAATGTTTTGTAACCATGGTCAGACATGTGCCTTGCCACAACTTTGTCTTTGAGCTCTTCAGGCAGTTACTTTGACCTCATGATTCTCATTTGCTCTGACATGCATTGTGAGCTGTAAGGTTCTTATATAGACAGATGTGTGTCTTGCTAATCAAGTCCAATCAGTATAATCAAACACAGCTGGACTCAAATGAAGGTGTAGATGCATCATGCTGTGGGGGTGTTTTTCAGCTGCAGGGACAGGACGACTGGTTGCAATCGAGGGGAAAGATGAATGTGGCCATGTACAAGGATATCCTGGACCAAAACCTTCTCCAGAGTGCTCAGGACCTCAGACTGGTTTACCTTCCAACAAGACAATGACCCTAAGCACACAGCTAAAATAATGAAGGAGTGCTTCACAACAACTCTGTGACTAGAGACCTGACTTAAACCCTATTGAGCATCTCTGGAGAGACCTAAAAATGGCAGTCCACCAACGTTTACCATCCAACCTGACAGAACTGGAGAGGATCTGCAAGGAGGAATGGCAGAGGATCCCCCAAAAAAACTTGTTGCATCTTTCTCAAAAAGACTCATGGCTGTATTACATCAAAAGGGTGCTTCTACTAAATACTGAGCAAAGGGTCTGAATACTTAGGACCATGTGATATTCCTTTTTTTTTATATAAATCTGCAAAAGTGTCAACAATTCTGTGTTTTTCTGTCAATATGGAGTGCTGTGTGTACATTAATGAGGAAAGAAATGATTTTAGCAATTGGATGCAATAAAACAAAGAGTACCTTCCGTACCCACTGTAAGTCTTACACTAACGAGAGAGGAGCTGGTTGTAGTTTTATAGAGTTAGAAAGCAAGTCTTGCATAGCTGATCATTTGTGTTCCTGATAAAAGTGCAGCAATGAAACAAAGACACAGAGTCGCTGGTAGCTTGACTTTGTACGCAGACGATTGTCAGGGCAATTATTTTTAGCCGGATCATGGTTTCATTGATGAGGTGTCGTGTGGATTAGTAAGGCGAAGTAAAAGTAGAGAGGTTCTCAGATTAATGAGTTGCTGATTGGATCACTTCACTTCAAGGTCAGTTTTGATTCATTTCTAGTGCAGTCTTGTTAAAACTCTAATCTATGGGAAACAAAGAGCCCGAGCAATAACACACGCACTAATAGAGCAGTGTTCATATAACAAATCACACACTTCTGAGAACAGGAAGGGTCCAACAAATGTACTTCAGATAAGAAAGAAAAGTTAAGGTATTTGATTCAGGATGCTCCAGATCTACAAAAGTTAACTTTTTCTTGCAGTTTAGAGTTTATTTCTCACACTGACTTGCAAAATAACTCAAGTTTATAAACTGAGAAGAAAAGTCATATAATAAATAAATAAAGCAATTGCAATTACCGGTTTTATTGTGGCAGTCAGTGCTGGGTGAGTTACTCTAAAAAAGTAGTGATTTAGTTTCTACCTGCATCTTCTTTACTTTACAAATGACTCATTCCAAAAAGTATTTAATTACTGTAATTACTAATTACTTTATAAATCCTAAATCAACCTTGACAAGTTAAACATCAAGAACAAACACAACATATCCTTGACAAGGATAGACATTAAACATTCTTCAATTCTTTCAAGCAACTACATGAATTATTCTGGTCACACTTTAGATTATAGTCTAGATTTAACTAACAATTAACTTTTGCCTCAATGTACTCCTAATTACTGCTTATTAATACTTATTATATTAGTTGTTAGGTTTTACTAAGAATTTAGAGTACTGTCAGAATAAGACATTAATATGTGACCCTGGACCTCTATTGTATACCTTTTAAATTTGCTTTGAAAGAAGAGGAACTTCAGTAGCAGCAGCAGTGTGGTGTAATATTTACTTGTTTGCTACCTTTCCTTTCATTCTTTTTGGACAACTTGCTTCTGATGTTTCTCTGCGTTGCTTTTTGCATAACTACGGGTCTTTGACACAAGCTTCGCTGCAACTTCTTCAACGCAGGCTTATTGGAAATATGTGCCTCTACATACATTTCTGCAACCCCATGATTATGTACCTTACAGCACGTTTCGCCGCAGTTTCAAAGTGAAATGTCCAGAGAATCGCGCTAAAACACACCTTTAATATGTGACCGTGCACGTTTGTATTAGGTACAGGTACGTATTACAGTGCTTTTATAATGCAGCTTGAGGTACACCAAACCTAAAGCTACCCGATAGTGTAAACAAATGCTAAAGTAATTTAAAAGCATATTCGCTGATGCAGCCATGCTATTTTAACTTCGTCACACTGATTTGGGCTGTTTTGTCGAATCGTTTTACACAGGATTCAAATCGGGGTTTTTCACCACTTGAATGCAACGCTGTATCACGTGAGCTACCGAGTAACTGTGCCTTTTTTAATCAAAAATGTACCTGTAAATCATACTTTTGTGTGGAAAGGAATAAGAGTTGTGGGAGTTGTAGTGCCTCTAGTGCTCATTTCAACTGGAAACTGCAGCGACTCGCATGTATAGGTAGGTTTTTCAGTTTTACAGAAATGTATGAAACGGCACGTATTTCATAGCCTAGGTTAAATTTCTTTGTAGGACTTAATTGCTTTTGCTCAATTTTTAAAGTTTCTCCGTGAGCGATCTTAAGGATCCGGCTCGAACTCCGTTTGCCCCCCCTTTGTAGGAAGATGCGAAAAAGGGGTGGAGACGGGATGCGTAACGAGATATGGAAGGGAAGGAAGCAAGCTTATTTAAGGGGAAGGAAAAAGAATTTGATTGGACGGGACGGAATTAGATTGATTAGGGAACACGGTTCCAGCTGGGATCATGTGTCAACGCTCCTCTCGAAATTTGTTTATCAAAATCACACATTATAACTACTACAATATTACATTCGATTTTTTATAAGGAGCATTTTGGTTATAAAGGAGGTTTTGTTTTATTTGCTGCTAAGGAGAAATCCCAGTAGATGTGTGAAGTATAGCTTCATTGTGAAAAAAAAAATCATACTATTATGTCAGTTTTAATAAATAAAAATGTGAAAAAAATCTAAGAAATTCTCTTTTTTTATTTTTGCCGTATCGAAAACATACCGAACGTATCGAACCGAACCATGATTTTTGTGAACCGTTACACCCCTAATATATATATAGTCAAATGTTGTTCTCTTGACCTCGGCTGAACGAGAAATGAACCGGGAAGAAAAAAATCCTGCATCAAAGAAGGTAGAGTTTCAGAACACACCCACCGATTGCGTAACCACCCCGGACCAATGGTAGCTCAAAGGTGTTTAGGAGTCAAAACCAACTCCCCAAACAGTTTGCTTTGGTGAACCAATCTGAACTGCCAAAACGAACTCAAAACTAACTTTGTCTTGCCCTGATTTTGTTCGAAATCACGTCATTTCAGATTTCGTTTGAAGTGTATTGGGGCCTTAATTGTTTGGCAGTCAATGGGACAGCCTCAAGCCTCACAGTTTTCATCTAAAATATCTTCATTTGTGTTAAGAAGACAAGCTAAGCTTTTTACAGGTTTGGAACGACATGGGGGTTTAATGACAGAATTTGTTTCAGTGATTATTTCATTTTGGGGTGAAGTAACCCTTTAAGTGAATCATTTGGGAGTCGTTAAACAAATAAGGCATAAAGAAACGCATATTATAAGAAAATGTAAATATTTGCATGCTGTCATCTGGGACTCCCAAAATAGGTCTCTTTCATAACCCCCAATGGAGGCACTTTAAATAACCGTAACTAATAACTAACTGCACCCAGCCCTGGTGTCTGAACACTGACTGCAGTGTGTTTCTTCAGGTCTGTGGGCCTGCACCAGCGAGTGCAGGATCCTGGGTCACTCGGACAGGTGCTGGAGCCCATCTGCAAGCAGAACCAGCGGGAGCATTAACAGCAGACATCTGTCCACCTTCTCAAGGACGAGGCCGTCTTCACACGCCACGCTTCAGAGGAGCAGCTACGACACTCAGAACAACAGAAGCGTGGCCTTGCACAGCCTCACAGAAGACCAGCAGAGTCCGTACGATTACATTCACATCTGCTCTCCACAGTCACAGCGGAGACAGGACTCGAAAAACATCGACGTTTTCACACACTCCACCAAACCCATCTCCACAGACAGCCCCGGCACATTCACACAAGCCTGAGACCTCACTGTTAGGAGTGCTGTACATATTACCTTTGACCGCATTGATGTTTTGTATATACAATTTATATTTTCAACAATATTACCTGTTGTTTTTTCCATAGCATGTTTTGGATGAATATAATGTGATTGTGTTTGTCACTTTTTTGATACCTGGTCTCATGGCATAAACATATCTTGGTGCACTTTTTAGCGAGAGACGAAATATGTACCAATAACTACATATCACTGCAGTTTTCAAAAGAAATTAATACTAGAGGCAGCATAGCATCTTTCATTCCTTTTCACACAAATTTACAGTCTAGATTAATAAAGCATAATTTTCACACAATTACTTGAGAAATTTCATGTTATGACTTCAAATTAATATTAATATGCTGGTAGATTTGAAAACGGCTGATTTTGAACGTTATCATCACACATATCCAGCTTCAGATCGTTGTGTTTTCATAGATGGTAGGTTTGTTTGGTAGCTCATGGAGCACAGAGATGAGCTCCAGTTCAATCTTGTGCAACTGCGCTTTAACGAACACTTTAACAACAAATGTGTTTTTATATCAGTTTTGCATTTGTTAACACTATCAGGTAGGTTTAGGGTTGGATTTGGTGTAGCGCATATTTCCAACATGATAGAGCATTCATTTTTAGTGACAGTCCATGGAACTTTTAGTAATAAAAACGTAATAAACGTAATAAAAATGTGCCAGGGTCCACGTATTGAACCTGTGTTTTAGCGTCACTCAGTGGACATTTCTCTTTGAAACGGCAGCTAAACGTGCAGTAAGGTACATATAAAAGGTTTAACACAAAAGAGGCACAGAGATACATGTATTTGTATGAGACCAGGCTGCTTTTTGGTCACATTGTAACGTTTTTTTTAAGGTTATAAATGTTACACTTTTATAATGTTTACTTACACAAGTTTCTTTTTAAGAAATGCGAATATGAGAAATAAAATAAGTTATTGTACAGTCGTTTTGCATTCTTGATCATAATTTATGATCTTAAAAACTGTTAAAGCTTAAGGTGTCTGAATAATTTCAGATTTGTTGAAAATATGGATTATGTTAAAAGGTTAAATGGATGAGTAACAAACTATAACACACATTTAATGTACATTTTTTAAGCTAAAAAAATGTTTTTATAACCTTTATTCAGACTGAGCAAAGTTGTTTCTCTTTAAGAAATGAAAACATGGAAAATAAAATAAGTTATGATAAAATCTACAATGTTTTTTTATCTTTGACAAAAACTAGTCAAAACTCTGGACATATTTCATCATATTAAAAATGTTCTTAAGGCTTCTGTACAATCTGTAATGTTTTTAATCCTTCACAAAAACGTAAAAACGTTTCAATCTGTAGATGTCTGAATTACCTTTACTTAACCTATTAACAGTTAAAATTATATTTATTTTTTACAGTGAAGTAAATTTGTGTGCCTTTCTCATTTGTTTTTAACTATTTTATATACTTGTATTATACTTCCATACTTTTTTTCATTATTTTCAATTTCAGTTTTAGTACAGGTTGAATAATTGATTGGCAATCAGGTGAAATATTAATATAAAATATAAATATAATAAAAAATATATAGTGATATATATATATATATACAAAGTTAACATTTTTATTTTTTATGATATATTTTTAATTCTGTTTTATGTTTTTTAATATTAATATAGTTAAAGTAAAACGGTTTTTAATGGTTTTAGTTTTAGTTTATCTCACAAGTTTCTTCAAAAGTGGTAGAAAAGCATCCCATGATGCACTTGATGAAGTTGGCTAACAAATGTGGGGGAAAAAAGCTGGAAACTTGACAAAGAAGTTTACATCTAAGAGAATCTTTATTTGTGTCACACATTTTTATCACTACATTATTCTCTGGCCTCGATTTGTGTACTTTAATCAGTTTACTGTTGTCTTAGTGTGAAAACTTTTGACTGCTAGTGTGCATAAATGAGACAGATCCAGCCCTATTAAAACCGAAGAACTTCTTGACCCTTGTTGAAATTAATAACCAACAGATGTACAGCAGTGAGTTCAGGTAAACCAGGCCTGTCAGCTAACACACATTCACTGTAAATGTGCATGAATAGTCTGAAGCGTGTGTCTCAGCACTGTTTTCTCAGGCCACAGAAAATCCCCAGAGAGGAATTCCAGGCTTGGGTTTCTCCGGGACCGTGTTTGTTTTCCCCCAGTTTTTCCTCTCTCTCACCTATATGACAGAAACTCGAGAGAAGCTTCACGGAGCCACAAAGCTCTGCTTTCAGTAGAAACCAGAACGCCATGGAGGAGACATCAGAAAAAGTTCCTTTTGAGGTACGTGATGCTTATTTTATCCCTAAACTTCACATTATGTGTCTGACACACTTGATTCATGTCTATAATGCAATGATGTGCGTCTAATAAGGCTTACAGTAGCTTGAAGCCCAGAGGGTTTGTGCGAGTGAAGAAGACGGCGGTCGTAGCCTTCATCGTTGGCACCGTTCTGCTGCTTTTTGGAGGCATTGGAGCTTTTTACTTGTGGAAAGCCAGCGAGAAAGAAGTAAGACAGCTCTGCAGTCTAAAAATCATTGGCTCAAAATCAGTGCAACTATTCAGCGACACAAAAAATATGACTTTTTATCAAATTCATCCCACTGAAGCTAAAACTTGAGGCAAATCTGATCAGTGAAATGTGTATCACTGCTGATTTGAGTTAACTACGTATAACACAAACATTTTAATACTTGTTCTTCTTGATGTGCAGCAAATTGTTCTGTGTTTTGGGTTTAATTTGCATGCATGGCTTCATCGGGGGGGGTATATTTAATACTCCGCATTGCATAATCACACAGTTTCGCTCTCAGATGCGTGCTGATGCAATAGCGCAGACGTGTCGATATTTAAAGCGCAGTAGCTTGAGAATCTTTAAATGGCAGTTTGTCTCAGCAGAGTGTCAGGAATGATCAGTGAAGCAGGCAGCGTGGTGTTTGCATTTGCGACCCTCAGTGTGCATTGATTTCAGGCACCTCTGGTATTTCAAAAAAATGCTGCAGGTTAAAGACGGCAAACAAAGAGGTCTGTGTGCTGGGTTTTAATCATGCATGTGTTAACACTGCAAACAGATCAGCATGCATCGCTTCCCAACACAAACACTAACGCCTGCTGGACCACTGCACTAAACCTACACTAAGATTCAGATGGATTTAAAACCTGCTTCTCACTCAATCGCAACTAAAGGCTGATTTATGTACAAAAGAAAAAAAGAATTCACAAATTGAAAAAAAAGTGTTATCTTGTGATTTTACTTAATTTTTTTCATTTATCACTATTTTATTTAGCTTTTATTCAGATTTTGAATTTTAGTATTTTTGTTTTTATTAAAATTTTAGTTAAGTTGTAGTATTTATTTTTTGGAGGGGGGGTGTGTACAGTATATATATATATATGTTTTTGTATATTTTATATATATGTATATAGTTTTTGAAAAATAATTTTTATTTCAGTTTTAGTTTTATCTAAGTTCTACTAAATCAGAAATTTAAAATTCAAAAAATATTTTTAAATTAATTGTGTTTTTTATTTTATTTTATAATTTTTAATATTTAAAATATTTAAATAATTTTTAAAAAGGTTTACATTAAAAAAATAATAATTCTGGCCACACACACACACACACACAGTTGTTTAATGTTTATATAGTTTTTATTCATTTTATTTATGTTTTAGTTGTAGTTATTCTTGCACATCAAGAAATAATAGCTGAAATGTAGATTTTGCATATTTTATTTCTATTCATTTTAATTTTAGTTAATATTTAATATTAGTTTTTTTCATTTTTATCATTATTATTCCTTTAATTTTAGTTAATATTTAATATTAGTTTTTTTCATTTTTATCATTATTATTCCTTTAATTTTAGTTACTTTTTATATTCTATTTTATTTCAGAGTTTACATTTATTTATTAAAAAAAGATTCATTCTAATTTAATATTTTTGACTTTTTTTCTTTCTTTCTTTCTTTTTTCTTTTTTTTGCAATAAAAATTCAACATTCTTAAATTAATATGCACCAGAAAAGCAAAATGCACCAAAATTAAACAAGTTCTTTCCTTAAAAGAAGAACACATAC
>JAUMHR010000056.1:20829917-20846971 GCA_032361145.1 Enteromius fasciolatus
TAACAAACAATTTAAAACTGAAAAACAAAAATTTTTAGATAATTACAAAATTAAATTAAGATTTTAGATTTATATCACTGTTATTGTTCATCTTAAAATGGAAATACAAAATACAAAATATTTTTAAAACAGTGTTGTTATTTTTTAATTAAATATAAAAACATTAAAAATAAAATATTTAAAGTAAATAATATATTATAATTACAAAAACATTTATACCAGCATTGTTATTGTTAACATGATTTTAAAAATGTTTTTGTAAATTAAAAAACATAAAAAAATAAACAAACCCATTTAAATTATTTAAATTCAGATTAGAATTAAACTTTAGAAATACTGAAGTGAACTAAAATATAATACACTAAAGTATTGAAATTACAGAAGGACAAACTGAAATAAAATAAAAGGTAAATAGAAATATTACAAATAAATATATAAATGAATAAAAATGACAAAAGCGCAAAAGAAACCTATAAAATAAAACCAAACCAAAAGAAAAAAAACCCAAAGCAAATACAAAAAAATTTTAATTAATAAATACTACTGTATATACTGTAAACAGCAGATCTAAGGTCAGCAAATATTGGATTTCTTATTCTTTGAGTCAGTTTTAATGGCTTCATATAATTCTAATGACTCAGATATTCCCGAAACTGGAACAGCTTTCCAAATCCCAGGTCCAGATTTACCTGCTTTATGCGTTTGTCCAACTTCTTAACGCTTCCACTTAAAATCCTCCAAGTCATCAGCGAGTAAAAGACGGCAGTGCATGCCAGCGGCATCAAGAAATAAAACCCAAAGAGCCACCAGTCTTTGGCCATTTTATAAAACTAGAACAAGAAAAAAGAGAGTTCCTGATGAACTTGACATTATTTCAAAGGAAGCATGTCATCATTAGACTCTGGAGCAGATCTGAGCTCAAACCACGAGTTGTTTGATGAGGAAATCACACTTTCATTGCAGCCACTGCCGTCTATATAAAACATTCCTCACAGACATCATAGTGAATTATTGCTTCTCACGACATGCAATATGCAGAGCTTTATTATTTGTATTGATGATTTTATTGCATGAAGTACTTCTAAATAAACTCATATAAATAGTTAATATTGTGATTATTTATTCACTTCAAATCCACACAAAAGCAGAATCTTTCCCAAAATTGTTGTAATCCTACAGAAATGAGCTGTGTGAATCAACCTTCAGAAATTCTCTTGCTAGGCACGTGAATTTTTGGCTGAAATATTCCTTTAGCGTATTACTATGGAGCACCTAAAGGGATGTGGGGATGGTGAAATAAAAATTAGATTGGAAAACATTTTTATTTCAATGCTGTTTTGTTTATTTCAGTTGCAAAACCACCTAAATATAGTTTTTCCTTGAACTTCATATTATTTCCATTGGAAATGTTTTCCAAAGTCTTTTTAGGGAAATGCAATACTTTTGCAAAAGAACGCATAAGTTTTACAAGTAAATTCAAAGTTTCGTGGGAATGCAACACTTCAGAGAGAACGTCACAATTTTACAATTCATTACATGCAAAATTTCGAAAACAAATGCAAAGTTTTGTGAGGGAACAAAGTTAATGGGAGAAATGCTCTAGTTTTCCTAAATAATTCAAGTGTTTTTAATGCATTTAATACTTTAGAGAAAGAATAAAATTTACATTGCAAAGTTTTGTAAACAAATGCAACGGTCTATAAGCGAATGCAAAAAGTTTCTCAGAGGAATTCTATGGTATTGCAAGAGAACATAAATGTTTAGTGAGAGAATGCAAGAGTTTTACAAATAAATGCTAAGTTTGTTGGGAACAAAATACTTTAGCAAGAGATTGCAAAATAATTATGAGAAAACATCACTATCAAAGGCAAAGTTTTCTGAGCAAATGTTTCTGTTGAGAAGGCAAACGTTTTTTAAGCGAGCAACAAGTATTGAGAAGAAACCCAAAGTTTTGCGAACCAATGCAAAGATTTATGAGCAAACCCGAAGTTTTGAGAAAAAATGCACAGATTCATGAGCAAACCCAAAGTTTATCAAAACAAATGCAACATTTTAACGAGCAAACCCAAAGTTTTGCAAACAAATGCAAAGATTTATGAGCGAACCCAAGGTTTATCAAAACTAATGCAAAGTTTAACGAGCAAAACCAAAGTTTTGCAAAACAAACACAAAATTTTAACGAGCAAACCCAAAGTTTTGCGAACAAAACTTGTGTTTTTGAATTGTTTTCGTTTTATGAATGAAAACAAACTTTCTTGAAAGATCACTATAGTTTTGAAAGAGAATGTAAATGTTTTGTAAAAAAGAACGCACATTTTACCAAGGGGAACGCAATACTTTAGCGATAAAATTGCATTTGCTCACAAACACAACGTATAGCGCGCAAACGCAAAGTGAAAGTCGCAAGCTAATGCTTTGTAAACTTTTGTGAAAGCAAAGTTTATCAGGGGAATGCTAATGTTTTGCTAAAGAACGCAAATGTTTTACGGGTAAACGCAAAGTTTCTTTGGGGACATGATGCTTTTTTTTAAAGAACGCAAAGGTTTTACAAATGAATGCAAAGCTTTGAAAGAAAATGCAGTTTTGTGGGCAAATGCAAAGTTAGATAGTCATAGATATTCAAAGTCATTTTGGAAATGATTCATCTGTTTACCTGCATTAATGGAGTGGACTGTACAGGATGGAGGAGGCATATCCGCAGATGCTCGCCTCTGTAATCCATCGTAATCAAATCAAACGCGACGGCCTCCGGAACAGCCAGTAATGTTGATATTGTCCATATTAAAGACAGTTTGATAGCAGTCCACTTGGGAAACCCGAGACCTTTCATACGACTCCTGGATGCAACGACTCGGTACCTTCAGAAAAACAAACATTTTACTTTAAATAATCACATTTGATCCTATTGATGCAGTTCTGCTGCACCACATTATTGTGTTGTTATAGGATTACAAAACAGCTTTCATCATTTATTGATTTGGTTGGTCTGCTTCAGCAGTCTAACAGCACTCATCAATGTTAACATGTTTGAGATGACCAATCAAATCGAAAAGGCTTTTGTAGACTATCTGAATTTATGATGCTTCAAATTTAAAAGTGAATGCGTGAGATAAGATTTTAGGTTATTATTTAATATTTGACAGCTGTTTTATGATAGAAATGCAAATAACAGGTTTTTGGTCAAATTTTCAGGTTGAATACAACCTTGTTTCCACCTCAGGATTAAAAAAAAGTAATAACAAATAAAAGGTAACTGCAATTCAGAGACATTTTTGAGATTATCAGAATTGTGATATAAAACTCAAAACTTTATAAGTATATTTGTGAGATATAAACTTTTTAAACATTTGCAAGAAGAAAAGAATTGCAATTATTATAATTTATTATTATTATTATTTTATTCTATGGTGTACTTAAAAAATGTAAGATGTAAATTCAGATTTCAGAGAAAAAAAAAGCATGCAAGAATTTTGACAAATTATGAAGTTCATATCTTCAATTTCGACTTTCATTATCAGAACTGCAAGAAGAAAAGTCAGCATATTAAAATAAATAAAAACTTGCAATTACCTTTTTTTTCTCCTGAATAAAAACTAAATATAAGATAAATAAATTGACAAATAAAGGTAATTTAGACTTTTTTTTACCCCTCACAATTCCTTGCACATTTACTTACAATTCTGACATTTCTTTTGCGATTCTGAGAATAAAATTTGGAAATAATATGGAATAAGATATAAATTCACAACTGCGAGAAAAAAGTCTAAATTATAAAAAATTAGAAAATATTTGTATTTTCCGGTGGCTGAAAAAGGCATCCATAGAAAATAGTCTATATTTCTAATTAAATGTGTGAGACAAGAAACCATTTAGGCAGACAGTGAGTATCATTTCTTGATTCCCTTGATTAAATTACAATTATTACAGCATCTCCCAGCATGTCTCAGTGTTAAAGACATGGCTACAGCTGTGCTGTATAAAGTCAGTAAACACTCTTACCTGTCTATGCTCAGAGTGCACAGGCTCAGTACTGTTATACCAACAGAGGTCTTCTGAATAAACGGCACCAGTTTACAGAGCAGGACACCAAACGGCCAGTCCACTGCAAGCAGCTGCAAAACACAACTAATGAATTCTATCGTCCTAGTAAAAGAAGTTTTTACTGCACAAAACAATTCAGCAAGTTACCTTATAAACATTGATGGGTATACCAATCAAGACGTGCAAAATGTCGCCTAAAGCCAGACTGCCGATGAGAATATTGGGTCCGTTTCTCATGCATTTGTGCTCTTTGATTATTCTCAGGAGAGTCACGTTTCCTATCATCCCAAACAGGAATACCAAACATGAGACAATGCTGTTGATGTACTTGAAGGCGTCTTTGATCCGTGCTGGTCCGGAGCACATCGGGGTTTTGTTTGGTGAGGTGTTCCATGAGATATTCTTTGCATTATCAGAAGATACGTTTGTTGTTTGAGCGCTAGTGAACTCAACTGAACTATGAAAACACAGTAATAACAGGACAATGGCAGGCCCTTCCATGTGAAAAAACCTGAGGAAAATCTGAAAAAGTGTCATCTCATAAGTTTGCATGAGATATTAGTCTGTTTATAGAGGGGTCCTCTCAGCGTCTTACCTGCAGCTCTGTGTTGTAGGTTTGAGTTAGGTGTGTGTATATATATATACACGCTGATGTTCAGTCACGGCTCTTTTACAAGCGGCTACAACACATAAATCACAGGTCTTGGCAGCATCTCAGATTCAGTGCGTCATTCAGGTGCCTGCGGGTCAGGACTCCAGTTTCCACTGTAATCTAGAGTCCATGACAGCGTATGTATGCAGCACATTCACACACTCATTACTGTTGCTCATTTCTCCCGAAGCAAAGATGTCATTCCAGATGTTCACTGGAGCTCTGCCAAACACATCATAAATGAGATGAATGGAAGGACTGTTCTCCATCTATCTATCTGTGGGCTCAGATTAGGTCTGTGTGTGAATGCCCATGTGATTTCTGTTGTTGTCGTCTCTGGATGCAGCTCCATATGTTGTGTTTTGGCTCTCGTTCCCCAGCAGTGCTGCTCCTGACTCACTAGTTTACCCAGGTGAAGGGATGTGATGACAGGGTCATCGCCATGGCAACCAGCCCAGCTCAGACGGAGCAGGAACGGATGAAGCGCAGCAGGCAGGAGGACAGCTGTGCGGGGAACTGACTACAGCATCAGTCATCATCCCAAACAAACACTCACACCGCCGCTGCTGCTGCTGCTTTAATAGTCTTCTCAGTGACCTTGATTTAGAGCTTCTGCTAGTTTTCTAGTCTTGTTTTATTCCTCAGTCCAAACCCTGTCACTTTTGGTGCACTTGCTAATGAAGAATGAGTTGGGAAAATTACAGTATGCATTAAAAATTGTATTTTGCATTATTTAATCATGTTGACATTTTTGCTTATGGATATACGTTCCAGACACATTATTTTGAGCCAATCACCTCCTGAGCCATAAATCTTACATAAGAGAACTAGCAGAAAAACAATTTCACAATAGAGTCACTGACAAAACATTATCATCTGATGTTGCTGCTGTAATTCACACCAGTGTTGTTAACATAAACAAACTACTAAAAATATTTTTTGTTAATTGAAAAAGCTCAAATAAATTGAAATATATTAATTTAAATTTGTGTTAAATTTAAAATAAAAAATCTTAAATGAAAATAAGAAATGTTGCAATTAAATAAAAAAAAAATTGTTAAAATAAATAAATGTAAATAAATAATAAAAACTAATAAAAAAGCACAAAAATTAATAAAATGACAATTTTAATGTAAATTAACATGAAACATTTTTTTTTAAAAATCTGCTATTATCTAAAAACATTTCTTTTTTATTTAATTTAACCTAATTAACCTAATGTTTTTTGCTTTTATTGTTATTTATTTATCTATAATGATTACTTATTTTAAATCTTTATGTAAAGCAGTTTTAATTAACGTTGTGTAAGAAATGTGCTTTAAATAACCTTATATCAAATAAATGAAATAAAAATAAAATAATGAAAAACTTAAATAAAAACTATAAAATATAAATGTTATGGACTGCTCCTATGATGCTTCCTTTTTTGTTCTATGTGCAAGAAAGAGTTGTGTTTCTCACATAAACCAGGTTTATGTGAGAAACATGTGGGTGAGGAAATGATTTTCACTTTAATTTTGAGTAAACGGTTTCATTCAAGGGCAGAGCAAAGCGTAAGGAGCAGGTCAAACCCGCAGATGCTGTAAATCAAGTACAGGACTGTCAACCCTTCCAAACACGCACCAATAAAACCTCATCACCAGTCCTTACCTTGAGCCTAAAAAGATACAGGAGAATGAGACGTGAAAAACGCTTCATTTAGAAGAGCAAAACTCTGCAGCTCACTTCCAGACGGTTAATAAATGAGTCCTAATCCGTTCATTTGTGAGGATTTGCCTTCTTTCATGAGCCCTTTGTGCAGAGCTTCTGAGACCAGAGCCCTGTACAGACCTTTATCTAATTAGATCGACGATTCAACCTAAAAGCGGTTTTACTGGTGTAACGTGACTCGTTTCTGAGTGAATTTAGAGACAATTAACTACACTCTACTACTAACCTGATCATGAAAAGTGGGCGTTACCACCCAGAACAGAGTCACGTGATTGGAGGAGGGAGTGATGACATCAGCTGAAAGGGAAGTGATTACATTTTTAATTAAAGATCAAGAAAATACTTCTTTATTAACATTTTTGTCTTTTAGCAGAGGCTTTTGTCCAAAGTGACTCATAAATAAGGTCTTTCCTTCATTCATTATAACTAATCGCAATTTTGGGTATAGAAATTATTCATAATTTGGATTATTTTATAAATGTAATATATTATTTGATATAATAATTATTATTTATTTAGATATTTTCAATTCATTTAATTTTTATTTTTAAATAACAAATACTTATATATTTTTAAAGAAAAAAAATCAATTTAGATTTAAAGTTGATTTAACATTATTTATAAAGACAATCTGTGTTTAATTCAGTTTTTTATGTTTATTATTATTACTATTATTATTATTGTTATTATTAATATTATGTATTAACATTTGTGTCAGCATTATTATACACTAAAATAGACATATCGCATACATAAAGATGTTTTTCTTTTATAAATATTAACAGATTTAAAAGAAAGTGCTTATAGCTTGTATTATTTTAATTGAACCTCCAGGTGTCTGGGGAATAATGATTAAACTAAAACTAAATAACAAAACAATACAATCAAGTTAAAGATTTAAAACAAAAAAGTTAAAATAACACAAAGTAATTAAAAAAGAAAACTAAATGATAAAATAAATGACATTAAAATTAACTCAAAACAACATCAAATTAAAAAATTAAAATTAACAAGCACAGAAGACCTTAAAGATTGATTTGGATATTGCATATGTGACTGACAGGAACATTTAAATCAGGTAATGAGCAGCTAGTGAAATACGGACGCTAAAGGAGCAGCAGTTCGAAGTTGAAAAGGTCTGTCACAATTGTTGTTACAAACACAGACGGTGTAAATGTAAGCAGTTCTACAAACCCTCACTTTTACCCAGGAATCACATTTTCCCAAGATGCCATGTAGCTGCACAAACCCGCTCTCTCTCACAGAACAGACGTGCTAAAGAGATTTCATCCAAATCGCTCACCTTTTGTCACAACTTCGCCAGCTCAGGAACATTTCGTATCGTTTCATAATACACTCAATCACAGACTGAGCAAATTCTCTTCGTGTCGAGGATTGCGAGCGGAATATTGATCCGTTTCCTCGCCGAGCCGCCGATTCATGAAACAAAAGCAGCTCATTTTCATCCCCCTTACTGCAATAATGAGGCCTTTGACACCGGACCGAGCAGAAACCCACGCAGCGTCAGAAAAGCACCAGCTTCAGAGGATGAATATCGTAATTATGCAATTATAATCAAAGGCTGAATATTCAAATCACAGAGTTCTAATCGAAGGTTGTGACGTGCACCGAAATGCACAGCTTTAATGCTTTCTGCTTTGGTTTTGCGGTAGGATTCGGTGAAGTGTTAAGGTAGTCTGTCCGTTAACATAATTAGCTTCCCTTCTGGAAATGTCGCTGTCATAATCTGCTTAGTGGGAGCTGGTGAATTCATCTCCATTGTAATGAAGGACAAGCACAGACAGCCAAATACGCCAGCCATCTTCACCTCCAGGGGCCAATCAACATGCTATCAATGTAATGGATTTATCCCGTCCGTCCCGTACATCTCTCTCACGGGTCACGACACCGAAGAAACAAACAATGCAGTGCAACTAAGCTGGAAGAGCAGAATGACTAGAGTTTTTCAGTGTTAATGGGAGAAATACTTCAAGGATGTTTTTTATTTATTTATTTTGATGACAATGGTATGGAAACCCATTTTCGCCACTGAATAAAAAAAGGTCATTGATGTTTTTATAAACTAACAGTTACAAGCTACAAAGTCAGAATTGCGAGATATACTGTAAACTCACAATTGAGAGAAAAAAGTCAGAATTGCATGATATAAAGTCAGAATTATGTGAAAAAAGTCAGATTTGTGTGTGATATAAAGTTGCAATTATGAGAAAAACATCAGTATTGTCTGATATAAACTCACAATTGAGTTATAAAGTCAGAATTGTGACTATAACTCACAATTGGGTGATATAAAGTCGCAATTACGAGCTAAAAAGACTTGCACGTTTGTATCACGCAATTCTATAAAAAAAGTCAGAATTGTGAGATAAAAAGACGCAATTTTGGCACTTTTTTCTCTATATAATATGTCTATTGTAACTAGTAAATAGCCTACTGTAAACTTGGTTATGCTAGAGTGTGTGGAAATATTTAAACTACACGTGTTACCCCGCACTTACCTACACTTAAATAACAGTAAATTTAACAGTAAAAAAAACAGTAAAAACGCTACAGTAAAAACCTGTTACACTCTATACGGTGTGAAACTGTACTGGACATTACATGTAATTTTACGATAATACATTGCTTTTGGAAGTGAAAAAGACTATAATTTACAGTAAACTACCATAAACTTACATTCCCAGAATTCCTTGCATTACATTTCAAATTTGATGGTTATCAGTGTATTACAAAGGTGCAAAGCAGACTTCAGTGCTTCCAAAGGTTTGTACAGGTATATTAACATTATATCAGTTAATGAAATAACGATATTTGAATTTAAGTTAAAACCATAAAACCTAAAATGTTGCTACCATATTTTTTATGGTGAAATCACAAAGTCGTGATCTCAAATTATGGTTTGTGAATCATTATACAAATGGAACATCAGAGCATGAAATATTGTGACTCATTCGATTTAGATTAGAACTTCAGAGTGAGTTTGCAAATCATTTCACGCATTGAGTTATTCAGATGAGCAAGGATTGCGATTCATTTGATTTAGATCACAACTTCGGATCGGGTTTGCAACCATTTCACGCATTGAATGATTCGCGATTCACATTCCGAAGTTCTGATTCGAAATGATGCTTCGCAAATCATTATTCAGATGAGACTTCAGAGAATGAACCGTGAATCATTTGACTTCGGAGCGGGTTTGCGAATCTTTTAATGCAGATGGTAGTTTTTGTTTATGTAGGCCTACGTGAAATGTAACTCGCTTGGTCAAACAAGTGAATGAATCTTCCTCAGAAGAGTGTCAAAAACAGCCAATCGCTTCAGTGTCTGATTTATATTATAACACGCACGCGCTTTTTTGTGAAATTTGGAATAACTCAATCTGTTGTTTGAGCTCTTCTTATTTACGGACAGAAATGAGTGTAGAATTCAGTAGAGAGGCTGTAACATGTCAGCCACTGCTAAATTATTTGTTTTGATCAAACAATGAAATGTCGTCACTTATGTATACTTGCACTTTTACACTTTTGCACTCAATACAATACAGTTTTGCTTCATCTGTGGATGTCCAAAGTAAAATTGAGTCCTGAAGCAAACCCAGATGAGAGTCTGACTTCAAACACAAATCCTCTGCAAATAATATTCCATCTTCTTTTATTCCAATCAGACTAACCTGGTGTCCTTCAGCGGTCTGCTGCGCTGGAGTTACAGCCACTGATTTATAATGTCTGAAGGGGATCTCAGCGCTTCGAAGGTTCATGTAAAGCGTCAGACATTCAGCCACACACACATTCATGCTGTTCCTCCAGCCTTGAGAAGCTCCATCAGTTCACATTCAGAAAATCACCCCAGACTCCATCTGCTGAAGGACAGCAAACTCCTTTCACATCAAACAGTAACGGTGCTTAACACATTTAACTACAAATAATCTAACAATAGACTACAAATATGTTGCCTGACCTACACTGCTGAAATACGACAGTAAAAACCTGCTGGTTAACAGTTTAAAGGTTTCATTAAAATACATAATGAAAAGCTGTAATAGATTTAATAAGACATTTTATGTAATTTTACAGCAAAATACCGTAAAATGTACAGTTTGTTATATTGTTAACTAAAAGTATTTAAACAGATTTAGTCAGATTTTTGCAATTTATACCAGTGTCGTTAACTAAAAACTATTATTACAAATATTTTTAATTGAAATAAAATAAAACTCGAAATACATTAGAGATGTTAATAAAATATAGAAATAAAAAACAATTTAATTTTTTTTTCAGTTTAACTAAAATAACTAAAACTGTAATAACATTAGTAAAAAAAAGTAGGATAAAACAAATAAAATCAATATTAGATTTAAAATGGTATTACATACTTAAAAAATAAACATGGTAATAAAAACAAGCAAACAAAAACTATTTAATTTAGTTACTAAAGCAACATTTATAATTTAATTCAGTTTAAGTTGATGTATTAAAACTAATTCATCAAAATCTAGCTTAACTGAAATCCAATAAAAATGTATTAAATCAAATAGATTCAAAATAAACAAAATCTGTTCCTCACATAAAGCGATCAGAGACATGTTAAAAACAACTCATGAACAGCAGTCACAAGCTAAAGTGAGACCAAACACAGCTCTTTCCTTGCAATGGCATGAGCGCTCATCTAGATCTCTTCATTCAGCAGATGATTTCCAGTGTTATTCCCTCCACGCGTGTAATCACAGGCTGATTTCCAGTAAGGATGAGGTTCAGTGCAGGAGGAGACAGCTGTTACTCAGAGCTCAGGTGATGAATCAACATCTGGACACATCTCAGACCTGTGTTCAAACAACCGCCACACACCAAACAAGAGATACACTTCTGTGTTTGTCTGTTCTCGTCTCATGATCTTCTGGTCTACTGATTTCAGGATCTCAGGTTTCAGTGTTTTCAAAAATTAGGAACATCAAGGTAAAAATGTTCAGCAGGTTATCACTTTCTAAACTGTAAAAATTGAAATAAAATTAAATATTATAAATATAAATATATATATATATAATATATGAATAATATATGTATTTAACATGATAAATGAATTTTATATCAGCTATAGTTGTCAATACAGTATTTCTAATTTTCATTTAGTTTAATCTGATGTGCTAAAACGACAAACTGAAATAAAAACTAACTTCAAATGTAAAATAAAATAAAATATAAAAACTTCAATTAATTACTAATTGTACTTTCACTTTTTGCAGTTTATTTTCTTTATTATTTTTATTTTAGTATGTAATTATTTTGTTTTTATTATTTTGCTGAAACGATGTGAACTTAATTTCATGTTCAATATATACGAATTCAAACATAATTTAAAATGTACTGTAATCATTTTGTGTTGGGACTATATCCTCCCTACATGATCATGAACATAACTGTCTTAACATGCCGTTTGGTTCGACAAAACGTTTAAGACAGCTGTATTGCAATTGCATAGAAATGATTTACTTTATTTAACCAAACACGTTTTTTTTTTGAGCATACGGTTATCTCTAATATTATTATGATCAATAACAGTAAACACTACTACTAATAAAGTCTATATAATGCTGCCTTTTGATGTACTTATATATTATTAGGTGCATTCACAATGTTTACTTTAACTGAATTAATTTTTAACAGAACATTGGTAGTTTTCTATGCCGTTTAAAGAAGTCTGCTTTACAGAAATATTAGTTACATAAATCAGCATCAGCTACGGCAGAGCATTACTGCAGAGAAAGGTTAGGAATGAAAGGCATTCAGAACGTGTTGAAGTTCTGCTCTTCAGCTGCGAGGTCGGAGACCAGAGACTCCAGCTCTTACTGAATCAAGGGAAATGCCATTCCCAGAATGCACCAGAAAATGAAGATTTATGCAGCAGCACAGTTCAAAAAATATATATTTTAAAATAGTTATTTCTTTCAAATAAAGGTTTTAATCAGTGTTTAATTGACTAAACCTTATTTCCACTTTGTAAAGCTTCATGTCTTTCAGTTCTTGGAGAATTTGTGAACGCATGTCTGCATTGATTTAGAAATGAATCAAAGCTAGTCAGGCAGAAGATGTGATAAACCTTCAGCTTTAGTTATGAATTCCTCACAATCGCTCCGACAGAACAAAACAAAAAAGGGTCATTTTGTTTCAAACAGGAAGCCAATCTTACATCAGACTTACAGATTCATGTATAAAAACCCCAAAAAGTAATGATGTTTTTGAAAGAAGATGAACCAAACTCCCAAAACGCAACTGAAGCTCCCAGAACCAAGGAAGAAAACGTGGAAATGATGCGCACAAGGCAACTTCAAGAAATAATTATGTTATTATTAACTCACCCTCACATCATTTCAAACCTGCATGGATGTTTAAAGCTTGAAAATATTGCACAGGTTGTATGGATGCTTTATGGACTATAAACATGCATGTAAAAGAGCTGCGTGAACATTCTTCAAACAATCCTCTTTTGTCCTCCTCAGAACAACAACAACAAAAAAGGGGTAGCATGCAGGTTTTAAAAGGATATTTATTCACCTCTGATGTTTCCAAACCTGTATGACTTACTTTCTTCTGTGGAAGAAAGGTTAAAAAAACAGGTTCGGCTCCTATTGACTTCCATCGTATGGCCAAAGTATTTTTGTGCATAGGGTTTGATTTTTTTGGTGACCTGTCCCTCTTAATGACATGAGAGTGACTAAATAATAACAGAATTCACATTTCACAGTGAAATAGTCCTTTAAAAATAATAATAAATACGTTATGCACATAATTTCCTTCACCTGTACAGTTATTAGCCCTCATATCTGCTCGTTAGTCAAGGAGAAGTCTGCCTCAAACACACAGCGCCTCCTAGAGGATGTCATGTGTTAGTGCTGCAGTGACTGAGCTCACATCTTCAGCACAGACGCAGTTCATCTCAATCTGTACAAACTCATTCGGTGTCGCTGCTGAACAGAAGAAGCAGCTCCAGCACCTGCGGCGGGTTTAGTGTTCAGGACTCGGAGCGGCTCGCTCTCGGTCTTTAGATATAAAGACGGCTTCTGGAAGCTCTTTTCCCAGCGCTGACGTGGTCCGAGGGTGGAGTCCAGGGCTATTTCACAGACAGCAGCAGATTTATCTAGATGGCAGGAGACAAAGAAAGATTTAATTTCCATCGTACAAACGGACTTTGATTATGAAGTGGTTATTTACAGTCCTCCCAGAGATCAGGAAACACTTTCTCAAAATTATAAACAAATATTCTTCAGTAACGCTGGTTTAAAGTCCTCTAAACAATAAGATTATTTTCTCTCTCTTTTTTCCAGTCTTTGATGACGTCCACAAAAACATTATTAATTAATCATGCTCTCTCAAACAAACATCCTGCCAGTAATCTTCTCTCAAGGAGCATTCCTGAAACGTTTTGATTGGATGCTAGTCTAATGTTTTTACTTTATTACTGTTCAGAGCACATTCAAAAGTAACATTCCTAAAATGTGTGCAAAATAATAAAATAATTAATTAATTATACACTGTTCATGGAACTTTTTTCGGAAACATTTTAGTTGGACATTTGTTGAAACTTTTTAAAAACGTTATTAGAGAGAGTTACATTTTATTGTACTTTGCAGGGAATTTGTCTTGGACTAACTTTTTTTTTAACGTTAATACTTGAACATTCAAACGTAACAGTCACAATATGTTTAATGCTCTCTAAAAATCAGCACAAAAACATCATCTCACGAGTTTGCACTTCCTCGTTATTAGATAATAATAAGCGTGTTTGGCGTGCTGTCCAGGGGGTGCAAGCTGGGAGATATAGTATAAACCCTAGCGAGGGCAGAGCTCGGCGACCGGCTCGAATCAAAGGCAGAGAAGGGGAGGTGAAACGAGACACGGAAGGGGAGAGAATGGGCTTATTTTTGAGATATTGAAACATGATTGGTTTAGATTGAACTGATTGGAGATATGAGGCGCCAGCCGTGGTTAATTATTCAGATGCCCTTCTCCCGAAATTTGTATCACCCCTTGAAGTTACAAACATTCATCCTGTAACGTCGGTTATTTGACCTTTGATAACTTTCTCTTTTTCTTGTTACTAGTTGGTACTAACCTATGAAAGCCATTTCTGCCACTGAATAAAACATTAAAAAAGATTATTGCAAGTTTTTATCTCACTATTCTGACTTATTTTCTCTCAGTTGGGAGACGTAAAGTCAGAATTGTGTGATATAGAGTCCAATTTTGAGTAAAAAAAAATAAAAAGACTAATATGTTTTCAGAATTGCTTTAGAAAATAAGTCAGAACTGTGAGATGAAACGTCGTTTTATTCAGTGGTGGAAACGGGCTTCCATACCAACCAGTTCCTACAAATCAGATGCTTCTTAGCCAGTTCAGAAGTAACATTCCTGAAATGTTGAAATGATAAACGGTGTAATAAACGCAGTGTTCTGAATGTAAGCACCTGCTCCATGGAGGGACACGCGATGATCTGCAGGTCTTCACCGCTGTACTCCTCCTGCAGGAACGTGTGCAGTCTCTGGAACACCTGCTGGACGTTGTTCTGAAACCACATGTGATTGACTGCGTATCAGTGTCCTGCTGCGTGAGCATTGCATTATGGGCAATTGACCCTTTGCTTAGCTTTTAGACCAATTTGCTTAATGACCAATTCCACCTTAGCAACCGTTGCCATTTGCTATTCTAGAATAACGTTTTGAGCTTTCTCCAAACATCCTCTTACGTGTGTTTGGATGGTTTAAACTGGATTTTCAGACTGAAAACAGCGTTGTTATTGTTAACTAAGACCAAGACTAAACAATTTTTACAGAAATAAAATAGAATGTAGAAAATTAGAAATGTAGCTGTCACATTACTGATCTACATCTTATTAGGCATGAAAAAAAACACCTAACAAAATTAATTGGTCATTTAGCGGATCCTTTTTTCAAAGTGACTTACAAACGAGGACAATGAAATCAGTATTTGATATTTTTTTGTATAATAAATAAATTGAATCGAGCAAGCAAGTCTAAAAAAGGGAGTTTTTTTTGTTAGGAATAGAATACGAACAGAGAGGGTCAAACACAGATAAAAGAGATGCGTTTTTAGCCAATTCTTGAAGATTCATTAATTAAAAATATATATTTTTTAATATTTATCCATTTTAATAAATGCTGAGAAAGTACAGTAATGATACTGAAATAACACAGACTGACTGAGGGGCAGAGGTTGTGTGTGATACTCACCCTGACGGGCTTGAAGAGGATGAACTCTGTGTCTCTATTGGCCAGGTATAAAGACATGCTCTGTAAGGTGCCGGGCAGCTTGTTCTTCAGTACACGATACGTGGCCATCACAATGTCGTTGATTTTGGCTGAACGTACAGAGAACACATTCTCATTAACAAGTACAAAAACTTCCAGTCATGCATCTCTATTAGTGAAAAGAATTTCTGCCTCATTATTGTGTAATTGCATGAATATGACACAATATGGCAAAAATAATGCACTGGTAATATTTCACCCCAAAGCTGAAAGAAAAATAAAACACATGATGACAATAAAGCATACTGTATTTTCAAGACTAACCAGGTTTTATGTAAAAAAAAATAAAAAAATAATATATATATATATATATATATATATAAATATATGAGTTCTTTTGCAAAAAAGTTTTTTCATTGTGTAGATAGCTAAATAACACACTAAAACATAATAAAACAAGATTTTCAAGAAGAGGAGTTATCCGTTTCTCCAAATAAACTATGATGTATTTAACTCAAACTATTTTCTATCTTTAATCATCTTTCTTTGTTCGCATTAATATCAAGTAATATGTGAATTAACGGGCATTTGTCTCTTATTCAGTGATCAGTGAATTTCACACTTCAACAATGAAAGTATTTGTAGCTGTGCAGCAGATCATTCAGTGTAATCAAACAGCTAATTAGAGCTAACGATCAGATAATTAGAAGTTGATGAATCATTTAATAGGCGCCTCACCCGGCTGAGCCCAGGGTTGCTGTGAGAGGTTGTACGTCGGTCCTCCTTGAACAGCCATGGTTTTTAGCGCTGCTACCTGTGATGATAAAGAGGGATGGGGAAGCTGCTTTTACTGAAACTATTAAACTGAGGTCATAATCATAAAACTAAACTAACAAAACCACATTTTCACTTTTTTCAAATCTCTTTCAAATAGAGTCATAAAGCTGGACATATGCCCTCAGTCTGCATGTTCATATGTACATTTGACATGTGGAGCAGTGCTGGATAGATGAACAGAAGACGACGCTTGGCTGTACATCACAGTTCATGCAACTGATTATGGTGCATGAATCTCACAAATTCTGTCAGAATATGTGTGGCTTATATTTTACCCCAAAATCAAATGAGGGGAAAAAACAAACATAATAAATAGATAAAAGTATTATAATACAAATACAAATATGTTATATATATAATATATATAATATATAATGTAAAAATAATTTCATATCATGGTAGTATGTAGTGCATTATGCCAGTTTAATTTGAACAATTTTAACATGAAAAATACAGTTTATATAACTACGTTTGTATCACTAAAATTATTTGTATAATGCATAATTTTTTTATATATATATATTTTTTAATTG
>JAUMHR010000056.1:20937016-20957967 GCA_032361145.1 Enteromius fasciolatus
GTTTTCTTTGTCTAACGCTCGACAAGTGCCCGATATCCAGTGTGAAAGCGATTCTCTCATCATGTGACTGTCACTCGTGTGAACGAGCACCGATTTGCCTGTGGTTTCAGGGGTTTGTCTGCGATTTCTCTAAACCTGTCGGCGAGTCAAAATCGGGGCTCATGCAGTCTGAACTCGGGTTAAGAAACCCTGATGTATAAAGTTTTATTTTTATTTGTTCATTAAATTTCTTGAACGCTTCTGTTAAATATACCTATTGTACCTAAAAATAAAGCACAGCTTGTTTGTTTTTTATTTTGTATATGATGTGTATTTGTAAAGCACATTAGCCTCAATATTAGAATACCCTTATGATGTATTATAAATCCAGGCTTCATAGAAAGTGTTATATTCACCCCATTCAGCTCCCGTGTCTGAGGATAGTTGCTTGTGTACTCCTTAACTTCTGTTCAAATCATTCTCTGACTCCATCTTCAGTGTGTCATTACAGAAATATGACTGGCCCCTGCCTTTTGGTACCTTAAAATTACATATTACTTAAAATGTACATATTTGAACCTAATAGATACAAAAGTGTACCCTTTGAAAAGGTGACAGCTTTTGTACCTTTATTTCTGAGAGACACAATGTGAAAGCCTTTTATAACAAATATAAAGGATATTTAGAGGCGTTGCGCCATCGTGGTCGAATCTGCAGAGAAGGTTCATCTGACTCATGTTATATGAATGAACAATGTCATCAGAACATTAAATTATGGCATTCTTTCTTAAGTACTACACTACACACCCCACTAACACCTGCACTTCATCACTCCTCGACACCAGATCTGTGCTCTTCCAGCTCTCCCACTGAAATCCAGAGAAGTATCAGCTAGATAACGCTCGTGCACAGATGTAAGGCTGACTCCACATACCAAATCACAAGGTGCCTACATAGTGTGCGCTACAGAGTGTATGTAAATCTGTTCATTTAGAACGGTTTCTCAGACAGGGCTTAGCCCAAGACTTTTTCAAACAAGTTCTGTTCTTCTGAACTTTCAAATCATTAAAAAAAAAGCATATTACAATTAGTGCTGTAAAACAATCACGTCCAAAATAAGTTTTTCCTTACATAATATGTTTATGTATATATTAAATCACACATATAAAATATATTATGAAAGTATGTACATTAATATATTAATTTTCTTATGCGTACACACACATATACACACACATACATGCACAGTGTACACAAAGATTATGTAAATAAAAACTTATTTTGGATGTGACGATTACTCATTCGACAGCACCAATTAATATGAAGCAGGATCATCTCAAACGTTTCTTGAGCAGCAAATCAGCATAGTTTTATGATTTCTGAAGGATCATGTGACACTGAAGAGTGAAGACTGGAGAAATGTCAAATATTTTACAGTTTAAATATATATTCACATAGAAAACTGATATTTTAAATGGTAGAAATATTTCACAATTTTTACTGTATGTTTGATAAGTGCAGCCTTGGTGAGCAGAAGAGACTTCAAAAACATTTCACATTTTTACCTGCAGTGTATATATAGTGCAGCATTTCTAGCGCTTTATAAAATAACCACTATCAAGACCATGCAAAGAACCTGATGTGTTCTGCAGTCATTAACATCCGAGGCTCAACAACATAAAATACCACATGCACAGGTGAGCAAACTGAAAACAAGGAGCAGGAGGCTTTTTAAATAAAAAAATTAAAAGATACTAGGAGAAAAGTGCAAGCAGGAGAGGCTCCATGCTTTGGTGCTGTAGTGCCACTCGACGACTGCACACTTATCAGAAATGAAAGCCTCACTCATCAGCATAAAAGGTGAGCAACAGCTTCATCTGAGCAGCTCGTCTAACAAGAGATACTCCAGGATCATCAAATAAGCATCACATTTGTGTCTGATGGTAATTTCAGGCCCAGCTGCTCGCCAAACGTCTATTCTCCACGACCAGTTCACCAACGCCATCGCATTAGCATTCATAAGTATTCAATCATAACATGTGCTTCTCTCACGCATACATTTATATCAGCGTACGAACAGCTTCTACTGTAAATGCGTTTATGGATGTGAAAATGTGTTACAAATCTTTTGAGGTTCTCAGAAATGCAACGAAAACACTTTTTGTGAATAAATTAAATTAAGTGCTTAACAGCATTACATTCATTTAACACATTTAACATGTAGACAGTATAATGTTTGTGAAAACATACAAAAAAAAGAAGTGCTACATTTGTTTACAAATGCAAAGGGCTGCACAAATGATTTATAAAAACAAAATCATGATTTGCTTTGCTTTGTTAGAACAGTTAAATTAAATTAAATTAAATTAAGCCACAAATATTTTTATTGTAATTTCACAGTTGTAATACAATTATTGATCATTTTTTAGTAAAATATTGCTATTAGCAATAAAACTAATTGAGTTAAATTAAAATCATAATACTAATAATAATTGATAATTAATTATTTTATTGACATTTTTTCTATTTTTATTACTAATAAAAAGACAAAGCTTTTCACACATCCATATATATAAAAAAAAAATCTTTATCAGTAAAACCAAACAAACTTTCAATTCAATTTCTCCTCAAATCATGCTGTACATATAAATACAGCAGCGACTGAAACAGACAGTGAAGTTCTCCTCACTCTGGATCAGTTTGACAGAAAATAAGAGCTTGGGGATTCAGGGGCTTCTTTGAAGAATTTCTTAAAGAAAACAAACAGTGCTGCTTCTTTCTTAATGCTATCTTCATGCTACGCTTGAGCCAAAGCATCATGGGAAAGAGGAGAGAAATCTCCTTAAAGATCTGTTTCTTTTTAACAGCAATGAGATGGGGACTCTTCGGTCTGCTCAAGCACATGTATTTTCACTAGTTTCAGGACAACCTTTCAAACGATTTGGATTTCCCAAGAATATGACCTCAACATTATTGCATGTCAGTTATTGACTCATTTGTGTCTGTTTTTTATTGTCAGTTTTTTTGTCTTGTCAGTTTACATTAAATAAAAATGGTTGACTTTCTGCCCCACCACTGGCTAGGAAACATCAGAAGAATCTCTCCCAGAGCACTCACAGCGTCGCAGTATTGTTATGTGGTTTCGTGCGAGAATGTCACTTTCACAGACTTATCACTTCCAGCTATTGAGACACTGAAGGGTAGAAAGTGAGTCCTCCGGGGGTGTGTCACTTCCTTCAGAATGACAAAGTAAAACAAGTGGACACATGCTTTCTGAGGCAACATTGTGTGTATAACTGCTTTGGAATGAAAGGTGCATAATGACAAGTGCCACTGTCCATCCAGATTATACAGCACAACAGAAACCAACTAAGAATATAGTACAAATTCAAAATGAAATTCCTTCCAAGGAAACTCCAGCCAAAACTTTGAAATAAAAAAAATAAATTAAAAAAAAAAAAAAATCAGGAAGGTTGCATTAATTATATATATATATATATATATATATACACATATACATATATTATTTTATTATTTTTTTTTTTTATTTTTTTTTATTATTATTTATTAGGGGTGTGACGAGACACTTATCCGATCCTCAATTAAAATAAAAAATATTGGGAAATTGTATTTGTATTTTATTTAACAATAACATTCTGCATCATATCACTATAACAAGGATAATCGCCAAGTTTACCGCATATATATATATATAAAAAATTAAAAATATTTATTTCAATATTACTCAAATTTAGAAATACTTGTTTTGCATGTAAATATATATGTTCAAATGTATTGCTGTGAAGAGCAGCTGCATTTTCAGCATTACTCCAGTCTTCAGTGTCACATGATCTTCAGAAATCATAATATACCGATTCACTGCTCAAGAAACATTTCTGATTATTAGCAGTGATGAAAACAGTTGTGCTGTGCAGTATTTCTGTGGAAACCATAACACTTTATTTTTCAAGATTCACAGATCAACGGAAAGTTCAAACGCAGCATTTATTTGGTTACTCCTGAATTAAATGTATTTTTCTAAAAATTAGTTCTAAAACAGTCTAGTAGTCTGTTCTTGCTTTGAACTAATGTTACATTTTTGGAAGTTGGACTAAAATTCCTCTTTCTGTCAGTCAAACTGAAAATCCAATGGAACTTGTTCAATTGGATTCAATTACATACTCATGAACTGAGATTTGTTCTCCAACTCGTCTGACTCTTTAACCAAACAACGTTAACAAAAGATACAAACACACAAAGAGTTCAGCTGTTCACAGAAAACTCTTGAACAATCCTATTTAATAGCTGCGATGATGTAAGAGCATTAAATATCACTTTATCTCGTTCCCAGTGTCAAACCCCCGACTGGCACAAAGAAACAGGAAGTACCACATTCTGGGTTTCAACATCACTGCATTAATCAGCGAGCCAGTCCGGACGCACCCTCACATCAAAGTCATACAGTAGCTGCCTGACAACGGAAACACGTCTTCCTCTTGCTTATTTCAACTCTCTCCAACCCGACTCGAAAGGAAACTAGTGCGGGAAAAATTCTAAATTCAAACAAATGTCTTTTGTCGGCCGTACAGTATTGCTGAAGCTGTTAACAATAGATTTAACTGCTAGACGAAGCTGGAAAAACTCAGATAGCGTGTCATACAAAAAAAAAAAGTGAGCAATGCTTGTCCATGCAAAAGATGAAATCATGCAACCGCGAGCAGAAGTGAAATCTATGACTCATGCACTCATTATAGGAACAGTTGTCACCATCAGACCCATGCATCGGATTCATCATTGCAAACGTGCAAAAACAGACACATCCCTTATTAGTTGCAAAAAAACTAAAAGCTTTTATGCATCTTGCATACCTGAAATGCTGCTATCATCTATTTGCAATGATTGATTTGTTTGTGCAATCATAATTTTGCTTGTAAAATAATATAATGTGTGCAGCATGACATGGATAAATGATATGATACATGTTGAACTTCTTATGAGAAAGAGTTATGTTTTTGCATCTTTAAAAACAAAATAAAAGTCACTTTCATGCATTAAAGTCCTTCTCAAAGGAATTTGAGAAACATCTATTATAATAAAATGGAAGAAAAAAAGTCTATGCATTTATTAATGACAAACAAGCAAAAAAATAAATAAATAAAAATAAAATAAATAAAAAAAATTAAAAAAAAGTGTATTTGAAGCCTTTCACACAAACTTTGACCCTTTAGGTAAAGCATTTTAATGGAATAGTTCACCCAAAAATAGAAATAAGCGGAAAATGTGTTTACCCTCAGGCAATCCAAGACACAGATAAGTTTGTTTGTTTATCAGATTTGGAGAGACGCAGCTGCATTCCATCACCTCTGCAGTGAATGGGTGCCGTCAGAAA
Organism: Enteromius fasciolatus; assembly: GCA_032361145.1. NCBI lineage: Eukaryota > Metazoa > Chordata > Actinopteri > Cypriniformes > Cyprinidae > Enteromius > Enteromius fasciolatus. The sequence goes on from JAUMHR010000056.1 coordinate 20,942,385, forward strand.
GAGAGTCCAAACAGCTGATAAAAACATCACAGTAATCCACAGCACTCCAGTCCATCGGTTACCATCTGGAGAAGACAAAAGATCAAACTAATCCAGCATTAAGATGTTTTAAACTTCAAACTGTTGCTTCAGATAGAAATAAGAGTTCATAATAGTGTTTCCTCCAGTGAAAAAATCCATCTCCTGTTGTCTCTCTCATCAAAATCCTCCAACACTGGCCTATTTGTTCAGAGCTGTTAGGACTGTTTTGGCTGCTTGGTCTGAGGAGATTTCACTGGAGGAAGCATATTTATGTTTGCAGACTCTTATTTTAGCCTGGAAGCAACAGTTTGAATTTTACTTAAAATGTCTTGATGGATAGGTTTCATTTTTTGTCTTCTCCAGATGTTCACTGATGGACTGGAGTGCTGTGGATTATTGTGATTTTTTGAGTTTTTACTTGAATCAAGCAAGATAACCAACAGGGTGAGCGATTTGAAGTAAAATTATTCTGCTTACCCCATTAGCAGATTATTTTGCTTGTTCTAAGCAAAAGTGGTACTTAATTTTGACTACTTGTTTTTCTGAAAACAAGACAGTTTTGTCTTGTCTCGAAAATCCTTTTTGATTTAAGATTTATTAGATATTTAAGCTGGAAAAAGCAAACAAATCTTTTTGCAGTGTGACGAAAAACTCAACATCTTGGACGGCCTGAGGGTGAGCACACGTATTTTTGGGTGAACCGTGTCTTTAACACTAGGTGTAAACCGGGCCACAAATCTGCAGTTCGCCTCTCGGCATGAACATGTGCTGCACATACGTGTGTGTGTGTGTGTGTGTGCGCACGTGCAGCAATACACAGAGATGACTGGCAGGATATAAAAAAAAAAAGGTTAAAGGTTGTGCTGATACTGATGTTGCAATTGCTTCAATGTAAAGTCCCAACCTCAGGACTAGCTTTTTCCACTCATCATTCTGGAAAAATCAGATACATGACTTCGGGATCAGAGATGTTTATCGCATGTTGCAACTGTACTTGTCTGGAGGAGATGCAATAATCTAAACCATCTTAGCGAAAACATTGAACCACTCTCGGTCTCTTACGCTGGCTCTGCTCCAACCGAAAACAGCTTAAGGTGAGTCAGACTTTACGAACATGCCCTACATTCACTGGCCTGTGAACGAACCACGTATTCTCTTGCTATCTACACTCAATAGTGTTGAATCAAGGCAACCTGTCAAAACAGAAACGCTCTGACTTCCATAGAATGATTTTAGTAGAAGCAGGATATTCGGAGAGGAAAACATAGCAAGGAACTTGTTAACTTTGAATATTGCCTAATTTTAGACATTACCAAGAGACTCCCCATCGGCGCTCAAAAGTGCACGTTTGATGTATTGGTGGTAAAGACCACTGCAAGCTTGAAGATTCACCAAACTGTTGAACATGAAAGAAGACCTTAAAAAGACCCCAAAGTGCTGTTGTGCTCCATTGACAGTCTCCAGCGGGAAGAAGTATTTGCATGGGTAGCGCTGCCAAAGATCAGGTCATGCTGCTCTGCTGTGAGAAATAGAAGCTGAGGCAGACTTCATGTAAACCAGATGTCACTTCGCTGAAGAACTACGCTCCGCTCTTACACACTTTCTTCTAGCCCAGTACAAAGACTTACTGCAGACGGTGCTTTGCGACACAAAGTATACGAGACTATTAAAAAACAACGTGGGGCTAAAAAGCTCATTCAGTTTAATAGTTGTTAATGGATATGAGTGCTCGGTTCTTCATGCGGTTTTCATTGTTCTTTTCCCGTTTTGTTATTGTAGAGAAACAGAAAACGCCAAAAAAAGGGCCATTTCTCATTAAGAGCTTTTAACTTCACAGCTAATATTTTAAGCCAAGTCTAAAATTAAGCTTTGCAAAAGAGCACAGATAAACGCGGTTTGACCAAAAATGGGAATTTATTTAAAAGCAGTGAGATATATCAGAGCACTTTTCCTGGAGATCTAAACACTGTTAAGCTTGTTACTGCAACAGATTCTCTGAAACGGTCTGCCACAGGCAAAGAGGACAAAGGGAAGCGAAGATATACAAGTAATACCGTCTTGCAAGGTGAGCCGCTGTGGCTGCTGAAGATACATTGCAATGCACATAAGAGAAAATATGAATTTACTGCCTACAGATTCCAAACTTTATTGGTTTTCAGATCCAGTATATTTAGGACTCGTTGTCATTTTGCAACGTGGTTTCAAACCACCTACCCATCTAGACTGCAAAAAAGGTGGCTTACTGCAAAAAGAAAAGTTGAATGTGGCAAAAACAAGAAGTCTGCCTTTTGCTGCCTGTCAGTTTCATTGGCCAAATAATAGAAAGAGCAGGGCCCTAAAAGACACAGCTGAACTGCTTTATAGGAGGAGCTTTATAAACTAGATTCCTGAGAGGTTAGGTAACTGTTACAAAGAGAGCTCCCCTTTGGGCTGGCCAACACAAACATCTACAAATTTGGTGTTTTGGTTTCTCAATATTTTAGTATGGCCACAGTTTGATAAAAAAAAAGCATGCATTTGTTTTTTAAAGACGTGATTTGTCTCGATTTAATAATGCAATTTCACTAGTTCGCATTCCTGATCTTTGCAAAGCTACTTCAAAAAAAGCCAAGCACTTTCACAACACCTTGGTATTTCAGATTAATGCCACTTTAATTTACCCTGAGCATTTAACACATCTTGACAACAGGTTGCACTTCAGAAAGTCTCGTTGGCTGAATTGCACATTATTTTGTCATTAAAGCATGCGCTTGCAATTTTTCCAATCGGTTGATAATGACAGCTTCAGTGCATATCCATTTATCCTCATCCCGTTTTGCTCTGCATTGCATTATTTTCAAGTTTTCCAGTGGTATTTAGTGTAAAGTTCAATGGTTTGAGGATAATGCATTTATTAAAGTCAGGATCTGCAGCTAAACCACCGTATGAGTTTAATATCTTCGGTTGTCTTTAGGGTTTGTATTTTATATCTGTATTGTGCAGCAGAGGAAAGCGGACATTCCATGAAGACTTCCCAGCTGTCTGCTGCTGAAACCCTGAGGCTGGCAAGAGTCACGCCAAGTCATCTGTCTTCATCCTAGCAGCTCGGTCTGCTGCCTTCGTCGAGCTGAACCACTAGATCCTCCTGTACACACTCTCTGCATGTCTGATCTTCAATCTCCATGTCGCAGCCTTCTCGGACGCACTTCACTGGTTATCTTCAGCGGAGTGCATTAAATTCAAGGCTTTGACGTCATGCTGTCACTGAACAGCACACTCCTACCTCGACACGCTCCTCCAGGTCTATATTTCTTCCCATCCTCTATATAGTCAGTAAGCAAGTGTCACTTGGTGGTTTCCTTAAAACAATGTACAAAGTCCCTTTCCAGAACCTTCACTGTCTCTGTTGTTCTGTGGTGGATCAAACACCAAACCTCTGAGACCATCACAACCTTCAAGAAATTTCCCATTAATAGTGTTTGTTATTGCTTTTCTCTATTTGTGCATTATATTTCAGCTATTGTTTCTATGCAAGCATACTTTGCAGTAGTGCAATTAGTACTGGCTCCTGTAGGATAAATTGATTGTGAAATTCCATCGGTTTAGTCTTTCCGACTATTTGGAATTAGAATGCATGGTACAGTGATCCAGAAATTACCATAAAGCGTCAATACCTGTTAACATTAAAGATATGAAACAGCTGCTCAGTTAAAACAACCCAATTTTATGAAAGTGTGTACAAATACTCCTGGTATTGATGCACAAAAATGGACTTTGGCGTGTATGCTCTACGCAATGGGCAGGATTAGGATTGAGGGGTAGATGCGTATCACATGCACGTGAAAACTGCGTACTATATATACGCCAAAGTCCATTTTTGTGCATCAATACAGTGAGTTTTTTTTTTTTTTTTCTGGCGTACTATTTATGAACATTTCATATCTATATTACACGTTCGCAAACCACATGAAAAAGTTGTGAAAAACAGTCAATTCATAATCATTATTTTCTTTTAGCAATATATATTAATTCAATCATACTATTTATGTGCATACAGTATATCAACAATGCATGAAAAAACACTCATACTCGAGAAAAGACAGGACAACCTGGATGGCCTGACCAGACACGCCTCACGATTTGTCATTTGCAAACTTCTATTCAAAATCTGTTCAAGAGAATGACGCCAAACAGCATCCATATCAACAAAAACACTAGTTTAGTTTGAAATCTTCCATGCAGACTGTATTTTGTATAGCCTTACCTCAGATTTACTGATATTGTGCGACACAGCATCCGACTGAGGCAACTTTCTTTGGAGCCACTTTCTCGGTGAGAAGATGTTGCTAGAACTAGAGAGGTGTAGAGATAAATCCCTGGACGCGCTGCGTTTGCCGCTTCTGTAGTCAACCTGAAAACTGGAGATCGACGACGCGTCTGAAGACGCGAATAAACTCGACGTGGAGAGACGCGGTTTGAGTCTGGGGTCCGCGGGGAGGCTTTCTGAGGCGCTTTGGCTGTTGGTAAATCCAGCTGTGGAGCTCGGGCTCCGGCAGAACGACCGGTGACCGCTGGCGTCTCCAGGCGTCGCGCAGTTTCTGATCAGCGCAGAATCCAAACTGCGAGTCTGGTGCAGTTTCCTCTTTGCGAGGGTTTTAGAGCCCGATGAGGAACACGAGAAGACGCTGTTTAGCAAGCCTTGCGCGGACATCCCTGCGATACGATACACAGACTGACGCCCCAAACACAAACCCCATGTGAACGCGACTGGCTGAACAGCTGCTGATGCTCGTCTTTCAACAAGAAAACAGCGAAAATTTATTTTTTATTTAAACAAATTACATTCTCTTATCCATCTCTGCTGTATTTGTCAGCGGGGATGTTTCCACTATTCAAGCCAAAGCGCGCGTCAGTAAAGTTTCTCAACTACATCTCTGTGAACGATCCCACCCTCTTCCTCCGCCCAGCCTCAGTGTGTCTGAGCAACTGATGAAAACCTTCACACATCTGCCTGATTGACGTTTTAGTTACAAGATTTAGTTACACTAAAAGACTTTCAGTAGAATGTAAAATAATTATAACATTTCTGTGCATTGCATTTTGACGCGTCTCGATCAGTTTGCGCACGTCCACTAGGCCTATACATTTCTCATACATATATGTTTGTAAAATATGTGTAGTAGTCCATTTAAATATATTAAATTGATACATAATGACAATATTTAAGTTTTTTTAAACAGTTAATAATTATCTTAATTTAAGCGCTGGAGCCACTGATCTATATATAATGACTCTATATAGATCAGTGGCTGGAGCGTGGAACGCCATTTCTGACGTAACGTAACATGACGTACTACGCGCACAGACCCCTTATCATTGGTCTCAAACTCAATTTCTGGAGGGCAATAGCTCTGCGCAGACCAACCCTAATCAAACACACCTGATCCAGCTAATCAAGCTCTTCAGGATTGCTAAAAACTCCCAACACGTGTGATTTGAAGCTAAACTGTGGCCCTCCAGAAATTGAGTTTTATAGCCTATATATATATATATAGCCTACATACAGAAAGCATTGAATTGAATGTATTGCAAAACTGTATCATTTTATTTATTGATGATCTTAAATTGTTAAAATAATAAAAAAAAACTTGAGAAAAAAATTAGTTTAAAAATAATTCATATATATATATATATATATATATATATATATATATATTTTTTTTTTTTTTTAAGTAAATATAACCATTTTATTTTTAAGTTTACTATAAAATAATTGTGATTTTATTCATTACTCATTTTTACTTTTAAAATGTTAAATTATTATCACAATTAATATATATATATATAATTATATTCATGGGTCACATTATATGCAGTGTAAGGACCAAACAAATGTTCAGGTTCTCTTATGATTATGAATATGAAAACCATGCTAAAAAAATAGTGACTGAAAAACTAGATAGATAGATAGATAGATAGATTAAATTCAAATTCAAATTCAAATTCAAATTGTATATATAAATAAGATAATAAACAATAACAGGGACTAGGACTACACTTTCCAGACAGTCTAACAGCATAAAGTAGCTTACAGGAAACACTACTAATGTATAAAATAAAAAAAAATAAAAAAAATTTAATGTTTTATATTTTGCATACTTTGCAAAGCTAAATTCTAAATTTTCACACTAAAAATCGTTGCAAAGCAGCTTTACAGAAAATGAATGTTTCTGCAGTATATTTAGTGAACACTACTAACATAAATCATCATTATAGTTCAGTGTGCGGCATCTTCTCAACTTGATGGAGAAAATAAATGTTGATTATTTGTTACGTTAAAATGTACTTTTATTTTTCAGTTGTGTTTGCGTTCATTACACGCAAATATAAAACAAAAGGTTGAAGCAAAAACATAGGCATGCCTCAGTGGCACATTTATTGACTGTTGAATTGATGAAGTAATGCTTCTTCCTGTCACTCCATTTGAACTTTCTATTTGTGAATGAAAGGAAGCCAATTCTTCTGAATTGTTTCCAGCCTGTAAGTCACTAACAGAGCAATGTTGACTGTTTTGCTTGTTCACCACAACAGTTACGATTCTCCAGAGAATTCAGTTTCAGAAAATATAAGCTTTGGTCACAGTTCTTCACTTCCACACCCAAACACTGCTTCATTTATACTCACAGCATGACAGCAATCAGTCCCCAAGGGCTGTGCGCATGTATATAAACCATTTCCCCCTTCAGAATATGGCAATCCATCTTAATTTGAATATCATAACACCACATGACTTCATAAAGGCTCAGATCAGTCTTCGCAATAGAGAAATAGGATGGATGTGCCTGCTGAGGAAGGTTAAAAACTCCACAGACATAATAAAAGCCATCAAATCTCCCCAAAGAGGCATGCCTTTGCGTTAGATCTGCAACATATCATTCCGGAGTTTACATGATACCCCCAGAGCTTCCCGACATGGGGTTATTATCTCATTTTAGCACAGGAAAAAGGATCTCCAAAGACTCTTTTAAGGTCTGCGAATGTAAACAAATAAGGGTGTAACCGAGAGCATGTCAGAAGGATGTATAAGGACACTGAGACACCGAGACAGTTTTTACAAGATGTTGTTTCGCATGCATATGGGCTGATTATGTGCCGATTGTTGTTAAGCCAGAGAAAAGAAAGAATCAAGATATATTGGTACACAAACAAGATTATTTATTTGCTCCAATACAGGCCAAACTCTCTATAGCCATATAAAATTAGAGGCAACCACTGCATTTTAATCATGATCCAAACGAATCGCTACTATGAAGAATCAGGCTCCAAATGAATCACTAGTTTGCAGTCTCGGTTCATCAAATGAATCTCTGCTAAGAAGTATCTGGCTCCAAATGAATCAATACTATGCTCAAGCTCCAAATGAATCACTCCTGTGCAGACTTAGGCTCTAAATGAATCGCTACTTTGCAGACTTGTGTGTCAGATGAATTGCTACTGCACGGTCTTAGTCATCAAATCAATAGAGTCAAGTCACTGCTGTTTTTTACAGTGCAGATTGTGTCAAAGCAGCTTTACAGTACCAAAAAAGGGACATAATGTGTTGAAATAGCAGCAGTTTAAATCTATGTTGCAACAAAGTCAGATTGTGCAGAGGACTCATCTGGTTCCGCTGGTCTTGTCCTGATGGATCTGTTGGGCTTCATGTGAATCACTGCTGCACAGTCTCAGGCTCAAAATGAATCACTACTTTAAAGAATCTGACTCTAAATGAATCACTACTTTGAAGAATCTGGCTCTAAATGAACCACTACCATGTATGAAAATTCACGCTACAAATAAATTACTGCTGCACAGACTCAATCTCAATAAATCACTACTATGAAGAATCAGGCTCCAAACGAATCACTAATAGGCTCCATTCCAAATGACTCAATGCTTTGCAGATCAGGCTCCAAATGACACCATTTTGGAAAGATTACAGCCCCTATACTGCGTTCTTACCAATTTTGACATTTTACCAGGTCTTGGCTAATACTAACCAATCTAAAATCTGCGTTAAAGTTAAGAATGTAAAGACAAAGTTGGATTTATAAAGACATATAACACATTCTGTGAAGGTTTCGTAGAGAAATGAAAACAGGTTGCCCCATCACAATCATTAACACTTGCACAAGTGCTCCCGAATGTATTTCCTATGCAACCAAAACACAATTTCAAGTCCCGAAAGACTAGTAATGTTAACTTCATCAAGACAAGACTTGAATGATATTAAGAACAAATAAAACAACTAATCCACGTATGTGCAATAACTGTATGTTGACATTGTCAAGTAGAGATGAAGAAGCAGAAACCTGCGACAGACACGCCCGTTCATATTTTTTACTCATTTTATTGTCTTCTCGTCTGAACATATTCTGGCCTCTTGCTCAACTGTCTGATTGCACAATGACTGCAGGCTGTTGAGTTTGAATGCATTCAGACTCTTAAGACATCAGCGTTGGCAGGACATTATCACCACGACACGATAAACACCGAGGTCCGTGCCTGGATGCTGGGGGAACGAGACTGACGTGACGCATTTCTGCCTTAGTTTTAGAAACAAACCAATGCTCTGCAGTCTGTTCAGTGACAAAAATAAGAAATTAGTCTAGTGTTGATGTCTGTTCTAACTGCTCACAGACAGCAGGGACAAACAATGATGAAAGCAAACGATGAGACGTGAAACTAACCACATGCTTAGAAACACGAGCACATGTGTTTGCAGATCTGTTTTGTGTGTTTCGTGCTTGAGTTCTCTTAATAATAATTCTATTAGTTATTTTAGTTAGAAATTGCATTAAATCATAAACAAGATAAATATTTAAATTAAGTAGCACCAACAACATAGAAGGAATACAATAAATAAACCTTATAGTAAATGTATTCAGTTAAACTGTGGCCAGATACAAAATAGTCTGACAAACCTAATAAAATGAGTTAATCCTGCTAAAGTATGATAATCTGAGGAAAATGAATGAATTCGAATGAAATACATTACATTGTGGTTAAAGAATTACTTAAATTAAGGATAGTGAATAATTTATTCAACAAATGCTATTTTATTAAACACAATGAACATTTATTTATATTTATCTTATTTACTTTGTCATGTTTTGTCCTTTTCCTGGAAAAGCTTTGCTTTTAATGTTCAAATTCGGATTTGTTTTAATTAGTTTAAATAATTTTCATTTGAGAACAATTTTATCATTTGTCATTGAATTACTATTATAATCTTTATTGATATCTCGATTTGGTTTTTATTTTAATATTTTCAGTTTTCATTTTAATTAAGTTCTAATATTATTTTGTATTTTGAAATCTTTGTTTTAATATTGTCTATATAGTTTTAAATTATTTTTATTTCAGTTTTAAAACAGTTAATTTCATTTTATTTATTTATTTGTTTGTTTTCAAATTTCATGGTTATAATTATTTAAATTATTATTTTATTTTTAGTTGTTTTCAGTTTGTTTTATTAAAGTATCAAACTGTATGATTTTAGTTCAGCTCTAGTGAACAATAACTCTGGCAGAGATCCTGTCCTTCAAGAACTTTCCACAAAGAAATAGCATGTCCGTAATTAATTCGCTCAGATTGGACTCTAATTAATGTGTTCAGATCTGGCTCTTACAGAAAGAGATGAATAATTGATTGTCTTGTGTGAGTGGGTGGTTTGGGGATTTTGGGTGTGTTAGTGTGGTTAGTTGTTAAGATGTGAGTGTTTCTAAGCTCTCATAAAGACGTCAGTGATGTGCAGTGTGTGTGTTTCAGTGGTCTTAACTATACTGTGATTTATAAGGACACCAGTGGATGACACACACACACCTGAGGACATGACCCCATCAGTCATTGTGTCACTGTCAGGCTTTGTTCTCATGACATCACTGTGTGTGTGTGTGTGTGTTCTGGGAATAAAACGCAGTGCCAGTATTACACACTAGTCTGCGCTGCTACACTGTGTTCAGAAAGTGAAACGTGATGTTCTTCTGCTGCTGACATACGTCCATGTAACATGTCATGATTAATATTTGTTAATATTAGTTCATAAAACTACTGCTGCTCATATTAGCTCCGGTCCATTAAATAATATCATCAGAGACAATGATTGTTTTCATTAATATTTGATCAAATGCTGAAATGAACATTGATATAAAAATGTCAGAAGTACAGTATGCTTCATCGTTAGTTCATTTCAACTCAACGAATAGAACCTTATTGCTTCAGATCTTTTACGATTTCACCTTTTTATGTCCTATTTTAAAATAACTCACTGTCAATAATGTCTTTTTATGAATTTTTATATGGTACATCGAGTATATAATGCTATAATGAGTTTTTTTTACATTGTAATACTCTTTATGGAATCATTCTGACAAAGTATGTCATAATTTATGCCTTAATTTAAACTTTTTGTCATAGTTTATGTTATAATTCTGACTTTCTATGTCATAATTTTGACTTTTTGTATCATAATATCATAACTTTCCATGTTTTAACATACTTTTACGCTTTTATGTAATGTTTCTGCCATACTATACTTGTCATAAGAGTCAGTATGTCATAATTTTGTTATAATTGTAACATTAAATGCCATAATTCTGACATACAGTAATACGTCTTATGACAACTTTGGCGTCATAGTTGACACTTTTCTATGATACATTATGACTGAGGTTTCAGCTAATATTGACTTTCTATGACAAAATGAAGATTGTTCATGTTTTATACTTTTCACCTCAGAATCTTGACTTTTATGTCATAATGCCAACATTTTTGCGTCGTAATTTTGACTTTTTATGTCATAATCCTAATAAACTCAGAATGTGCTTTTTAATGACACAGTTCAGACTTTTTATCTAAAGTATGAGACTCTTTTCAATGTGACATTGTTTTCTTACCAATTACTTGTCCTGCAAAGTCCTATTATCATAATGCATAATGCAGGTTTCTGTCATTCTCATTCATGAGATCCAGTCAGAGGGTCAAGGTTTGGCTGGTTAATACTGCTGGCAGGTGTCGTAATACACCATCTGGACGAAAAGTGCATGTTTCTCCACTAACGGTCACTGAAAAGTAGCCATGTTTTTTTTATGATTTATTGTAAACAAATCACATGTACAACGCTCCCACTGTATAACATGCAGAACATTTCACATACATCAGCAAGAAGAAACAAGGATGTTTATAGACAAATAGATATCATACATATTTTACCCTTCCATAGGATGTTATAATGCAATTTTTAACACAGAGAATAGTTCACCTTTATTCAGAATGTGAAGCACAAAGCAAAGTGGACAGTGTGTGTTCACTCTGAGCTCATCATAATTTTGAATTTTTACGTCAGTGTTGACTTTTTGTCAAAATTTCAACTGTTTGTCATCATTTCATTTTATGTTGTAATTTTTACTTTTGTCACATAATTTAATTTTTTGTCATAATTACAATTTTGTAATAATTTAAAGTGATTTTAGAATTCTTAGTACAGTATGTCATAATTTCAACTTTTTTGTCATAATTTCTATTTTTCATGTCATAGTTTACAATTAATGTTTTTTGTCATAATTGGTGTGTCATAATTCAGATTTTTTAAAAATCAAGTTTCAGTCTTCAGCTTTTTTCATTTCTTGACTTTTATTTGTCACAGTTAACATTTCATAATTCTGATATTGTTATAATTGTTATGTCATAATTTGTACTTATGTTGTAATATTTTCTGTCTTGCGATAGTTCTTGTTATGTAATAATTATTAGTACAGAAGCCTATCACTCAAAAAAATGATTCTAGTTGTTTGCTCAGTTTACTTGTAGCCTATTAAATAAGCTAAAGCAAGCTTAGTTTTTTACTCGGTTATCATTTAATTATGTTAAAAAAATGAAGTTAACTTAAACCGTTTGTGTTGGGCCTGCACAAATCATTTATGTTGCACTGATTGAAACTGGGCAGTGAATCTAGTTCCCAGCATGCTCTGCATAAGAATAGATCATGAGAATAAATGTTGAAATTAAATACTGATTCATGTGATTTTAGTAAAGGGAAAGACCTTTTAAAGTTTGTTAGGACAACTCCTTCTTTTTCTGCTGGTTGATCAAACAAAAAAAACAGCAATGACCTTTCCAGAGGAGGCCTGGCGTTTGCTTCACATGATCACAATGTGATCTGGACACTCTCCCATATACCGCTCTCCAAATACATTGCACTCTCAAACGAATATTGCATTTCCATTTGTGTGTGATGCATCGAGCCAGTTTAATGCAAGCTCATGGCACAAATGCACTTCTTCATATACTGCACACACTTCATTCGCCCTCTAGTGGAGCATCTAAACATCATTTTGTATTCTGGGATAGGCTACACGTGATGCTGCCTTAGAATTTGGACAGAACAGCCTTTGCACGTCGTCCACAATGTCTTAAAATGGTTTGAACCGCAGCACAAACAGATGCGCAGACTCATAACGCAGATATTTTCTAATATCTTATTGTTGAATTGCATCACAGCTCACTAAAACGGTCCAGAGATGATAAACACAATAGTGCTTACGGTAAGAAGGAATCTTCTTCTGCTGTGGGAAAAGAGCCTGATCGTTATCAAAAGAGCTTTCTGTGAATCATCGCCGTCAAGTGGATCCTTAATGACTCCACCAAATGACTCACGCTTGGGAAGTTGTTATTCCCCAGCTGCTGCTCTCAATAATGTTTGTTTTATTGGTCATTATTCTAATGCACCAGGTTTTCTTGACAAATAGCTTTGCTGATGCACAAAAGCATCAGCAGTTACATCAAGACGTGACATTTGAGTGTTTAGCGTGGCTAGTGTTCTGATTTTTAATGCATGCATGACATATTCTCCTTCACAGAAAGCATGCACGCACCACCTTTGTGAATAATGACAGTTTAGTTAATTTTTGGTGGACTGTGATGTGAGCGATGAGAAAGCATGCTCTCTTTCAGCTGATGGCTTGCAGGCCCAGGAGATTGCATTCCTTGGCGTGTTGAAGGTGTGAGATCCGAGGGCTGTGATTCTCACTCTTCCCACCTCACACTCGCTCACGGCACCAACGGTGAGTGTGTTTAATCGAGGACTAACATGCACTGACACACACACACTGAGAGCTGAGACCGAACGGGTAACCCACAAACCCAGAACAGAGCTCATCTGTATGCGACTGAAAATCCACAAAATCAGTTTTTGAGTAGATATGCTCATTAAAAAAGCATTGTCTTTCCATTTCTGGTAAATGGAGCAAAAATATTGATGACTCATCCTGCCTCATGTCTCTGAAAGCCCACTTCAGACACATATTAAAATATGAATATTAATGTAATGAATATTTATGGCACAAAAGTGTTGTAATTATGACTTAATTTTTCATTATCTCATCATAATTGACTGTTTTATTTCTTAAATATGACTTGTTCAATCTTAATTTGAACTAAATTTAAACTTTTTGTGTCATGATTATGACTTTTACACTTTAGTCTGGCATAATTCTGAACATTATGATATATGCAGTCAAAATTCTGACATAAGAAATGAAAAAGGTTTAAATTAAGGTTTTTTACAAAAGTCAACCTTTTAGTTGATAATTTCAACTTTTCATACTCTTTATGTCATGACGTCTTTACCTATCTTGACTTTTCATGCCATCATTTTGATGTAGTTTGTCATGATTTCAACTTGTTGTAGTTTTAACATATCATAACTTTTTATTTATTGCTTTTTGTCATAGTACTGACATAATTTCAGCTTTTTTTGTCATTAGCCTATTGCATTATCTTTTTTTGGCTTTGTTTGTCATAATTTCAACATTTTTTATTATTTTTATATCTGATGTCAATTTTGACAGATGACATAATCAAAAATATGTTTCTTTGTTTTTTTTTCAAGTTTGAGACTGTGAGTGATGTTTATGTTTACCAAATAATGCATTTTAGTTTCATTTGTTAATGTTAAAGCTTTCAGATTTCTTTATTCACAACCTGCCTTCCTTCTCCTGAAACGACCCTTAAAGCATCTTAATGTTTGTCGTGAAGTGTTAAGATTTTAACAAAAGAGAAATGCTGAAATTCAGTGTTTCTGTGTCGTAGTCAGTGTCTTGGGAAGGGTTTGAGAGATTTGCTCTTCTGCTCGGCCGTGGGAGACGGTTTGTGCATTTAAAGTGCGTCTCGTCTCTTTTTGTGACCTTACCGGCTTTCTGTGAGCGTATCGATTTTTTCTCCCGCATTTCAGATAATTGCCAGATACTCTGAACCCAATATTCCCCGTGCTTCTGTGCCGGCCAATGAGAGAGTAACGGGATACTCCAGGCTTCACTACGAGCTTACGTAACGCTCCGAGCCTCGCGAGCAGCTGCGCCACGGCACCGCGAGCGCGAGCCTCTGAAACCATAGCAACGGCCGAGGAGAGCAGCTGCGCTCCTCGATGCTTCGCGAGGATTCATATCTGAACATTATGACATAACAGCACTACGACGTGACGCTGATGACATAAGACATATTCAGTGCTCAGTCATGGGTTCAACTCTGAAATCGGAGCAGCGCAAACCTTCACAGCTTGTTTTTTTTACTGCTTACTCACATTTTTCAACTCTACAAGAATTGCACAATAAAGCGCTGCATTCAAAATATTACAAATACACCCCAAAAGAAAACATTAGCAAGCACCTTTTACAAAGAGAAGTGTGTTTTGCAAGAAGTGTTTGATGAAAGAGTCAAAGTGTTTTTTTTAATGTGTGCTTCTGCTGTTTTTCAGAAACTGTGACAGGTGTAGATTTTGTCGAAGCAGATGAAAAAAACCCTGTAAAAACATGATCCAGTCTTACTTGTTCATGCATAGTTTATTAAAACCATAAAATGTTTTTCGCCTATAAATCATTAATAATATAAGACAAATAAACTGATAAAATGTTTCATATTTGTGTGTTTTAGTGTAAACCTATCAAATTTAATAATTCACGTTTAAAATGATTCACGTTTATGATGCTGTGATGTGAATTCATGACATGCAAAGAAAAAAAGTATAAATAAAATATTAAATGCTTTTTGTAATTGCTAATAATAATAATACTTGCTGCAATTGTTTTATGTTGACCCAGTCAAATTGACTTGAAATAATAATAATCAAACTGACTAATAATAATAATAATAGTTTATATAATAGTTGAACTGACACAACAGAAGATGCAGTATACTGCGGTCAGGCAGTCTGTGAGCGCGTCCGTAAGCCACTGGATCTCTGAATATTCCATGTATTGATCAGTGTGTGTCATACAGTGAGATAAACACCCTCTCCCGGCCTTTACTCTGGGATACAGCAGATGTGTGTGTGTGTGTGTGTGTTTGAGTGAGTGAGGGTGTGCGCCTGGTATTTATCACCTTATGGGGACCAATTGTTTCCACAAAGATAGGAATAGCAGTCAATTTTGACCTTGTGGGACATTTGTTAGGTCTCCATGAGGAAACAGGCTTATAAATCACACAGAATGAAGTGTTTGAGAATGTAAAAGTGTGTGTGTTTCCTGTAAGGGGTAGGTTTAGGTGT
>JAUMHR010000056.1:20959411-20970559 GCA_032361145.1 Enteromius fasciolatus
GTGTGTGTGTGTGTGTGTGTGGTTTATGTGGTTTATGAGGACACAAATTTGTATTACAATATGTAGGTGTTTTATGAGGACATTCTCAGTGTCCACCGTAATTCAAAAGACTTAAAAACATACTAAATGGTGTTTTTTTAAAAATCTAAAAATGCACACAGCTTCCTGTAAGGGGCAGGTGTAGGGTCAGTGTAGGGCAATACCACATACAGTTTGTACAGTAGAAACACCATTACACTTGTGGAGAGTCCTCATAAATCACAAAAACCAACATGTGTGTGTGTGTGTGTGTGTGTGTGTGTGTGATGGAAAAGCAGGCCAGTGCTCGTCATGCTGTTCTTCATGGCCCGGGGCTTGTGTCATGCCACATGACTGGATGGCTTCATGTTAAATATTCATTTCACAGGAGGAGATAATCATGTTATTTTTATCTGACTGACTCTAAAAGCTCTTTGAGGTTTTACTTCCATAAATTTATGAGGTGAAAGCGTCAATAAGATATACAAATATGAGTTGATAGATGATGAGCACAGTAAAGATGAATGAGAAGGATGTGGGTGTTATAGACAAGGCCTCATTGTAATAAAATGGGAAAAATTATTCTGTCTAGTAATAAAAGATTTACTGGTACTGGTAATCTCCTATAAAATAAAAAAAAATAAAAAAGTTAATTAATGTATTGAGGTTGATTTAGTGATGCTAAATACATTTTTGGGGTTTTGATAAAACCCCTTAACTCAAACATTAAAATTTTTCTGTCCAGAACAGCCACTCAATGTTATTTAACCAAAAAAATATGGCAAAACACATCAGATTATTGCCTACCGGAAAAGAAAATAATCGTTTTCTCCATTTAGTTATGTAAACCAATGAATGTTGCATGAGGAGCTTTATTTGCTCAGCTGCTTGAGACGGCCTGAGAGCTGTTCATACTTACGTAATCTCACTCTCGGCACTCCCAGAATGCCACTGTACTGTACACATTTAACTTCATAACTAATGGAAGACTTCATTGGCTTCACGCATGAGGAATCTGCAGAATAATCGTAATCTGCAGCGCCCGAGCCCTGCGGATCAAATCAGTGCTGCGGCCCGCGTCTTCTCACATCCACAGCGCACATTTATTATCTCACTCATATATTTTGTCTTCAGTTCATATGTTACAGTATGCATATTTCCTCTTGATTATATTCAGCTCTCGGTGGCAGAAATGATGGAAAGGTCACATTATGCATATTTTATGCTTCATTACTGAATGAATATGGACAGTGTGGCAGATTAAAACATTGAAATGAGTGCATTTTGCTTACATAATCAGTAGAAACAACCATGTCAGAAAGAATTACCATGATTTTAGACATAAAGATATTTTTACTTTCATGTGGTAAAATCAATTTAAAGCTTGTCCTCAAGTAACTTATTGCTTTTAAAAAACAGTGGCAACTGCAATGTGAGAAACACACCGATGTTCAATAAACAGTTCTGTTATGATTAATATTAAATAGTTCATCTGCCATGTAATATTCTGCCTTAAAATCATTTAAATACAGCAACAGCGAAACTGAGAAACATAGTTGTTCCTTGAATTTTATTGGTATCAGTTTTTAATCCTTTTTTTCCTAAACGTAGTGAATCTATATGTTTGAATGTATGGAAATATGCTTTGTACTAATATTTAATGGTGTTTTATTGTTTTAAATGTTATTGAGACTCTATTTGTTGACTAAGCCATCGTTTTTTGTTTGATTTTTACCTGTAATTAAAATATACATATGCATATATATATATATGCATATCTACATAAACTGCAGTAAGCTATGAGACTTGTCAAGCTTTGGATAAAAGCATCTGCTTTCAATAATGTATGTATTTTATATATATATATATATATGTTATTTTTTAAAAGCTGCTAGTGATGGGCTTTGGTTCATCATGTGACTTTCTCATCATCACCTATTTGGTGCATATCAGTGTAAAGGTGCAAAACAGATTTCAGTACTTTAATAGGTTGGTATATTACATTATATCAATTAATAAAATTGCGGTATTTAACTGTAAATTTAAGTTAAAACCGTGAATCCAAAAACGTTGCTAAGGTATTTTTACTGTAAATTTTAAGATTTTTTTTTACAGTGCATTTATTTAATATTGGTAACACTACCATTTGATAAAAGCAGTCCTGCAGTGAAGCGTTTCTCCTGCAGTAGAATCAGTGTGGTGTGTCCAGGAGCGGCTCGTGTGTGTGATACGCTGTCTGCTGAAGTGTTTGGGACTCTGATATCGAACCGCTGCTGTTCTGACGCTGGCACTATCTGTCCTCTCTCTCTCTCACTCACAGCCAGCGCCAATCAGACGGCAGCTGGAAGCATTGATCCCTGTGGCTTACTGATGCATTGGCCCGTAATGTGATGGTGTTTCATTATTGAGTCTCTCTCTCTCTCTCTCTCTCCGCCTCAGGGCTCGTCCCTCGCACACCCAGACCGGGGCACACAGTGAGCCAGGAGTTAGTTGGTCGGTTTATCCGGGCCGGCTCAGATGTTGAGATTTCACCTGACGGCATTTTTCCATAAGACACAGGGAAGTCACGGGAAGGATTTGCTAAAAGCATAAAGTATGCCAAAGGGACAGCAAAGCAAAGTGCGGGCCGCTGAAGATGCAGAGCCCAGCGAAGAACTCGATGTTTTTACTGTCATACAGTAAGTTCAGTGACTCTTCAAGCTTATATCACACAGATGCTTTTCTATGTTTATTGCATTTAGCATTGTACAGCAGAATTCATGCATTTTGCTTCGGCAATTTTAGAATTAAACCAACTCTATAATGCATGTGCTTCATCCGTGGTGGTGGATTATTTTTTCTTTAATATTCAGATTTTACATTAAAGCGAACAAAGCATCGGATTTGTTAATTGACACTTTAAAAAATATGCATATTTTTAAGGTATTTTTTTACAAGAAAACACAAATTCTATTTTACTTTACTTTATTTTTACAATTCCCTTCAGGGTTGCCAAGTCTGCATTTTTTTCTGTGGAATTAGGATATTTGTATACTGTTGTTTTTGGAGTGCATAGGTTACAGTGATCTCGCTGAAATGTGAACACTGTGGGGAAAAACACGACTGAGCTAGTTTTGATAAGCAATCCAGCTCTTTTTTTCCCACATACCTGGCAACCCTCATTTAATGTGTTATTGTGTTGCCATTTCTTAGTAATTATTTGTAAAGTTTTGCCATTTTTAAGTGAAAACTATTTCAAAGTGCAATTTCAAGCTGAAAAATTATTATTTTTTTGTTTACAAAAAGTAATATTACTGTACCAAGAATTTGTTAAAATGATTGACGTTTAGGTTTTAAATTTTTTTCATTATCACAGCACAAATCACATTGATAAACTCATTCTAAACGTATTAATATTTAGTGTTTTGTGTGTGTGTTGTACACTAACAAAAAAAGGTAAAGAAACAATTTTCACTCATAAATTACTAGTAATTTTCACAAACAGTTACAGCAAATAACACACTGAAATGAACACAAATAAACTGTAGTCTTTACAGTGTATTTGTATAGTTTTGTTGATGTTTTGGAGTTCGTGTTGACATCAATCTAATTCTGATGATTCTGTGCCAAAATGCGATAGAATTTAGATGCACAGCTTTTGAAATGCTTGTCATATTCCTGATTTGTAAGTTGCTTTATATAGAAGCATCTGCTAAATTAATGTAAATGTATGCTGGGGGTCAGTTTGTTTTGCAGTCATAATATCTTACATGATAATACGGTTAGTAATATATTTTTGTTTGCGTTTTTTCTGAGATCCACCGGTTGAGCCCCGCTCTTGTCGGGTGTTTTGATAGTCAGTAGAGGAATGTGAATGCTCGTCTTTGGCCCATTTGACAATTTTACACCTTCATTTTGTTTGCTTTTCCTTATATTATTGCTGATGTGTATAATTATTTCTTGTTGGATCCCATTTAACTCGCCGAGCCAACTATAAGTAAGTGAAGTTTTTCTGAGAAACCATTTCTCTGTAACTCACCCACATTGTTAATCTCTGCCTAAAAATAACATCGACCAATGAGCATCTGCTGTGTCTGCCATCTTATTAGACAAGATTTTCCCTTCTTTCTAGTGTACGTCTGTGTGTTTGGACAGTTTTAAACAGAACTGTAAAGAAAAGAACCAATATAGGGCTTCTGCAGCTCCCAAAAGTGTAGCACAAATCAGGTCTTCAATTCATGCAATCATGGCATTAAATGTTGCGTGCACTGAAAAAGCAAAAAGTTCTTTAAAAAGTCTTAAATTGACCTTCATAAACCTGCAGAAACCCTGATGAAACATTGCTTAGAGGAAAAATGTTATTATTTACATAAATATAGAAACGTTCCTGTTATTAATTAAACCACAAATCAGGTACATTTTACAGAGCATCACATAATTTCTCTCTTTATTTCAAACCATAAGAGATTCTAATGATAACTTTAACTGCCCAAAACAGGACAGCGCTGAATATTTA
This sequence comes from Enteromius fasciolatus, assembly GCA_032361145.1. Lineage (NCBI taxonomy): Eukaryota > Metazoa > Chordata > Actinopteri > Cypriniformes > Cyprinidae > Enteromius > Enteromius fasciolatus. The sequence goes on from JAUMHR010000056.1 coordinate 20,963,925, forward strand.
ATCAGACAAATATGTGAACAGTGTCTAGTTCACTATATTTAGGGCAGATTAATGTTGGACGTCCTTTGGCTGGGAAACGGGTGATTTAACTGACAGGTTAGTTGGCACTTTGAGTGACAAAATGACTCCCTTTTGTGTAGCTCTCTCAGGTGTTGTGCATACATGTAAATGCATTTCATTGACTGATAATGTTTGTTTAAAGAGCGTACTGTAACTTGAGCATGAGAAATCATTTGATCTCTAGGAAATCTTACTCACACACATTGTTTTGCTATAAGAAAGATTATCTTGAGATATCCGTTTTCAAAACAAAGTCAGATGAAGCAAGAACATATACACACACACACACACATATATATGTTCTTACTGTGTTTTATTGGGTAGCTTCTTTATTTATTTTTTAATCTAATCAAAATAAGCCAACTGCAGTTTGATTGATATTAATTGGAATGCAAATGTATTTAGAAAAAAAAAGTTTTTTTTGAAAATAGTTAAAACAGACTTCATTTGTGTCAGTTGTTCACATACAGTAATTACCACTATTTTACTTTTATTATGAAATGAGGAAAGTTAGGGATAGTTAGATATTTCAGATATGTATTACTATTACTTTAAATAGTTAGATATAAATATATGTTACACACACATGCAACAATTACTGTATTCAACAGATGGTGCAGTGAAGGTATGCTTGTTTCTTATGCTTTTAAGCTCTAAAATACTGAGCCGTCTGTCAGTTTAAACACTAACCTGAATCCCTGGAGAGATTTTCCCTCCACGTCTTCTAGCTTACTTGAAAGTTTCTTCAGTACATCAAACAACTTCCATCAAGTGCTTGCTGAATTAAGCTGGGGCGGATTTAAAGAGTCCAAGTTGGTAAATGAATGAAATCAGCAGCTTTTGGCTTTAGAGGAGAGTCCAGAGCGGCTGAAGCCTAGCACATGACCTTAATATTCCCAAACATTCCTATTTGACGTCTGACCGACGCACATTTACAGTATATCCAGATCTCTGTGTGACTCTGTGTTGTGACAAAGAGCTGAAAAGCTTTGGCTTATTCTGACCTACATATTGTGACACATTTTCTTAGTTTTCCACAACTGTAAAGATACAGTGTTTGGATGGGTACAAGTAAATATGACTTGCGTAAGCATGATTGATTTCAGCATTAAGACAAAACACTACAGAAACACTGAGTTTCATTCACTGGTCAGTTCTGAAATTAAGGATTGTTTTGCTTTCATAATGTATTTTTTCTTCAGACTATAGTGGAAAGTGAAATACACAAAATACACTTATTTTCATGCACTCTGTCGTTTGTAGATTTCATTTTTTGTCTCTGTTTCAGCAGCAACAAACACTCTTCATATTCTGAAGGTATTTACTGAGGGGTTTGTTCATATATCATTCGCTGGTTACTTCATCTGTTTGCATCTCTTACTATAGATTTTTTAAATGGATGTTTTTTTTTCAAAATAATTTTTTCTCCACTTTAGTAGTACTTTTATAAACCAGATTTTACAGTGTTATTTCTATCTAAATTCTGAAGGTTTTTATAGAGGGGTTTGTCCATGTATCATTTTCTGATTTTATTATTGCACTTTATCTGTTTGCGTCTCTAAATATCAATTATGCTAGGTTTTTTAAAGTGACGTTTTTAAATGATTTTTTTCTCAACTTCAGCAGCACTTTTATCAACCAATTTTTACAGTTTTATTTGTGTCTAAATTCTGAAGGTTTTTGTAGAAGGGTTTGTTCATATATCATTTGGTGTTTTTATTATTGCACTTTATCATTACATATCAAATACAATACATATTTTAAAGGCTGTTTTCTCAAAAAGTTTGTTTCTCAGCTTCAGCAGCACTTACATACACAAAAACTTACAGTTTCACTCCTCTCTGCATTCTGAAGGTTTTTACTGAGCTGTTTGTTGATATATCATTCAGACTGATTTTTATTTATAAAAACACGTTGACAGTATTTTCTGATTTATAGAGTCATAAAATCAGAAATCCAAACATTAATTTTGAACCTAAAACTCGAAAGTATTTGGAAAGTAGTGCATATTTCATTAGATAATGCTTTATTTGCATATTTTAACATAACATTTCAGAAAATCATTTCATCATTTGAGAAATGATGATGATATCTATTAATTACTACTGTTGTCTACTGCTGAATAGCATCCAAAATAAAGTTTTTTGTTAGTATATTTGTTTGTACAGTGTATATTTATTATGAATATATAAAGACACACATACAGCATACATTTTAAACATGTTTACATGTATTTAGATATACTTATATTTATATTGATTTAATTTATGTCATATAAATAACATAACACATTTCTCTTATATACATTAATGTGTGTGTATTTATATATCGTCGCTGTCCAAAGTCCAAATTGTGTCAATTTCATATTTTTTCACAAATTTATGCTATTGGACAGTCCCGACGTGGGTCAATTATTTTTTATAAATGATTAACTAATCTAAAGTGCTGAAAATAGCTTGAGCGCAAATCTCGTAACTCTACTGGACACTTTAACTAGTCTTGTAACTCTTGCAGCTCTTCTTCACTCATGGCCACGAATCTTTGTACAATAGACTTTAGGTACAATAGATTTTGGAGATGCGAGGATTCTGCCCGATAGTGACGATATACATAATAAATATACACAGTGCATACACATATATTATGTAAACAAAACATTTATTTAGGATGTGGTTCATTGCAATTAATCATTAACCTCTTACCTCTTTTACATGTCTTAAACAAGAACATGCTCCATCTGAACAGCAGTTGAGAGGGTCTAATGTAATGTTTGTGCTGACGTTCACAGCAAAGGCAGACAGACAGATGTTTTAGTAATCCCATGTGGGGCATCTGTGATGTATTAGCTGCAAAACACAATCAGAACAATGTGGCACATGCATTACGATAAAGGCAAAAAATGAAAATACAATGCATATGCACAATATTACACACAAATGCATGTTCTGCAACTTTATATATTCAGGATATGAAATGAAAGAGTGTTTTTTTATTGCTGTCAGAGTAATTTGAGCTGGAGGTAGAGCTGAAATATATCTTATGTTGCTAAAAATGAAATTGCAGATTTTTGCACTCTCCTGACTGGATTTGTCATATGACATACACTTAAATTAACTTCAAAGACTACGTTATAGATGAATGTAGCCTATCCAGGCAGAAAGTTAAATATTTGAATTTATGAGAAATTATATTGTTTGTTTAAATAACGCAAAGAGGTAACCATCCCACTGATGTCTAAGTAGCCTTTGTTTGCATGTGTGTGTTTGTGTGCACATATAATGATTTGAGCTGAAGGCCACTGCATGGTCATTTCTACCTGCAAGGTCACTTTTCATCACTTCCACAAGTGGAAATGAAGGTTTCCATCTGCAGTGCTTAAAAATAATAATTTCCCCACACTGGAACTGTTGCTTTATGTCACATCATGCAATGTTTCCTCGATGCCTTTCATCCCACTTTCTGATTCCATCTAATGCTCTAATTCACATTGAGATTAATAACAGAGCTGTTTGATATTCTAGCAGGCAAACACATGTGGATGACAAGGAATATTTTCATGCAATTTCTGTGATATGTCTAATAGTTTCAGTGCTACAACTCATTTCAGTTAGGGCTATAGGACTATTTTTTCCATTTAATTAGAATAGCTTGCACAAAATATGACAGCATTTTAAAATTACGCAATTACATTTACAGCAGCTTCATAAGTTGTAATACAAATATAAAGCAAAAACACACCAAAAATGTAAAGTTCATCAGTAATAAAATAATTTAAATTCAGCTATAAACATCTCTGAAGACAATGGTATCTTTATTCAACAGCTAAATGTTGATTCAGTTCAGTTCAATAAAAAACTGATGTTTGGAAATGTGTCAGTTGTGAAAGGAATTTGATTCAGTTAAAAAAGTAGTTCTACGCAAGACCCTAGTTGGATTTTTCAGCTCAATTCTGTTAAAATGTATTATTTATTATTATCTGGTATTGTACCATCAAATCTACAATATTACTTAAAATTAAAAAAAAATTGTAAACCCTAACTAAGCAAGGCAAATGTGACTGTGGCAAGGAACCCAAACTCCATGAGATGACAGAAATGGAGAAAAAAAATTAATATTACAACATGAATAGAATGCTTTAGTGCCTGTCCACTTTTTCAGCAGTGCAGCTTCCATTCATTTTTATAGGTTTCTTTCCTCAGAAGCCAAACTAGCTACAAAAAGAGTCACAGCATTACACATTTTCATTTGAAATCAGTGGTATTTTTACTTTCTGGAAACAACTATTGTTTACTTTCTACACCACTAGTCAACAAAGGACATTTACAAAACTTTCATTGGTCACTCTAAACATTTCACTTTTTAAACTTTGGTCACTCTAACAGATATAGCCCCGTCCCAAACTTATGCCATTGGTTAACCTGAATTTTGTCACAGTTTTTGTTTTGGTCGGGCACATTTGTTGATTTTAAAGTTGATTTTAAAATGCACAGTATTTAAAATAAAAATAAAGCTCCATAAACATTTGCCTTTTTACAACACTGGAAAAATATGTCATGTAAGTAGCCATGTGGTTAAAAGCAAAGACTGAAAGTGTGAGTATTTGGACAAGGTTAAGCTATCGTTAAAATCAGTTTCTGTAGGCTATCGAAAAAAATTAATGCTGTTTTTACTTCTGGAACAGAATGTAAACAGTGCTATTGTCTATTGTTTATTATTATTATTATTTACCTTAATTTGAATTTTTTATTGCAATTTTTATAACAACGAACATAAGGGAAATAGGCTATAATAATAAGCAGACAATAAAAAAATAATAAAAAGGGAAGACAATAAGAAAACAATGTCCATAAACAAGTAACAATAGTTACAAATGATTAAAACAATGGTCTTTAAAATAATATACTACTTGTTAGCCGATTTCTTGTTTGTATACAGGTAATGACCTATTTTAAAATGCATAAAATAAATATTTTTTTTGGAGTTGCGCGGTATTGTTCACTTAAATTTAAATTAGTTACATTTATGACAGGTTTCCGGAACGAAAATCGCTATTGGTCACACTAAAAAGTAGATCCGCCTCAAACTCACGCCATTGGTTAAACCGATTTTTGGCGCAAAAAAATGTTTTTGTCGCACCTTGACGCATAATAGAGATTAGAACATGCGCGCACAGGTGTTTATTCTCTGTTTGCTCACCTAATAACTTTCTCCTCTCTCCTCGCTTTACTCCTCCCACTCCTCATCTCTATATCTTCCTCCTCCTCCTCGGAACACCCACGCGCTTCTCCATTCCCATTCAGTCTCGCGTCGCGCGCTGACGCTGACCTTTGCACGCGTCGCGAGATTATTCATTATAAATGGTCATCTGAGATTAGATGGAGCATCTATCGGCTGAGATCCTCCTCCTCCTCCTCCGCTCGCTCTCTCGCTCTCCTCCTCCTCCATCGGTTTCCACAGCGATGGGAAATTGAATAAAGTTGGCCGAGGGCATCTGGAGACGCGAAGGATGTAAATCTGAGGAAAACGCGGATCGGGTTTCACGCAAACGACGCACAGCCATGCAGGAGATCCTCGCGCTGACTTGAGGAAACCTCCGACGCGTCGCGTTCATTTGGTCAACGATATACGCCGAGGCGTTTGCGGAATGGAATCGAAGTGAGTTCGGAGGCGATCCGAATCATGGACGTGTTCAGCTTCGTCAGGATGCCCAAACTAGCAGGGTGAGTCTGAGACCGCCGCAGTCATTTACACCAATGCACTTTCGGCACATGTTTACGCGCGCGTATAACGCTTTGAGTGATGGTCAGCGGTATGGGAAGCTTGCAGGAGTGATGTCAGGGGAATTGATGGACAACGCCGCTGTCGCATCTCTTCTCCTCTCCTCCTCATATCGTTCGTTCAGAGCTGAATGCATCTGGAAAGGCTCCTTATGTTTCTGGGTTCAAACGCGTTGTTACTGTGGAGGAATAATGCTGAATGTCAGTGCGATGCTGGAGATGAATCTATAAAGCTCCAGGAAACAGTCAATCACTTCAGTGCAACAAACTAGATTATCTGGAATATATATAAAAACAATTAATAATGTACTTTATTTAATAAAATAGCTATACCTGCGTGTACAGATATTTAATATTAAATATTTGTGTTGCTATTTTTTTATATACATAATATTTATTCTAATAGAAATCTATAAGCAGTAGCAACAGAAGGAAAACTACATTTTATGAAGCATGTTAAAGTATTTATTTTAAGATGATCTATATCTATAATAAATGTATTTTATTTATAGAATACATATGATGGTTTGATATTTTTTTTATATAATAATAATAATAATTAATTATTTTGAATTTTCCATTGACTAAGCAGTAGATTTGGAGCTCACTGTAACAGTAGACATATGACATATGTCTACTTCATTTATAAATATTTATTTGTTTGTATAGATGTTTATTTTTTTATCATACGCACATTTAATATGCATATTTATACATTTTTTTTAATATAGTGTTTCATCTAAATTCAGTATTGTAAATTAATAGAAATTTGCATTATCTATGAAAATTTGCATTATC
>JAUMHR010000056.1:21013697-21029915 GCA_032361145.1 Enteromius fasciolatus
GCCAAGTGATTAGCACACCTGATTCTGATCATTTGAATGGGTGAGCGAAAACTTTTGGTAATATAGTGTATATAACCTGCATATACAAACGTTATAACTGACAATTATTACAAATTATAACATGCGCACACAGATGTACATACACATTACATTTTGTATATATCAGAGCTAGAAGCATAGATAACATTACATTAAATTAAAGCAAGGATTAAAATGTAATAAGTGATGAGATATAATGTGCTATTTCGTGCACTTTAGTATTGTAATAAAGCATCTTACGAGCGCAGTCTGTCATTTCCGATAAACCTAGCTGAACTTGATTTTCCCAGAGGCGCATATTCAAAAAGAAGAAGAAAGAGTGCTCTATTTCCGTGATTTACATTTTCTGTTCTGTAATTCTGCTGTGTTTTGAAGCTGACGGCGCTGCAGGCAAAGGTGCACTACCTGAAATATCTGAGTGACCTCAGGCTGTATGGAGGACAAGTGTTCAAGTCCACGCTGGTGGTAAGTGCACAGACACATTCACACAGCAACAGCTGAGGCCTTTCAGTTCACAGCTTCAGGATTCAGTCAGCTACATTTAGATTTCATAGCATATGAACCATGTGATTTATTTATCCCTGGTTTTGCTGCTGTTTCTTTGTTTGTTTTTTAAATAATTCTTTTCATTGTGAAAAATTCTTTCATTTTTATTATTATTATTATTATTATTATTATTAAATTATTTTTAATCCTAAATATGTTTTTGTTTTGCTGTTATTTCTGTTTTGTAATGAAAATATGATTTCTAATATTTTTTTGTTAAATATAAAACTAAACAAATCAAGGATTCACAATATATTTTCATTTTCTGCCATGCAAACTATTTTAAAATTAGGCTGATCTGTTTTGTAAATTTTTTTTTAAATTATTTTTTTGTATTTTTTGTTAAATAATTACATTAAAAACAAATTAATAGTGGACAAAAAAAAGCTGTAGTATTTCGAGATTAAAATTACAATAACTTTAATCTTCATTCTCAGAACATTTCAACTTTATTCTTGAAACATTTAGACTTTATTCTCTAAATATATATAATTTTTAATGTGCCACTAAAACGCTGTTGTAATATACACACACAAACATAATAAAAGATCAAATAGAGCTTTGAACCAGAAATAAACATATAAACTATGTAGATTTAGAAGTATAGATTTTGTACTTCTGAAATTGTACAATATTGTCCAAAAAACAGTACAGTACAGTAACGTTCAAATTAAAACAAGCTGACATTTACATACACTCCTAGCTATTACGAAACACAAATAATGTAAGTGTATAGGTTTGTTGCTGCTGACAGGGCTGTATTTGTGATCTGACAGCAGGGAGAGAAGCACACGGAGGTGACTCTGCTGGTGGGGCCGCGGTACGGCATCAGTCACGTCATCAACACCAAAACCAACCTGGTGGCACTGCTGGCCGACTTCAGCCATGTCAACCGCATCGAGATGTACACGGAGGACGAAAGGAACGTGCGAGTGGAGCTTCATGTGCTGGATGTGAAGGTGCGATGCATTAAAACATCATTTGTTTGCAGAAGGCATTAGGTTTAATATTTCTCCATCTAATGCGATAAGATTCAAACATTTTAAGTGCATTACCACAGTTGAATTGCATAATAGCATTGAAGATGACATCCCTTTTATTCCGCATTCCTCTCATCCAGTTGCAATAACAAAATCATGAATTAATAATTCATATTTGCAATTACATGTTACTTGTAATTGCAAATATGAATTGAGCTTTGCATGTGTGAACTAAAACAATACTGCATGGCAGATTGTTTTGACTGTCAATATTGACACATTTTTTTACCACATGTATTACTACAGTATTAATCACGCATAATTCAACATCCCTTTATCCAATGCTTATGCTGAAAATATGAATTTATAATTCCTACTTCCAGACCTTTACCTGTTTTATTTTATAAAACCATTAATAAATGCAATAGAAAATATAAAACAACTATATTATATTGCTTTGCAAACATGAACTAAAAACTGCATTACGTGACCAATTATTATTAAATCATTGATAATTTAATACCATTTATTGACTATTGACCACATGCATTAGACCAGTTCTATACAATATTAAAGACACATAATTCAACATGCCTTTTATTTAATGCTTGTTGTCAATTAATAATTCCTATTTACAGACATTTGCTTCATTAGATAAAACATAGTCAATAAATGCATATAATATTAATTATTGATGCATGCAAACTATTTGACTGTTTACCATATGCATTTCATCAATTGCATACAATATAAAAGACACATAACAATTCAACATCCTTTTTATCCAATTCTTATTATGAAACATAAATTAATAATTGATAGTTACTGACATTTGCATGCTTCATTTGATAAAACAGATCATTAAGGCAATTGATACAATAGAAAATATAAATAGGTTTGCTACATTGTTGTGCAAACATGAACTAAAACTGCATTTCCTAGCAGATTATTTTGATTAATAAATTATTGATAAATATTATTTACTGTTTACTACGTCCGTTTACAGCCGTTGTATATAACACATAGTTCAACATCCCTTTCATCCAGTGCTTATAAAGAAAATATGAATTAATAATTTATAGTTACGGACAAATGCATGTTTCTCTTTATAAAACACAAGTGAATCCATGCAGTACATTAAGTCTGCTACATTGCTTTGTAAGCGTGAACAAAAACTGTTCATATTAAGATAAAAGGTTTAAGATAAAAATCTTTTAAACTGCACAACCCGCAATAGCTTACTACTGTATTTACTGGTTATTTATGCATTTCTTCTGCAAAATATTTTTTTCTGTAGCCCATCACACTTATAATGGAATCCAGTGACGCTATGAACCTGGCGTGTTTGACTGCTGGTTATTACAGGCTGCTGGTCGACTCGCGGAGGTCCATCTTCAACATGGCAAACAACAGTAACACTGCAGGTAAGAGCATACTCGAGACCTAAACAATAGAACTACTCATTTGTCAGCTTGAAATAGTAACTCATTTATTAGTGATTCTCAACTCAAAGGAGTATCAGAAAATTATTTATATGACAAATTAAGTAACAAAAATGTAAATGTTCATTACTAGGTTATCATTATTAATATTACCAATATTACCAATACCTTTGATAATTTTTTAATAATGCATTAGTAAATGTTAAAATGAACATAAACTAAGAATAAATGAATGCTAACTAATTGTTAACGAATTAACATGTATTGTTGTATTTAATTTTTTTTTTATAAAATTGAACTCCAATCATAATTATTTTTCCACTTCAATAACTTGTTTTTCTTGAAGAATATACAGTTCTTGATACCTCTGTAATCAAAAAAATCAACCATGATTAAATTATTTGGGTATACATCTAGTTTTCATTAATAAATAATTTGAAAACAATCAGCTTTATCAGAATTACAGCAGAAATATTTGACACATTTAGTTTTAATTGCTTTGGAATATTACACTGGACAATAAAGACACCGCTTTATTTAAATTGTTTTCATATAAATTTGATGGTTAATAAAATGCCTTTTTTTCTTCACGTCAAAGGACAAGACTCAAGGGTCAAGCACAACTACCAAGCAATCGACTGGAATTACGGCTCCTGCAGTGCGTGTGACGAGCCCCACCCCGATTACGCCATCTGTGGGCAAAGAGAGTTCGATATTTCCCCCACTGTCTCTGAAATGCACCAGTTGCAGCATCGCATGCACGGGGAGGAGAAAGCTGAGCGAGCGAGCAGAGCAAGCCACATGCATCCTCAGCCATACTTCAGTGTCCCAAAAGGCAAACTTCAAGAGTCACCCAGAAGCGCCAAGGTGTCCTTTATATTCGGCGATCCTCCGCTGGACTCTGTGAACCCTCAGAACTTGGGATACCACAGACTGATGGAGGACATTCCAGAAGTGCTGGAGGAGCACCGGTACATGTATGCACAGCAGAAGGACTACAAGCCTCTAGAAGCGTCTCTGGAGGTCGATGGCTTCCAGTATGGTTCCCACATGGTCTACGGTGATGCTAAGATCTTCGGTACGACGGAAGGCATCGAGGAGCCTTTGCTGCGTGATATATGCTACGCTGAGACTACTGATGACGCAGAGGACGATGATGACATTAGTTGTGAGGAGGACATGATGATGATGATGGGAGAGATGAAGGACAAGGCGAACTCTCTCCTGTCGCTCTCGGAATCTAGCGACGACATTATTGACCTCACTTCACTTCCGCCACCACCAGAGGGCGATGACGAGGAGGACAGCGATGACCTGTTGCAGTCTCTAAACTTGGCGATAGCTGCTCCTCCGCCAGGGTTCAGGGACAGTTCGGATGAGGACGACCACCAAGAGCGAAAGGGCTTAAAAAACGACATCCCTGTGTCGCTGATCGATTCGATTCCGACGCAAGTGGCCAGTGGGAGCGAGGAAGTGTTTAATGACGCCGTTGTCTCCACACTACAAGCTCTGGAGGCCTTGGCGGCCTCTGAGGAACAGTCTCATCCACAATCGGACAATAGTTCAGGTTCTTACACTATTGTGACGTTTATTCATTGATGTTGACCTTCCAGCCATTCCTTTAATTTGGTTTTGTTTCTCCGTATTCCATTGTCTTCAATGCAAGCCCCATGTATTGTGTGTGCATTTGTTTTTATTAGAAATGTAATTGTGATCTCATTATGATTTGTGGTTCATTTTTGTTCATGTATTTCATTATTTATGTTCTTATTTGTTGCATTTCATAGCCTTCAACATTTTGTACAAATAAACTATTTTAAAGTATACTTGCGTACGGCGTGATGGCTAAAATGTTTGTCTCTTTGTGACACACAGGTGTAGAAATATCTCGGTCCTTTAGCCCTGAGTCCTCTTCTGATTCTGGGAATGAAACTAATTCGTCTGAAATGACGGAGAGCTCAGAGCTGGCCGCAGCTCAGAAACTCTCCGAAAACTCTCTGAAAATGTTAGTAGCCACGGCCGAAGGGTACCAAACTCTAGCAGAAGAGGAGACTGAGTTTCGATTGGTGCCGTGTGAGGTCCGGGCATCTCTAGATGACTCCCAGTCCGCCGCGGTTGCCAATCTTCGTTCAGACCATTTCGAGATGGAGCCAGAAACAATGGAAACCAAGTCGCTGACGGACTACTTCAACAAAATGCACAGGGACATTATGATGGGAATGCCGCAGGGGAAGATCGAGGAGCAAGATGGTGCAATGAAATTGAGCGCCCAAGCAGAAGCCCGTCAGATGAACATCACAGAATCAGAGGACCTTGTTGGGATGTACAACAATTTCAATGGACGAGATTCCCACCGTTCAGGTCCCTTTGACTTGGAGAGGATGTCTTACGCATTTCAAGAAGGCAATCAGAGATTGCATATGATTTTAAATAATAAATCTGAAGAGCACATTTACTCTGAGGTGGTTGGCGACGGCGGTCCGTTGCATGCAGACAGGGTAACACAAAAAGTAAGTTTAAAGGACTCGATAGACTTGAACACAAGTTCCCCCGCCAAAGAACATTTCATGATGGAACGAGCCCGGAATGAACATCAACAGAGCAAGGCAGCTTCATCCGAGCAAGAAGTGACACGGTTGTACGAGTACCACTTGTCCAAAAGGATGTCGTCTTTACAGAGCGAGGGAATTCATTCCCTTCAGAGCTCCCAGTGTTCATCCATCGATGCTGGCTGCAGTACGGGAAGCAGTAGCTGCGTGACGCCAATGGACTCTCCTCTGTGCACGGTGGATAGCGTCCATCTGCATGGAGAGTCCTCTCTGAAAGCTCTCGGATATCCAAATCAGAACGCAGATGGAACGTTTTTGCGGAAGCACCACGGACAGGCTGGCCAAGAGTCGGGCCGAGAGGGATGCCAAAGGTTGCCCAAGATCAGAGAAACCACAGGTATTGCAAACTCGAAAGTTTAACTTGTCAAATGTGATATTTAACTAACCTAATGACACCGTTATCTATGTAGAAACTGCAAAGCTTGGCCATGTGGAGTTAGAGAGCCACACTGTTGGTCAGCAGCTGAATCAATCAACATTTAGTTGGAGTTAGTGAACAAGTGAAAGGTTTTTGTAGCCCTCACCTCGATTCAAATTGAATCTAACCTAATTCGACTAACTGTCCCACATAGCATTGGGGAAACAACCTTTCAAGCTGTAAGCTGATCATACAGTGCCTGTAAAAAGTATTCTCACCCTTTGGCTATTTATTTTTCTACATGGAATTAGGGATTTATTTGCACTTTGTTCAACTAAAACAATAACTTTCTGTATCAAAGTGAATCCTATTTCTATGTAAACATGCATTAAAGTTATTAACCAATAATTTGCGTAAGTATTCACCCCCACCCAGTAGATGTCGGATTTAGTAGTTTCACCTCGAGTCTGCACGAAGATGTTTTTCCTGGCAATCATCTTCGAAGAAATGCTTAGGATCAGTTAATGAAGGCCACACAGCGTTAATTGTCTGGGTTCTGGACTAGGTCGAGTTGCAGCAGCTGTTATGGTCTTTTGTAAAATGAAATGTATATTCCACATTAAAGGCTTAGTAGCTACTAGTTAGCTACTTAGTAGGTGGTCAGCTCTTCTTAAAGTAATGCATAGTCACATAATATGATTCTCAGTGATCTAATAGCGGCCTTCATATTAGAGAGAATTTGTTGTTTATTCTTGATTTGAACTTCTGTGTAACTTATGGCAGAAATAAATGTCCACCGAATTATGATTCTTAATCGTGAAACTATATTTGAAATGAATAAGAATCAATCCATCAGTACCGCTAAGAAAGCACAAACTAAATTTTTTTAGATCAGGTTTGTGATGAAGAGCCATTTAAAAAGAGATGTGTCCAAATGGTGTGTCTCAGTCTAAATGTCAATGTTCTCAAATACCATATACTGTATCTAAAGAATTGAAGTTTGTCAGATAAAACAAGAGCTTATTGATAAAGTTGATATCTGATATTATTCCAACTGTAAATATTGTATGAAACAACAACGGCTGCTACCACTGAAGAGAGGTTACTGTTAAAAACGTTTTAACTAAATTAAAAGGTGCATTGGAAAAGCATTTAGTAGTGCATACAGATAGAACTGCTTTGTTAAAAATAGGGTAAGTTGTAACTTGCACCCAGATGGTGCAACTGACCCCTAAACACAACCTCTAAAGGACATAAACTTTGTTGTTTTGGAGTCATTTCTGTGTATGTTTAATGCTTGGGGTCTTGTTGGCAATCTGATTCTCCTTGAGTTCCAGGTGTCTTGCTGACTACTATATTTTTCTGCATTCATTTGGCCCTCCAGCTTTAAAACTTTCAAAAGATCCTTACAGCATGATTCACTGTCAAGATGGTGTATTTCTGAAATGTTGTTTAGTCTGAAAGGTTAGTCCTCTGGCATCCGAGATATTGCATGACGTTTTTAATAGTAGACTCTCTTCAGCGGTAGCAGCCGTTGTTGTTTGCATGGTCTGGAGCTTATAGCATTGGTTTCTTGGTGTCCTCCCTCATCAGTCTCTTCCTTGCTCTATGGCGCACCATTTAAGGATGCCCTGCTCTTGATGCATTTACTGCTGTGTCACATTTTCTCATTTCTTAATTATTGATTTAACCACTACTCCAAAGGAAGCTCAATGACATGGAAATCCCTGCCTGGTGCTTTGGTTACAGTTTCATAGAGTTGTGTGGAGGCTTTTTTTTCTTCATGGTCTTCCACTGTGCTGACTCATTTATGCTACAATCAACCAAAAGTCCCTGAGCACACAAATGCTATTTATCTAGTGATGTACAATAAAAAGGTTGCACCAGTGATAAATTCTGACAGTATGCTGAATGGGGGTGAATACTTATGTAAATTCTAAAAGGGATAAATACTTAGCATAGCCTAATTATTCTGGATTATGGGATATAAAAAGTATTTTCACTTTTTGTCTTGTTGACCAGATTTTGTAGTTTGTGGTTCAATGCAGTAAAACAACACAAATGAGAATGGGAGGTCAATACTGTTTATAAGCATTTTCATTTTAATGAAATCGTACTTAAAGAGTAGTTAAAGTAGTTCAGCAAAAAGTAAAACTGTCATTTACTCATCTGCTGACAAGGAAGATATTGGTAATCAAACAGTTGCTGGAAGCCCTTGACTTTAATAGTACGAAAAAAACTAAAATGCATTTAAGGGTGCAGTGTTTTGTTTTAAAAACAATATATTAAACTCATGTTTAATATTGATTTAAAGTCAAGATTTGTTTTGGAGTCAGTGTGTGCTGTAATTCTGTTTTTAAAAAAGTCAGATTGCAATTCTACACGGTATCATTACAGAAATGGACCACTTCACCTTCAAATCAGGAATTACTATTTTGCAGATTTACATTTTTGGGATGTAATTAGAATTTCCTGATTTGGAACATTAAGCCTTGTGTAGAACGCTTCTGCCCAGGCTTATCATTGACGTCATTCATTTCAGTCATTACCTTATCATGCCGAATCAGGAACTTTGAATGGATTTGAGATATCCTTCTGCATGAAATTACTGGCCAACTAATTTATTCCTCTCTTATTCCTCCCCCAGTGTAGCATGCTGCAGACGGAGATGAAACGGAAGGATCGTCGTCTTCTCTCACGATATGTCCATTTTCATCCATAGCACAGTTTCCTATGTGCCAAACCAGAGGTGATCGGAGGTCTTGAATGCTTCACTGTTTTTTCTTGCACTTGGCCTCAAATGACCCCCGCTCTGGTTGCCTCATGGAGGCAGAAAAGAAATCTAAATAAGACAACTATTGGCTCAGGGTAGCATTGACACTTTTTATGGAAACTGGTCATAATCACCGAATCAACCCTTGAAAGAGCTGAACACAACACTATCATTCCCAAAGTCAACATGAAACTCAAAACCCATTTGGATTCCATAACGTGACAAAGTTTATCTGCCAGAACTGGATTGTGAAAAGAAGGCATTTTGTGCCAGAAAGGAAAGAGTTGACATTAAGAAAGTAAATGGGATAAAATTTTGATTTCTTGTTGACTTTAATCTTCTGAAATGGAAGCCAATTATGGGTTTGATGTTACAGAAGTCAGCACAGAAAACAAGTTCAAGACGACAAGCATTGGAAAAAGGAAAGTCCATCTCCTGATTCCTTTGGACGACACAACCCAGGCATAAGAACTGTGCGTTGCTCTGAGAAATTCTTGCACTGGTCACTTAATATGTCTCTTTTAGCCACATTCTCTAAGACTGCATGTGTGGGGCTTTTACGCTCTGAGGATTTTTTTTTTAAGCAGCATAAGGACATTTTGAAGCAATTCGGGAAGTCACTTTATTTACTTTGTGTAGAGGCTTTGGGAAGTTAATTTGATGACCAAAGCAAAATGACATTTGAATTCAGTACGCTGTTATTTGGTTGCAGCAATGGCCATATGTTGAAAATCACTGATTTTATTTAGCCATAGAAAAGCCATATGATATCATGCATTCTGTATGTTTGTCATGAAGATGGAGGTAATCCGGCCATTGCGATCCACTGTGATAACAGTGCTTGTGTACATTTTGTGTAATATGTAAAATGAAAAGGAAGTATTCTACAATACATAGAATTTTTAAATGACAATATATATACATATTTATCACAGCACCTGATAGACGCTTCCATTTTGTTCCATGTGTTTATTTTAGTCTTCATACCAGAAGAGCTTCACATTCAGAAATAAGACACATTTAAGCCACTATATGATCTGTAAACTGTAATTCTGTTCTCAACTTGCACTGTTTCATTTGCTGTTCTTATTTAACTGGATAATGCATTTATTTACTTAATTTAAAGTCAACATGAAGCGTCGTTCTCAATCCATTTGAACTATTGTCATCTGATGTGTTTCCCAGTGTAACACCTTCAAGAAAAGTATAGGACAGAATTGTATTCATGATATGTTGGAGAGAGTGGTTAAGTAACCACATTTTGCTAACATATGTATTTATTATTATTATTTACTTAAATAACCTGAACTTAAGAGTCAATCACAGTAAGACCAGTCATTTAAGAAAGTAAATCAGTCCACTTTGATTTCATGTTGACTTTAAATAATAATCGTAATGTATTTTATTTGAATCATCTTCATTAAATATTTCAGCTTGAAATCTGATATCATGCTGTCTTTCTTTTGAGTCATTTTATTTCCTGTTTGATGCCTAAAACTTCTAAATAGCATGTGAATTACATTGTTTGAAACATTCTTCATCTTTCTCTACAGCAACTGCTGTATTGGACAGAGAGAACATTTCTTATCTTTTCATCATTTAAGTGCTTCACTTTTTCTAGTTTTGCTTTCATTTATGAGGAAATCGTAGCAGAACTTGTGCAAACCCCTGACATTGTTTTGCTTAATCTTAGTACAGACATTCATCCCTTGAGATAAAGGATGAAAGTAATGATGTTCCTCTTTATGGTTGTGTTTCAGTGATAATATTGTTCCAATAACATAATAATTCATCCATTATACATCATAAAGATTTAAGATAACAATGCTGATAGGTAGTAGTTTGGTAATAATCACTTTGCAGAATTACAAGAAAAAAAATATTCAGAACAACTTTGTCCAAGGGGAAGTTATGTTTAAATATATCCACTCTCACTTTTGTTTGTAATTTTTTTGTGGTTTTACATTGGTCAATAACACCTGTTCTTCAAGTAGCACAGGGAGTGCAGTTTGACAAACCAGCAAAAGTACCGAACAAGTCACAAACATCAAAAAAGAACCCCAGGTCTGAAGAAGACGGTGAGTAATCGAATATTTCATTTACAGTATTCAGCTCTAGTGATTAGGTCTTAAAACAAATATGCTTTGAGGTAGTTACTGCTTTTTTTCTTAACATGCAGCAAATATATTCATAAAATCTTAGTTTATTTTCTGAAAGTTGGAAAATGTGTTATTTTGATATACTGTATCAGCTAAACCAAAATTTCTCTGTTTGTAACATTTTGTGCACTGATTTGGGAAAAATGTATGGAGTGGAGTTTAAAATGTGTTAAACAGGGCTATGTAAAGATCTGTGGGCAAAAATTGTCATTTATCAAGCTGATGCCATAAAAATTAATCCAGCTAAATGTATTTCAACATGGATTGAGCTCTTAATATCATCATAATCATTATCCATTGCTACAGCTCACAAAATAAAATAAAATCCTTCATACACTCATATGATGCCTTTTCAAAAAAAAAAAAAAAGGCTACGTACCATTTAGGTCCTATTTTGGTCCTATTTAGGGGCACATAAAATTAAAATGTGTGTATTTTTGAAAGGGTGCCTCCCCAGTAAAAGCTATTTTTGTCCTTTTGCATAAGTTTGTTGATAATTTTTTGTATGAAGACTCATAAGTCTATTGTTTTATTATAATTCTACATTTTAACACACACTATGTTCCTCTTTCAGATGACCGGGAAGACATTCATCATATTTTTTGGTCTTATCTCTTTGCTAAATGCAGCCGAGTGGTACCCCAAAAGTCTGAGGTGTGATGTTTCTCTGTCTAGTAACGGGAGTGAGGTCACCGTCAACTGCACTGAACGAGAACTAACCGAAATTCCTTTGGGAATCCCAACGAACACCACCAACCTGACCCTAACGATCAACCACATACCTCATATTACCAACAATTCGTTTCACAATCTGCAGAACATCTCCGAGATCGACATGCGTTGCAACTGCGTACCAATCAAGGTCGGACCCAAAGACCGTGTCTGCACCAAGAGCTTGACGATTGACAACGGCACCTTCTGGAAGCTAAAGAACCTCAAATCGCTTTATTTGGATGGTAACCAACTGTCTAGCATACCCAAGGGCCTTCCTCCCAACATAGTGCTTCTGAGTCTCGAAGTCAATAGTATTTATACAATCCTTAAGGAGAACCTGACAGAACTGACGAATATCCAAACACTGTATCTCGGCCAGAACTGCTACTTCCGGAATCCGTGCAACACATCATATTACATTGAAAAGGATGCATTTTTGCAACTTGACAAGATGACTTTGCTTTCTCTGAAGTCTAACAACTTGTCTTACATCCCCCACCAACTACCATCCAGCCTCAAAGAGCTGTACCTGTACAACAACAATATTCAGACAATAACAGAAATGGACTTTCACAACCTGACGGCGCTGGAGATACTGGATTTGAGTGGGAATTGCCCTCGTTGTTATAATGCACCTTTCCCATGCTTTCCATGCCCGAATAATGCTCCACTTCAGATACATCCGAACTCCTTCCAGACTTTGAATAACCTAAAGACTCTTCGGCTTCATAGTAATTCTTTAACACGCATCCCTTCGGAGTGGTTTCAAAACCTGACTCAACTTAGTCTTCTAGACCTCTCGAGCAACTTTTTGGCTAAGGAGATAACATGTACCACCTTTCCTTCGTTGTTGCCTAATCTGGAAGAGTTGGATCTGTCTTTCAATTATGAGCTACAGGTGTACCCTACATCCCTCAACCTTTCGAGATCATTCCATCACCTTAAATCTCTGAGGGTCCTAAGAATCAGAGGGTATGTGTTTCAAGAACTCAAGCAGGACGACATCCAACCGTTGGCTAATTTGAGCAGACTGGAGCTCATTGATCTCGGCACAAACTTCATAAAGATTGCACATCTCAGTGTTCTGAAGGACCTGAAAAGCTTCAAAATCATCAACTTGTCTGACAACAAAATCTCAATGCCTTCCCAAGGAGGAACTCTGCTTTCGAACCACAGAGAAAATCATTATAGTTCTCCAATGTCGCAAGGTGCACAGTACCACAATGGAGAAGTGAAGGATATGCACTATTTCCTTTATGATGAATATGCACGCAGCTGCAAATTCAAGGACAAGGAACTCTGGATTACAAGTCCTTTCAACAACGAATGTAGTTCCTTTGGGGAAACGTTGGATATTAGTAGGAATAACATCTTTTTCCTTCATTCCAGATTTCTGGATCTTGATGAGCTGAGATGTTTGAATCTCTCTGGGAACGCCATGAGCCAGAGTTTAAACGGCTCTGAGTTTGTCAAATTGAAGAAATTACAATATCTAGACTTTTCAGACAACCGTCTGGATTTGATGTTCTCTTCAGCATTTCAGGAACTGAGCAGCCTGCTGGTTCTGGATATCAGCCGTAACAGCCATTACTTTGTGGCTGAGGGTTTAACTCACATGCTGAATTTTACAAAGAACCTGGGTAAGCTGATCAAATTAATCATGAACGATAATCAGATCTCGACATCCACCAACATGGAAATGGAGAGTTTTACTCTGGAGCATTTGGAGTTTAAAGGCAACCGTCTTGATATGTTGTGGAGAGATGGAGACACAAGGTACGCCAACTACTTTAAGAAACTTTTAGCCTTGAAGTCTCTTGATATCTCTCGCAACAACCTGAACTTCATCCCACTAGAAGTTTTTGCAGGTCTTCCAGACACCCTGACAGAGCTGTACATCACTAACAACCGGTTAAAGTCATTCCATTGGGAGGGCCTTAAATACCTTAAACAACTAGTTAAGTTAGACCTCAGTGGGAATTACCTGACGGATGTTCCTAAATGCTTGTCTAACTATACAGAATCAATCGAAACACTGGTTCTACACAAGAACAACATTGTGAAACTGACTCCCGATTTTCTCAAGAATGCATCTAAACTCAGAGTCCTAGATCTCAGTTATAATCGCATCCAGTTCATCGAAGAGTCCAGTTTCCCAGAAAATGTAATAGACCAACTGCAGACCCTTTACTTGAACAACAACCGGTTTGTGTGCTCTTGCAATGCCACGTGGTTCGTCCGATGGATCAACCGGACTACTGTGAACATACCGCGCCTCGCAATGGACGTGAACTGTGCTTCACCAAGTGCCCAGAAAGGTCAAAGTGTGATTTTCCTCAACATCCAAGCCTGTCAACACAACTCCCTATCCATCATCCTCTGCATTTTAATGACCTCTGTGATTCTTGGCATTCTCACGCTCACCATATCAAGTCATCTCTTTCTTTGGGATGTTTGGTATATCTACCATTACTCCTTGGCCAAACTCAAGGGATACCGTCGTCTTTCCTCCAACAGCGCTGTTTACGATGCCTTTGTGGTCTACGATACGACTGATCCAGCTGTTCACGAGTGGGTCATGCAAGAGCTTCGCATTCACCTGGAAGACAAGGGCGACCCAAAGATGCAACTTTGTTTGGAAGAGCGGGATTGGGTTCCTGGATGTCCCCTGATTGAAAACCTTTCCCAAAGCATACAGTTGAGTAAACGCACTGTTTTCATTCTGACTGGACGATATATCAAGAGCGGTAGCTTCAGGACAGCGTTTTATTTGGCCCACCAGCGACTCATGGATGAAAGAAATGATGTTATCGTACTAATATTCCTGGAGAAAATGCCTTGTCATTCCAAGTACCTAAGACTGAGAAAGAGGTTGTATAAAAAATCAGTTCTCGAGTGGCCGAGGAATCCTCAAGCACAGAGGTACTTCTGGTTCACTCTCAGAAGTGTCATGGCACCCGAGAGTCAGCAATACAACAAACTCTTCCAGGAAACTCTGTGATTGGGACACACTTCATGGACTGACTGACGCATCTGAAGCTTTAAAGCTTTATTTCTGCGTTTGAAAGCTTCTTTCTCAAAACCTCCTTTAATTTAGTGATGGTAATTACAAATAAACATAACAATGCCGCATACCCTTGACACATACCCTTATTACTTGGTAGATGACATATTTGTAAGGTTGACTTGATAGAGCTTCAATAAAAAAGAATTGTATGTATGCAGTTTGTATGATGATAATAATAATAATAACTTTTACTAATACTTTTATATTTTACAGTTTTTATTATTCTTATTACTGCTTCTCATATTTTATTATTAAAATACCATTATAGTTTATTAATACTTGGAATAAGCATTTATTTGTAAGTCTTTTGCATTTTGATTTTAAAGTTTTATTAATTTTATTGTCTGGTTTTGTATTTTTCATCATTATTATTATTATTATTATTATTATTAGTGTGTATTAGCATTTTTATGCTAATTTAAGTAATTTTATGCTTACTGTAAATCCTTACGGTCATTTCACCAATGAAGCTGCTGATCAGGTTTGTTATTGTTTTTGTAGTTGCAATGTTTGTTTTAAATGTCCAGGTTTAAATTATGAATTATTGTTATAAATAATAAATTGTTATATTAATCAGTTTTTCTGAAACAAAGGATTTTCAAATCCCATGCTAACAAATCAACATACAATATTAAGTATGTTTCAGTTTATTCAAAAACGAAACACCGCAAGGCATCTGCTTTCCCCCTGGTCTCCAAAGACATGTTACCCAGGGTCCTTGTGGGGACTGGTATGAAAGTGATTAAAAGAGAAAACTTAAAGCAGTGTTTAATTGCCTTACAAATTAGGTTGCGCAACAAAAACTATATATATATATACACATTAGTAGCTTTGGTCTATGGCTTAAACAGCAATTTCACCTCTTCACAGAGAAAATATGTACATGTGTTAATGAAAGTAAAACGAGTTATATAGTTGAATTATACAGTGCCCTAAATAATAATAATTACATTTTCATTTTCAGTAGCACCGGAAGCCTTAAAATATGATTAATTATACAAGTGTTTTAATTAATTAATTTTGTAATTCACCATATAGGGACAGTTTCCTGAACAGGGTTTAAGACTAAATTATATTAAATGTTAGAGCTGTCTAAACTGGAAAAAGCTTACACTGACGTATCTTAAAATACATTACTGTTTGGTCTCAAAATGCTTTTTTGTAAGACACATTCCTAAAAACTATTTAAATGTCCTAAATTAACAAAGACCTAGTCCTGGCTTAATCTATTTCCAGTCTGCGAAACCACCCTATTATATAATATACTTAATGATCTCATGAATAATTACAACCACAGCTTTAAAACCTTGTCATACTTATCCATTCATTGTTGCACCTTTAGTATAACCAAACTATAATGCATTAAAGCATGTGGCCAATTTCAAATGTAACAAGAAATCTGCAAATATTCTAATGCATTTCAACTTTAGTCGAAACATTTTATGACGAGATATAATTCATTACACTATGAATACTTTTATAATGCATTATGCATAAAATCTTTGTTAGTTTCATCATAACCATATTGGAA
>JAUMHR010000056.1:21034770-21047909 GCA_032361145.1 Enteromius fasciolatus
TTGATTCAGCTAAGAGTTAAAAATTATTTATTTTATTTACAGGCACCTTTCTAGATACTCAAAAACACATGATTAAACAGAAGAAAACAATACCCAATAACATGACTAGGGGCCTGTTTCATAAAACAAGTTTACCCAATAAGCCAGGCTTATGGCAGTTAGTCTGACTTATTTTAATAACTTGTAGACTTGTTTTATGAAACAGGTCCTAGATGATTCAGGATAGGCTAATCTGTGTTGATTGTTACAGGTGTCTGACTGGGTGCTCAATCACCTGCGAGTGCATCTGGAGGATCAAGGCGAGGGATTCCTGCCCATTTGCCTCGAGGAACGAGACTGGATTCCCGGCTCTCCCATAGTGGACAGTCTAACTCAGAGCATCCAGCACAGCCGTAAAACCGTCTTCGTCCTCACCGAGCGCTACGTGAACAGCGGCTCCTTCAAGCTGGCCATCTTCCTGGCGCACCAGAGGCTTCTGGAGGAGAACGAGGACGTGATCGTGCTGCTTCTTCTGGAGCCCGTCCTGCAGCACTCTCATTTCTTGCGGCTGCGCAGACGACTCTGCGGGCGAAGCATTCTAGAGTGGCCCCATTCGCCCTCTGCCGAGAACTGGTTCTGGCAGTCGCTGCGTAACGCCATACGAGTGGACAACCAGGCCATTTACAGCAGCCTCTACAGCAGATACTTCACCACTAAGTAGAAGGAATAATGCAGAAAACCGGTTGAGCTACAGAAACACAATTAGACTGTGAAACTGCGCCCTGTGGCAACTACTGCATAGATTCAATTCATGGGAGTGGAAAGCATGAAAAGGAAGAATTTATTATTTAGCTATTCAACAGTTTTTTAGCCTATAAAGCAAAAACAAAGAAATTGGATTTGACAAACATCCACAACAAAGTGCAATTTATATGCCAAGAGTAATATTGAGAGGGGAAAAAATGTTTCAAGAGGTTTTTGAAAGAAAATCTTGCTTGTAAAATGTTAATGCAATATGTAGAATTGCAATTATTTAACATTAAATCCAAACTTTTCCTTTTTGCACACAAACACAAAAGAAGATGTGAAGGAACAAATAAGGAGGAGCATCTATTTTCCTTATTTTCTTGCTAGTCATTCTTTTAATTGTAAAAAGAATGCATTTCAAATGGAAATAGCTGGATCAATCCTACTGTTGGTCAAGTATTTTAATTAAATGTAGGATATATATATATATATATATTACACACACACACACACACATGCAGGCTATATATATATATAGCCTGCATGTGTGTGTGGAATCAAACCATTAAACCATTAAAACGTCATTATTTCCCTTTGCACAAACAAGAGCAACAAGCAGCACCCATTTTCATATATTGTTTTTTTATCATAAAATGTTGGAAAAGAGCAGGACAGGTATTTTTTTGTTTTTCAGGTGGAAATGTGCAGTCCTTTACTCTGTCACGTCTTTAATTAGTTTCTGAAAAGGTGCGTTTTATATTTTCTTCCAAAAATGATGAAAAGAGGCATGAAATCTTTTTTTTTTCTATAACAAAATGTGTGTATCTGAAAATGAAAGTGTGAAGGAGCAGAACAAGACGAGTCCTTCACTCAGTCACTTATATTGTAATTAATCTGTTGTATCCTATAGACTTGTCTTCATTTGTTTAAAGGTAGAATATCACTTACAAAATCTTGAAAGATTCAAACTATTAAAACAAATAATTTAAAAATCCAATTCAAACGTCATTGTTTCTCTTTGCAAACACAAAAGAAATGCAAAGAAAGAGCATCTGTTTCCTATTTTCATCATAACACGATGAAAAAGCCCAACGCATTGTGCAAGGAACTGCTCAATTGTCTCTAAATAGTCTGCTAGCAGCTAACAGGAACTGATCACACACACTTCCTGTTACGATGTTGATCAGCTGGTCTAAATATGCTTTATTTTATAGTTCTTTTTTTTCTGTTTAATTCTCACAATTCAGAGAAAAAGTCAAAATTACGACTTTATAGCACACAGTTGTGAGCTTGCGAGTTTATATCATGCAATTCTGACTTTTTTCACGTAATTACGACATATATTCATATATTTCAATTCTGAGAAAAAAAGTCAGAATTTGGAGATAAGAAGTTTTTATATAACACCTTACAGGAGTAAAATACACAATTAAACAGAAGAAAACAATACCCAATAACATGACTTACATGATGTACATGATACTTAGTCTGACTTATCGCCAGATAATTTGATTTAAAATATGTCAGACTAACTGAAATAGTCTGGCTTACTTGGTAAACTTGTTTTACGAAACAGGGGCCTGTTCCATAAAACAAGATTAGAGTATAAGGCAGGCTCATTTCAGTAAGTCTGACTTATTGCCAGTTAATTTGTAGTAAAATAAGTCAGACTATCTGCCATAAGCCTGGCTTATTCGGTAAACTTGTTTTATGGAACAGGCCCCAGGTCCTAGATGATTCAGGATAGGCTAATCTGTGTTGATTGGGTTCAGTTCACTGAGTGGGTTGTTACAGGTGTCTGACCGGGTGCTCAATCACCTGCGAGGGCATCTGGAGGATCAAGGCGAGGGATTCCCGCCCATTTGCCTGGAGGAACGAGACTGGATTCCCGGCTCAACTGGAACTGCTCAGTTGTCTCTAAATAGTCTGCTAGCAGCTAACAGGAACTGATCACACACACTTCCTGTTACAGTCTAGATCAGCTGCTCTAAATGTGCTTTATTTTATATGTCTAGTGCACGAGCCTGCTTAGCACAAAACAATCTAGGCTACTTCATTCATTCATGTTTAGTGTTTAGCCATATTAGTGTTATCCCGAAAAAAAAGCCAGAGGTTTTGCAGCATGTCCACAAAATAATCAATTTACAGCTCCGTTTTTGCTGTATCTGGTCTTATTAAGTAAATATCCCAAAAATGAGAATATATTTGATTGTGATCTTTAAATAAACAGGTTTCTTGCTTTTATCCCCGTCGAAATATTTATTATAATAGAAGTATGCCATAAATGTTTGTACTTGAATTTTGTTCAATAAAAAAAATAAACATGAAGACATATCCTGCGATTGTTCTGTTAAAAAACCCCCAATTTTGATTAAATATTTATTTACATGTACTTTTATAGTTATGTTGTTATTGTCCGCCAGATGTCGCCCAACATCAGCGTGGCTCTCAGAGGGCGTTCACTTCAGTTCCTCGTGCGATTTCTTACTTACCTAAATTCTTAAAGACATGCACGTTTCCAATGTTTCTTAACTAAAGCCTATTCTTATTACCTAGTTGGTGGGTTTATAATATTTACAGGGACTCCGCGAAGTAAGGATGCATCTAGCGGTCCGCTGACGTCAGTCACGTGATTTGCATATCTCTGCTTATAAATCCAGTGATTCTGCGCTTTCCCTCACACTGCTGCATCCGCTGGAGAATAAAGCACTTCAACTACCGCAAACTCTGGTGAGCACCACAAACCCTTTTTCTTTTACGATGCACTAATATATCGTTCCTTATCTTATAGTTTGGAGGCTATGATGTCAATGCATTTTTATAAACTGGTTTCGCTGTTATGCATCATTTGCGAAATGCATGCACCATCCGTTTTACAATCACCAGCGGGAAATGTGGCAAAATTTAAATATATTGTATGTTCAGTGTGATTCTTACGATTTATCAGTGAGGGACAATAAATGAAGCTTCGTGGGAGTTTCTTTGTTCAGGAATGATGAGCTTGAACAGTTTTTATTCGGTGCGCCAAAATGTGAAATATTGCATATACGCGAGCTGGAAATATGCTCAGATCGTTGCAAAAGCAAAAAAAAAGCTTTTTTACAGATGGAAGTGTTGCTACGAAGTGAAATATGAGCCAGAATGAGCAGGAAAGGGCGGTGGTTACATACCAAATACTCAAGACTGTGATGCAACACCAGCGTTTCCTTGGACCACACTTCTTGCATTATTATAGCATTAAAGCAAGACTTCAGCTCTCTTCTTTGTGTTGCATTTCTTGATTTTCTCTGGAATGCGCATTTAAGTGCGTTTTTGTTACATTAGGATACCAGATACTACAGATTAGGGATACAAAGGATTGGAAAAGCCCATTTTGGCCGTGCAATAATATGAATATTAATGTTGCATGCCTCTGTATCAGTCACGAGGCCTTGTGTTCGCGTGCTTTTGTCTCTTTGTGTGTGTCATCATTATAACAGCAAGCCATTTCCTGTCATTTGATTTCAGACCCTCTGCAAACATGTCTGACAAGCCAAATCTCGAGGAGGTGACCAGCTTCGACAAAACCAAGCTGAAGAAAACAGAAACTCAGGAGAAGAATCCCTTGCCGTCTAAAGAAAGTATGATTTCTCCCACGTTTTCTGAGGCATGCACTTAAAAGGTTAATGAATAACCCTCTGCTCTTGTCTTTCAGCCATCGAACAGGAGAAGCAGGCGGGTTCATCATGAAATCTGCTCGGCACACTTCTATGCACTGTACATTCCACATTGCCTTCTTTTTCACGTCTTCTCGCTGTTTAACTTTTAACAGAAAAAATATGACCTAAGTCGCATCGTGATTGGACAACCAAAAAAAATGCAGACGTCCATACAAGCCCTATGTTTTTGTGCCCACGTACTTCTCTTTTTGTAAACCGCACCACTGATATTCTCATGAAGTTTGTTGATATGGATGAGGAGGAGGAGGAGGCGGAGCCTGGCGTGAAGTTTCACTGCTTTGAGAAGTGGCGAGGGGGCGGGGCTAGGAGTTTTGAGTGACACCTAACAGAGACTCGCTCTTTTAACATCTCTTGTGACCTTGGTTGACTTGCTCAAATGCTTTAAAGTCATGCAGTGTTTTTTTTGTATGTTGACGTCTTGGAATGCACAATTTTTTGTTTTGTAATGCAAATAAAAATCTGTAATATTCAGATGGACATCTTTTTAAATGTTTGTTCTGTGCTTGTCGCTTTCAGCTTAAGAAAATATTTAACTCATTTTATACATTAGTTTGAAATTACTCCATTAACATTTTAAAAACCAGAAATGAATAGAAATCTGTATTTTTGCTATTAAAAAACCCCCCAAAAAACGATATATTTAAGCTCAGAGCATGACATGAAAAATTTGCATTTAATTAAGAATAATTTTCAGGTTCTTTTTAAATATTTATTAAGAAAAATTACACCACTTTTGTCTTTTAGATAACAAAATAAACTCAATTATATAGACCTAAATGTGTGCCTTAAAAAAGAGCAATATTTAGGCAATTCTATTTTTTAGAATCACACACACACATAGTTGCATTTTAAAATCATTTTGTACTTTCCAGGCCTAGAAATTGTGCTTTATTTTCAGGTTTTACTTTTACTTACATGCATGCATTAATAAATGCATTTCTAGCTTTGTTTATTGCAGTTTCTGTGGGTAGTTCAAGAAGTCATCAACACAAAGTACAGCATTTTAACTTTAGATATACATTCCATTCATACCCCTAAATAATTACCAAACCCTGCAGCTCCGTCTTATCATTGTTCTGGATCTCTTGTCTGTTAAGTGAACGCCGGCCACTATTGACCCGCATTGGCGTGTTGTGACTTCATCTGACCCATAAAAGAGCCCTGGAGCCAATCTGTTTCAGCACATGCCAGGACTCGGTCAATAGTCGTCAAGGACAGACGCAATATCTGCTGAACTCTGGAACTGCTGATAATGGCCCGATCAGAAACGCTTCCCTGAACACAAACGCTTTCATTATGTGTCCAGAGCTTTTCTGAAGATCGCTGCACATCATAAAAGACACTTCAGCAGCTATAGTCTCTTCTGTTGATTTTCTATTAAGTAGCTAACTTTTATAACTCTACCTAATTAACTATTCTGATTTATATTTTACTTTCACTAAAAGAACTGAAACAAGAAAGAAATGACTCCGATTTAGAAGCTGTTCAAAAATTATAATAAGTGTGCATTAGCAATTAAGCACGTGTTTCTAGGATGTTTGTAGGTGTTGGTTTTCTGGGTGGTTTCTAGGTGGTTGCTAAGGCGTTTTGTGTGGGCTCTCGTTTTTTTCTTGTGAAAAAAATATATAAATAATAGTATTTTTTATTTTTTTAAAACCACACATTTTACAGTTTTGCTTATAACTGTTAACATTCATAACAACAAAAATTACAATTTGTTTTTAATGAATAATGCATAATTGAAAGTCGCACAGCAGAGAACATTATTGTACTGATGCGCGATTATGCATGTCATTTAAGATATATCATTTTTATACTGCTTTAAAATAATTGGTTTTCAGTGAGTCTAATACATTTTTAAATCAGTTTGCGTTGTAATTGAGAATAAAGTTGTAAGCAAAGGTAAATATTCCTGCAGGTCTGCCCGAGCAGCATTAGCTTCATGAAGCCCTCATTTAAAGTGGATAAGCACTAATCTGGAGCTGTTAATGGTGTTTTAATCTGCCAGATCCAGAATTACCACATCTAATGTTCCTTCAGTTTGCCTTTGGACACTTTTACCTCCGTCAGTAAAACATATCTGTATCTAGCTAATGCCTATTGAGTGTCTTCCACATGAGTATGGCTTGAAAAAGTGACATGACAAAAGTACATAACTAATCCTGTACCTTGTTGGACTCAGACTTTCATGTCGAATGTTTCTGGTTTATTTTTAGCTTGTGTTTATGATAACAGACACTGATTATAACTCTTGTACTTGCCCTTTTCCAAGCGTTCATG
Organism: Enteromius fasciolatus; assembly: GCA_032361145.1. Classification (NCBI taxonomy): domain Eukaryota; kingdom Metazoa; phylum Chordata; class Actinopteri; order Cypriniformes; family Cyprinidae; genus Enteromius; species Enteromius fasciolatus. Next base: position 21,041,496 of record JAUMHR010000056.1, read on the forward strand.
ATATCAACAAATAGGACTTTATGAGCTTCATAATACATAAACAAATTCCTCTTTTATTTCTTTTTCCTAATCTCCCTTTATAGTATAGTGTGTAGCCACATTGCTATTGATAACATCTAGATGCTAGCATTAAGCTGTTCAGTGATGATGTTTGCTTCTGTTTGTGTGATTTCAATGTTATTTGCAACCACTGGTCGACATTAAAATACTGGTTTAATGCTAATTCGCTGAGCAAGCATTAGACACACCTGACGGGGAGAAACATACGGGTCAGAAGCATTACAAATAATGGTTATGCTATGGCTTGTGCAATGTTTCAGGCCTTTTCTGCCAGCAGTTTCACTGTGATGAGGCTTTTAGACATCTGCAGCTTTTTAACTGCACTGAAAGTATTTTTAGATGGCATGTAGAGAACTACCGAAGCCCCTTTCTGCCACTGAATGAAAAAAAAAGATAAAAACTCCCAAAAAAAGATATAAGCTTACATATAATGTATTGCTTTGTGAATCTTAATCTGAAGGTGATAAATATGTGAAAACGTGCACATTTTGGCCATAGGAGTCAAAAAAAAGCTGTTTCGTATAATACACAACGAAGTGAAGAAATGCACGTGAACTCCAGCTGCTCTGATCTGATAACGCAGGACATTGGGAGTGTTGTGTGATTGTGGGCACGTAATGAGAGCGTGTATTGTTTTCATGTGTTTATGAGGTTGTAAACACTATTACAGCTGCAGTGTATCATTTCTGTGCCACCGAACAGAACTGCAAAATCACGTCCCAAACTCAGACGTTGTAATGTTGACTCTTCATCATTAACAGCAACAACAAACTACATTTCATTTTCTCAGATGCTTATGAATAAAAACATAAAAAAGCCAGCACTTCGAAGAGGTTAAGATGTTCAGTGAGGCATCTCTGGGTGGTGGCTTGTGTGGTTTCTAGGGTGTTGCTATGCAGTTTGGTTGTGAGGGTGCTATGTGGTTGCTGGGGAATTCTAGGTGGATTTTAAGATGTTTCTAGGCATTGTTAGGGTTCTGTTGGTTGCTGGGTAATTTATAGTTTGATGAGATTATTGCTAGGCCCATTTTAGCCATTGCTACATTTTTCTGGGTGGTTGTTAGGGTGTTACTATGTGGGTTTTGGTATTTTCTAGGTTATTCCTATAGATTGTTGACATTGCAAGGTGTTTCTAGATGGTATATGTGGTTACTGGGGTATTCTACTGTAGATGGTTGCTGTAACATTTGTCGTTGCTACAGTTTTCTGTGTGGTTGTCAGGGTGTTGCTATGTAGTTTTTCTAGGTCATTTCTAGAATGTTTATAGCAAATGCATTTTTTTCTTGGTGGTTTCTAGAGTATTGCTATATGCTTTTTCTGGGCAGATGATTGATAGGGTATTTAGGCGTTAGTTTTCTGGCTGGTTGCTAGGGTGTTACTGTTTTGGGGATATTCTAGGTAGTTTCTAGGATATTTGTTTCCATTTCTTTGCTTCATTTTTTTCTCTTTGTATTTTTAAAGTGGTATCATCATTAACCGGTAGTCATCCACCATTATTCCTGTAGGTTTGTTCACGGCAGGTTTTAATATTGCAGTGTTTTCACACAGCTGGTTAAAATAGATACAATAGAGGAAACCAGTTAAAACAGATGATCTCTGACCTCCTGTAGTTCACTGCCACTCCCATGATCTCATTTCTTCTCTGCTGTTAATAGTGCTGCACATTTAAAGCACAATCCACCATTAAAGTAAAATTCAATGTATTTTATATTCATTCAATGCATGAGTGCCAGACATTTATTTATGCATTTAATTGTCAGCAAGTCTATAAAAATCATCCAAATTCTAGCGGAGAATGGTGAGAGCTCGCTCTCAGTGATTCTGAAGCTGATTTAGATATGAACGTCTTTGCTTGGCATAGAATGAATATGTTCTTTCACACCAGCAGACGGTCCATAGAAATAGAGCTAACTGAAAGAAATGTGTGTGTGTTGGCGTTTGAGTATGTTTGCATGTGCCAAAAACAAACAACAGTCACTGGTATTGTTCCTGACGTACTCTCGGACTGTATTCAGTAAATTACATGTACTTGCTCTGAAAGAGAGGGGCTGCTGTATATAGTAGTAGTGGGATCTGTTCCGAAACCTAGTGAGCTGTCTACCTAGGGAACAATTCTAGGCATCATAAACGTGTTCCCAACATGTTCCAACTGGTCATTTTTATGATATTCTCCTTCTGTTAAGACACTCCCTTTGAAGATAGCTCCCTATGTAGGCAGAAGTCAGCTTGCTAATTTTTATAAAGTGTGTGTGTGTGATTTTGAACAAATGTGTCAGCAGAGGAAAGCTAATGCCAGGCACGCTGAGCTGAGTGTGTGTGTGTCGTCAGGCACACTGAGCAGTGATTGTGAGCGGTCTTGGCCCGCGGGTGCTGAGCTGCCATCTGCCAGTGTTGTGACGGCTGCTGCTGTAAGAGCTCAGATAATACCGGTATCTGTGCTGAGATCATCGCTGACTAAGGTACGCTCACGTTAGCACATTTCAGCGCAGTTTCTCAGCCTAAAACGTCCATTGTCTATTGTCAAGAAGCACAGCTCAGACACTGCAGTCACTTTCGAACCGTGCATCTCTCTGTCGTTTGGGTTGACAAATGTGTGTGAATACTAATGAAATCTGCGTGCTGAAATTTCCCTGAGTGTAGAAATAACTATATTTCACTGAGCAACAGTACATGTGAGCATTTCATAAGTGATATTTCATATGAAATTCTGTTGCTTTAACAATTAAATGCGATTAAATATACTGAAAGCTCAATAAATAGTTCTACTTATAAATATTAATAATCATAATGATTTTTGTAATATTGTAATATAGTTTGTTTAACTCTGACTGCACACACTTAATACACTTGATGTTAATTCATATTTTAATATTCATATTATGCTTTTCAGGTTTGTAGTTTGTTTTCCACGAATGCTGCATTTATTTAAACAAATATACTGTAAAAATGGCAAATATTATTAAATTAAAAAAAAGATAATTTATTTCTGTGAATTTTCATCATTACTCTAGTCTTCAGTGTCACATGATCCTTCTGAAATCATTCTAATATGCTCAAGAAACATTTATGATTATATATTCAAATGGAAAATAGTTATTTTAAATTGGAGTTGTCTCGTCCAGTTGCAATGGAACATTTCTGATTATTATCAATGTTGAAAACAGTTGTGCTGCACAAAATGTTTGTGGAAACTGTCATGCATTTTTTATTTGTCAGAATTTTTTGATTATTAGAAAGTAAAAAAAGAAAAAACTGCATTTATTGGAAAAGGAGATTTCCTGTAACATTATAAATGTCTTTACTGTAACTTCTGATGTATTTAATGCGTCTTTGCTGGATCAGTATAGTCAAAAAGCAGATAACATTCATTCTGAAATACAGGAAGAACAGCATGTGCTCACATCGAGACACAAACACTCAGGTTTCTATAATGAGGGCCAAGAAAGGAAGTTCCACTCAGCCAGAAGAACTGCAGCTAATGTCAGACGTCCAGAAATATCATTACATGTCACATCTGAGTCCAACAATAAGCGAACAGACCCCAGATCAGAAATCTAACATGAACAAATGCAGCACTCTTGTTTCAAGTGTTACTTTACTCTACATTAATGCAACACAATGTCTTATCAATATCATGCAATTTATTTATATATATTTAATATATTTGTTTCACTTCCTCATTTTTTCTTTACACTTTATTTTAAGGTATCCTTGTTACAGTGTAATTACACATGTAGGTACTGAGTAATATTACTCAGTATAACTACACTGTAAAAAAAATTCTGTAAAATTAACGGTAAAAAAAAAACGGCAGCTGTGGTTGCCAGAATTCGACTGTAAAAAAATATGGTGACAACATTTTAGGTTTTATGGTTTTAGGTTAAATTTACAGTTAAATACCGTAATTTCATTAACATACCAACTTATTAAAGTACTGAAATCTGTTTTGCTTCTTTGAAATACACTGATAAACACCAAATGCAGGAGACGATGAGAAAGTCACATGATGAACCAAAGCAAAATGTGAGATGCAATGGAGGGAATTCTGGCAATATCAGTTTATGATTTTTTTCTGTATATTTTACAGGAACTTACCAATAACCATTAAATACCAACAGGTTTTAATGGTAAGCATTTTCACAGTTATTTGCCGTTAAAATCATTTTTTTACAGTGTACATGTACTATACGGTTAGAAATAGGGTTTGGCTTCGGGTTACTTGCATGTATTTATTCATTAGTTATGGCTACCATAATAGTAAGCAACCTGTTTAACAAGGACACCTTCAAATAAAGTGTTACCTTTTTTCTTTTCCTGATTTTCTTTGGCTGTTTCATCTGTGATTCATTGCTTTGTTTTAATGGATCAGAGCTCTTCACTGAAGAATTTTGTGAAGTCTCTGTGGAGACAGTGAACGTGACCCAGGACTTCTGAAAAGTGGGCGTCACAGTTGCGCTCTATTAACTCAGATGGACTTTGGCCATCTGAAATTAAAATGTAAGTAGACTTTTATATGTCAGCTACAAATGGCTGCTTTCCTTGTTTCTGAATTTAGTCTTTCACTTGATAGTTTTGTATGTTAAGATAACATTAAGCTTTTAAAACGTGGTGGTTTTCTGGTTAATCAGTTATTTTACAGTATCTATCTGCATTATTTACATAAAACTCAAGAGGATGGAGACTTGGAAAACAGTATAAACAGAGTCAAACAACCAAATTAAAATGATTTTTGTTCATTTTTTAACTTTAGTTACTTTAGCTCAGAAGTCTACTCAGAATATTAAATATCAATAAACAAAAATCAATTACGCATTATTAATATTCCATAGACCAAATGGAGTCTAAAGATATTAGACTCACTTTTAAATGTCATTATAAATCGATCACAACCTTCAATTGCAGAGATCTTGTTCTGCTACACTGTTGCTTTTGTGTTTTTTCACTCAGGCGTTATTTTTTCCAAGGCTTGAAGTAAGTGGTCGTGCATCAGTTCCTGACAAAAAGAAACTTCTGCACAGCTAAATTAAAACACAATTCACATCTGCTCATGAATTCTGCAGGAGAAAGATGTTTGTTTAGGTTTCTGATGGCACCTTCCTTTTTCCAGAACTTAGTCATGGGAAAACTGATAATAAAACCCTGACCAAAAGAACTGATAGCATTCAACCCATCATGTGAAATATCTTTGTCTCTCACGAGCTCTAAAAATAACCCCAAGCATGAAGAAAGATCTTTGCCTTTCGCTCAAGCCAATCAACAGCAGCTATTCGGTGACCTTAGACGTGCTGTTTCCCTGCAGTTGTCATCGCTCACAAACATCAACAAAGTGTCACAGCGGCTACGCGTGATGATGTCATCACTGCTGGTTACTTTGTGATTGCTGAACATTCTAAAAATCTTACATTTGAAATTGTTCCTTTAAAGGGATAGTTACATTTGCATTACATCACTTGGAGTGAATGGGTGCCGTCAGAATGAGAGTCCAAACAGCTGATAAAAACAAGTCCTATTGAACTGTCCCCAACTGAACTGCAGCTCAAACTATTATAAATATAGTGAATTAAGCTATAAACTCTATCACAACACACGCTATTTCTATCAAACATGTATTCTGAGCTGCAGCTCTTCATATTAATAGAGTGTTTCAGTTAACCTACACCTCACCAGAATATATTTGTAGATTTGTTTAAATATAATACCTTTTTTCACTTATGTCAGGTAATGGCATAAACATAGCAAACTAATCCAGTAGTAGCATTGAGAGATTTCATATAAACACGGCTGAAGATGTGTAAAGCAGTGGAACAGACAAAGCGATTCAGCTGAGTGACTCATTTATGCTGAAATCACTCGATTATCGAATTTCAACATTGCTTGTAATGATTTCAAAAAGACATAGGCTATACTGATTTTAGAAACTCCAAATCAGTTAAATCATTGCTTTGCAAAATGAGTCAGCTGTTTTGACGCGCTCCAATCAGATCACAAATCGTGAATCGTTTGATTCAGATCAGTACTTCGTGAGTTCGTTGAATGTTTTGATTCAGATTGGAATCTGATCAGTTGTTTGATGAAACAGTACAAAACAACAAACGATGAATGCAATACAATTCTACAAATAAAACAGAAAGTAGTGTAGTGTAGTACAGTTACCATGTGCTTGTTTTTTTTGGCATAATCACTTCTACAACAAATACAAGGGTTAAATGTAATGTAGCAAAAACTGTGTGCCTTTTTTTTTCTTCTTCACCTTAATCAATCAATCACTTTTATTTATTTAGCGCTTTTAACAATACAGATTGTAGCAAAGCACTGAACATTATCAAATAGAACAACAGAGTGATGGTAATGTATA
>JAUMHR010000056.1:21049866-21061064 GCA_032361145.1 Enteromius fasciolatus
ACACACACACACATATATAGATGTATATATATAGATGTGTGTGTGTGTATATATATATAGCCTATATATATTGTTTATCTGAGGGAAGAGACACACCTTGTGAAACTGGTCGCTCTATTACTGATCTTCTTAGTTTTGGTTGTAAATAGGAAAGGCAGAGTCAAATGACATCTGGATTTATTCTGAAATCAAACCCCATTCATAACACTGAATAGAGAGGGTTCGGCTCCTGTGAAGCACGTATGACTGCTTTAAGAACAAGATGTTTACCAGAGCTTTGTGAAGGGACTGAAAGACAGTGTTCAGTAACACATAATTTCACTCTCCACTTTCACAAAAAACAGAACCTGCAGATTGTGGCGCATTTCTTGCACTGATTGAGGGAAATTAATAGTTAAAAATTGTGCTCATAATCCACATTTACAGTCTTATACACTCACATGTCTTATTAGTGCCCATTATTCCAAATTAAACAAGAGTTTGTCAGCATATATTTATAATATACACAGAACATACACATATATCATACAAAACTTTTATTTTGACAGCACTTGCTTTGATAGATGGATAGAGAGAGAGGTGGATAGATATAGATAATTGTATGGCTGTGTATGAATGTATTCAAATGCATGAAACATGTTTTATGCAGTGCAATATGCCTAATGAATATGCAGTGTAATGAGACAAACACAAACATATTTGTGTGATTGACTTTGACCACGCTTCCAATAAAAGCCTGATCCTCTCAGCACCATTGATTTAAATCTGTTCCACAGTTCAATTAGTGCTAAAACGTGAAAACCAGTTCCTTTTAAGGGCATAAATAAAGGGAGGTGCTGTGGTTTTTGTAATATTTATCTATTGTAAAAGACTGGAATGGGATTGTTTTCAGAGAAACGTCACACATTTTCCCCCAGAATTCCTCACTCCCGAGTGCCGCTGCTGCTGCTGATGATGTAAGCACTGAACTATCTCACTGCAGGCCTTTCTCCATATTAGGGGCTGGAAAAAACATCAGCTAGCATTAGCAGCTTTTTTTCCAGCTGAGGAATGTTACTCTCGTATCAGAGTCGCGCTCACAATCATCTCCTGTTCCAAGAGTTCTGGAGGATGGAATATTATCACGTGGAATTAGTGTGTGAGGAGTGCTTAGATTTATCACATTATGTGAGAAAAAAGAAACAGGCAGAAGACAAAGAGGAACTTTAGTTTGTGCAAATAGACTCAGTTCTGCTTCACACATCAGCTCTGAAGTTACTAGAGAAGTTCCTCAAGCTTTAGAAAGACTTACTTTGAGATCTTGATGATCTGCTGAACATCAGGAGCTGATTAAATCAGATTAATTCTGAAAAATGCAGTCTTGAGTCCCATTCATGCCCATTTTTTATCACTTGAAGTTTTAAAAATAAAAATGTAATTATTATTCATCTAATTCCCAAGGCAAAATGTCTTATGTCTATTTAGTTTAATGGGATAAATTAAAATAATTACAACTAAAATAAAAATGACTAAACATTGTTTAAAAATAAAATTGTGATACAAATTATAATACAATAAAATGTATTTAAAAATAAAATAAATGTAAAAAACGGTAAAACCATTCATCAACAACAAAAATAATAGTAATAATAAACAAATGGAATTATTTAAGAATAAATAAATTAAATTACTAAAACATAACCAAAACCAAAATTTATATATATATATATATGGAAATATTAATTATCGATAATGATAAGAGACTATCATAATACAGCAAAACAATTTTCCAGCTGATGAAGAATAAAAACAACCATCTGATTTTAAAGAGCTTGATTATTTAAAGCAACAGATGACAAAACTGAAGTGCATACTTATACTTAACATATCATTATGGTCAAGTGATGCAGATGCTAATATAGTTTTCATTATAGTTATCCTTCTTGATGTGACTGCACTTTATTCATGGCTGGGCACATAATCAAGTGTTGTGTGTGTATTCAGTCTGCTAGTTAGGGTGACAGAAACCTTGAGATCTGTGAATTATATGCCAATATACACACTTTCATGTAATCATCAACACCTCCCTCATGATTGCTTTCGTGTGAATATGGATGATATTATCATGAATTAACAGAAACACATTTTAACCAGTTTCAGTAATGTATAATGCATGTGTTATTTTATGTATATTACACATCTGAACATGAAATGCTTAATTTTATCATTTAAAATGATCTTTTTCCAATTCATATTATGAAAGCATATTACTTAATACTCAATATAATGCATATTGTATGCCCATGATATAATGCATATTATCTGCCCATAATATAATATGCATAATATATACTCACATAATATATTTGCAATATATATGTCCATAATATAATGTATGTTCCCTTTCTCGCATGCAGAAATTGCTACCCTCCTGGCGAAGGGAGCAATAGAGCCGGTTCCTCCAGCCAATATGAGGACAGGGTTTTACAGCCCGTACTTCATAGTGCCCAAGTAAGGTGGTGGGTTACGGCCGATCCTGGATCTGCTAGCTCTTCACAGGCTTCCGTTCAAGATGTTGACGCCGAAACGCATTTTCGAATGCATCCGTCCCCAGGATTGGTTTGCAGCTCGCCCGCCACCTCCTCTTATGGAGTCGGAAGCATCTGAGGTCGCTTCGCCATTCACATTTCAGGCGTCTGCAACCAGGCAGCCGACAAGCTGTCTCGAGCTACACTCCCTGGCGAATGGAGACTCCATCCCCTGTCGGTTCAGCTGATTTGGGAGAAATTCGGAGCCGCTCAAGTAGACCTGCCTCTCCCTATCAGACCTCTCACTGCCAGTTGTTTTATGCCCTGACCGAGGGAACCTTAGGCAGGGACGCCCTGGCACACAGCTGGCCGCAGGGGCTGCGCAAATGTGCGTTTCCCCCAGTGAACCTTCTAGCACAGTTTCTGTGCAAAGTCATGGAGGACAAGGAGCAGGTCCTGCTGGTAGCCCCCTATTGGACTCATGCTCCTTGTGACAGCCCCTCCTTGGCCGATTTCTCTGAGGAAGGATCTACTGACTCAGAGACGAAGCACCCGCACCCAGACCTCTGGAAACTCCACGTCTGGCCTCTGGATGGGAAGCGGAGATTCTAAGTGACCTACCCCAAGTGATAGTTGACATGATTTCTATTGCTAAAGCACCCTCTACAAGAGCTGCCTATGCGTTGAAATGGAACCTGTTTGTCGAGTGGTGTTCTTCCCAACGAGAGGACCCCCGGAGATGCATGATCAGAGTTGTGCTTCTCTTTCTGCAGCAAGGGTTGGAGCGAATGCTGTCTACAGTCTACATGGTTGCTATCTCTGCAAACCACAATCTCATCAATGGAAGGTCCGTTGGTAAGTACGACCTGGTCATCAGGTTCCTCAGGGGGGCCAGAAGATTAAATCCTCCATGGCCCCCTACAGTAATCTCTTGGGACCTGTCTTTCGTGCTGAGTGCGTTGAGACAGGCCCTCTTTAAGCCTTTGCCAGCAGTCGAGGTAAAGTTTCTTTCTATGAATACTCTTCTCCTGCTCGCATTGTCCTCCATCAAGAGGGTAGGGGACCTGCAGGCATTTTCGGTCAATGATTCGTTCCTAGAGTTTGTGCCCGAGGATTCCCAGGCAACACTGAGGCCACGGCCCGGCTACGTGCCCAAGGTTCCTACTACTCCTTTCAGAGATCAGGTAGTGAACCTCCAAGCGCTGCCCTTGGAGGAGGCAGACCCAACCCTGCTGTTGCTGTTTCCCGTCCGAGCACTCAGATGCTACGTAGACTGGACACAGAGCTTCAGGACCTCAGACCAGCTCTTTGTCTGTTACTGTGGACGGCAGAAGAGGAACGCCGTCTCCAAGCAGAGGATGGCCCACTGGATAGTGGATGCTATCACCCTGGCTTATCAGGCACAGGGTGTGCCCTGCCCCCTCAGTGTACGACCTCACTCGACAAGAAGTGCAGCTTCATTCTGGACGTTGACACACGTTGGCTCGTTTGCAGATATTTGCAGAGTTCCGGTTAGGGCGACCCCTAACACGTTCGCTAGGTCCTATAGCCTTCGCGTTGAACCGGTATCCTCCTGTGTTTTCACCTCAAACAGGTAGGGAAGTGGAGTAGGACCAGTTCGGTCAGCTTGGCAACTATTGTTCTCCTGAGTGTGCTTATCAGTAGACCCTGTTGAGTTCCTCCATTCCCCTCGGCAGCCGGATGTTGCGGAGCATCTGGCGCCAGTCCTTTGATGCGATAAATCCTCTGAATCTCATGTGGTATTCATGGTTATGTCCCCCGGCTTCGCCGCCATTAGGGTTCAATCAACTCCACTATTCCATATGCATTGAAAAGTTCATGATATATGAGTTCCGTCTTAACCTTCTACGGGAAGGCTGACTTCCGCACGTCTCTCAGACATCCCAGTGGTCCAGTTACTAAGGTAGTGCGGTACTGGTTTCCTGTGGTTGAGTCCCAGCCTAAAGACTAAACACTGGGGGCTTGGGAGACTCCCACACGACGCTGAAAGAGGCAGCTTCCATGGCGTTTTGGTAGGGATCCTTATTCGTCGGTCACCGACGTGACTTGGAGTGACCAACTGAAAGGGAATGTCTTGGTTACGTACTGAAGAAGGAAACGGAGACGTCACGTCCCGTTCCCAAGGATCTGTACCGCTGTAGGGGGGCCCTGTCATCGGCTCGGCTTCTCAGTGAAAAACTATCGCGCTGCAATCATATGCAGCTGGATACTAATCAGTGCATGCCAGTTTCATTGCCGTGTTTCTATACACGCAGAGTAGATTGGGCATCTCAGGGTTACAATACATAATCGAGACATTATACACGTATGATATAATGCATTTTCTATGTCTATAATATATTTGCCATAATATATGCACTATAATATAATGCATGTAATATGCCCATTTTAGAATTCATATTATATAATCATAGAATGCTATGCTCATTCTATGCTCAAAATACAATGCATGTTATATACTGATATTATAATCGCATATTATATGCTCATTATATAATTGCATATTATATACTCTTGTTGCAATGCATGATATTTACTCATATTATAATGGAAATTATGTGCTCAAAATATAATGTAATACAAAAATGGTGTATATTTCTATTATAATGCATATTATATTCTCATAATACTGTGTAATGCATCCTATTCCCATTTTATAATTTATAGTACATACTCTTTAAAATGCACACCCTTTGCTCATATGCTTATTACATATATTATAATGAATGCCATGTACTCATATATAAAAAAATAATATAATATTAATATATATATATATAATATAATGCATGCTATATGCTCAAAATATAATGCTTGTTATGTACTCATAATGCATATTACGTACTCATATTATAATGCATATTTAATGCTAATAATATAATACATGTTACATACTCATATTATAATGAATGCTACAGGTGTATATACTCATTTTTTAATTGCATGTTAAATACTCATATTATAATGTATGTTATAGACTCATAATATAATGCAAATTGTATAATGCGCATGAAACTGTTTGTAGCACAAGCAGGGAATCTGAGGAGCTAAAGTGTGTGTCACACAGGAAGTCATGTGGTTTGGCGCCACGAGACATGCAATCAAACATTCAGTCTTTGCAGGCGAAAAGCACCTTTTCACTCGACAACTGTATCGTGCATGATTTTAGGTGTTGAGAATTAAAGATCAGTGAAATGAGAGTTAAACGTTAAACAATTGCCTAATGTCTCAGATCAGATCACATGATGCACAACAATCTTATCACTCAAACAGACATTGATGTTTATTACCTAGAGACAAGGCAAACATAACAGAGTTCAATTTCCTGAAGCAGTCTATTACTGCCAGTGTCTCATTCTGAGCAGCAGAAGATAGTGATGAAGTGTTCTAGAAGAGTCTGTGGCTTTCTGCATGACATGCTGTCTGTCACAGGAAACATGCAGACGACTGATATGTCAATCGTCCATTTAAAGTGCACTAATTATTACGATCAGGATCAGGTTTTCGTGCCAGACTCCAGCTGTCTAAACCTGCGTTCACAGCTGCTCTGAATCTCACGTCCAGTTTTCAGGCCTCAGGAAATGTTGTGTTGTCAGATTCGAACAGTCGTGGTGTTTTTAGTCATGATGACATAATTTCCTGTATCTCTTTCTGCAGAGGAAATATAAAACACACTCAAACCACTTTATCTTTGGTTCAAATGCTCTTTGAAATAATTTGAAGAAAAGGTTTTACTGATACTCATTGTCATCTGCGATTTCAGAGTCAAGAAAACAAGCCACTAAAACAACAAGGAAACACAAAACAAACATATGATGCAATATTATTTTGGAGAAAATAACTCCCTAAATAGTTTTATGTCGATCCATTTTGAAATTAATATTTGAAGCCAGCATAATCATTGCTGAAATTGTCAAAATTTAATTTATAATATTTATTTATTCAATTATTACTAATGATAATGAGTTCATTAAAAAAATATTATTATTGTATTTTTTAAACAAATAAGTAATTTTTAAATGTTTTAATGTAACATTTCTTCATTCTTTTTTAATTAGTTCTTAAATTCATGTAATATATTTACTTTAACAAGACCTACAACACCAAATTATATGGCCTTTAAAATGTATGTATTTTATTTATTTTTTTACTTGCATTTTTTAAATATATTAAAATGTAAATGGTTATTATTTTTAAATAAATATGTAATTCAAATATTTTTTGTTAATTTAAACTATATTTTAACATTAAATTATATATTAAATTATATTTTTTCTCAAATAATTTTTTTGTATTTACATCCACACAGTTTAAATTATTTATTATTTGTAATATTTGTATTAATTTTATGACATTTAATAAAAATTGTTTCATTATTATTTTTTCATTAAATGAATGAATTAAGTAAATTATATATATACCATATGGCAAGCTAGATTCATATTTATATATACATCTCGCAGCTCTGAACAGTGTCGGCCTCCAGCTGAGCACATGAAGTTCCTGCAACAGGTTATTTTGCACAGTAACTTCCTCCTTCCGTTCTTTGTGTGTGTGTGTTTTTGTTTTTCTGTTCCTCCTACATGTGCTTATTTCCTGTATTTGCACACATGAGTTCAAAATGAAAAACTGCAGAATCCTTGGGATTTCATTGAGCAGCTGAACAGAAGCTCGGTTCAGAGAAGCTGACCTATGAATGTCAGGTAATGCTGCATGTATTCCTGATCGTCAGCAGCCGCTCAAATACACCTTTGTTGCAGTTTGCAGAACTAGAGACTAAATTAGGAAGTGAAAAAGTGTCATGCAATGGCAGCCATGGCTCACAAAAACAGCTCTGACTGGTCACCCGTACAAAAACAAACGAACGCTAGGTCAAATGATTAGGTGTTCAAGATGTAAGATGCTAGTGATTGACAATAAAGTCTATATATATATATAATTAAGAATACAAAATGTAAAAGATTAAAACTATAAAATAATAATAACTTATTTTAAATATATAGAGAATTTTACCCCATCAAAAATGTGATGCATACATAAACACTTTTTATTTCCATATATATATATATTTTTTTTTTTTCTTACATATTAGTGATATGTGTATATAATTAAATATGTAATATATTAACTTTATTAGATGTATTTTTTTTATATACTTAAATTACATATAGGTAATATTTGAGAATTGAATAATTCTGTGTGTGTATGCATTTTATATATATATTAGTGGTGTAGAATTATTAATTGCGATTATCCAAAATATAAGTTTTTGTTACCATAACATTCGTTTACATGTATGTGTACTATATTTATTTATTTATTTATTTTTAAATTACATGTATTTACACATATATTTATATAAGTTAAATATAACCTTTATTTTAAATGTGTGTGTATATATATATTACTGTATAAATTGTATTTTAATTTAGAATTATTTATTTTTCTAAATAAAATATTTACATTCTTTGCAAATAAATGTAATTTCGCAAATTTAAATTTCAATCAATTTAATTTGTCTTCGTAGCTGTGATTTGTTCGGTGGATCTGGCTCACTGTGATCTGTATGTGGCCTCTTTCCTGAAGGGTAAGATGTTAATTATTAATGATTTTTATTGTGGCCGGTGAACAAATCCAATCTTGTGTGTGTTGAACTGTGAAAATGACTCCTAACTTTACACAAACCTCCAGGACACATGTTGAAATGTTCCCTCTGCAGAAGAGAAACACCCTGATGAAGAGGATATGCTTGGCTCGTTTGTCTGTCAGCGAGGGACTGGACTGGATGTGGGAGAACCAACGGCAACAAGAGGTTCAGAAGAACAAAACACACTGAAATGCTCGATTCTGCTAGATAATAAAGTAACAAGCTCACGTCAGTTAGCAGGAACAGTCAGATAAGTGTTTGGATGCTCTTCTCAAGTAAATCAGGCTTAAAAGGTTATGCTGAAGTAAGAAATGGATCTGGTCAATAATGATGTCATTTCTGTGAAATAAAGTCATTTCCTCTTAAACTCTATAGATTACACACCTTTATTTCTCCTAAGTGTCTAAATAAGGAACATGAGATGCTGTCTAAATCGTCTGCCAAGTCACTATTGAATCATTTGAATAGTATAGGAGACTCTTCTGGTCACCAAGGCTGCCTTTTTTGGATCAAAAATATTATTTGAATTTAGAGAATATCTGTTAAACTGATCAAAGCTGAATTTTTAGCATCATTATTCTGGTTATCAGTGTCCTTCAGAAATCAATTTAATATGCCGACTTGCTGCTTCAGAAACATTTCTAATACTGTAAAAAATGGAAAATAGTTATTTTACATTGTAAAACTGCCTCGTCCGTTACTGATGAGTTCTCAGCTGTCAGGAAGCCACTTAATTCACATTTAGTCCCCGATACTAGATGTCTCTGAGTAACCGCAACAAAAACAGCATCTACAGGCTTGAGTTTAATGATCATATTCCCAGAGGAGACACACGCAGGCCGACTCCATGCTCTGACTGAGCTCATTAGAAACCATGCAGTGTTTTAAGTAACAGCTACAGCAATGTTTAGTCATTTTAGCAGAGATCAGCAGCGCTAAAAAAGTTTAGAAGGCAGTTTTTAGTAAATAAAATAATAACTAAAATGTATACATATATTTATAATATTTTATTAAATTAATAACATTTTATTGCATTTAATAAATGTCAAAATATATAAATAACTATATGTATTTTTTTATCTATTTCATCTATTTCTATATCTATATCTAGAAATACATCATTTTTATGTTTTTTTTTTATTTTTTTTTATTTTCCATTATTATATTATTAAACTGAATGGTATTTCATTATTGTCTTATAAAAAAAACATTACATTTAAATACATACATATATATATATATGTGTGTGTGTGTGTAATGTTTTTTTTATAAAGAGACAATATATATATTTTATTACAGTTTAGATATATATATAATAGATATATATATATATATATATGTAAACTGTAATAAAATATTGTATTTTTTAAATAAATTCAACATCTATTAAACAGTAAACAAATAACATTTAAATGCTGTAGAGTACATCTTTACCTTAAATAAGATTTTATATATATATATACTTAATTGTCATTAAAACAGTAATGTCACAAAATCTGTATTTTATTTATTTATTGTTTGTTTGATTTATGTTGGGGTCAAATGTGACATCTCTGTGTATTTAGGGAAGCACATTGTCTTTTATCTTTCATTGTTTTCTCCTAGATTTGCGTATATGTCTGGTACACAATGCCTGTCTCATTGCAACCCCTTCTAAAGTGAAAGTGTGTTGCGTAACAGAGACGGGGGAAGGGCAGGAGATTCTTCTGTCTGCTGCTCCATCTGTCTGTGTGTTCGTCCTAATGCATCCGTTACACACACACACCGGACAGAGGATTTCAGCTGCGTAACCCTCTCATGAACCGCTGCTTCCTTCAGTGACTCACACAAACACACAGGAGAAACAGGGCTTTGTTCTCAGGTGAGCTGGAGAATATGGTTAAACATTAGAGGAAAGGCCCAGCGGAGTCTGCCATTCTACCACACAAGCTAATTACTGTGATACGAGTTTAGAGCAGAGACCTTCCTTCAGGTGTCTGTGACATTAAAGCGGATGTGTTATTATTAATGAAGCTAGATATAAACATGCTGAGAGATGAACTAACATGCTGAGTCAGATTCTCCTCTTCTGGAAGAGAAACATCAATGTAGATGAAGAGCTTGTGTACCTAATGTGTTGTTAAATCATTGTATCAAGGATTGCATTGAATTTAAATCATTATATATATAAAAAGATATACTTATTTCCCTTTTTCTATATTAATATTTAAACTAATTTTTGAAACAATTTTGTATTATACATTGCAGTATTTATTATACATAATAAAATCGTGTATACATATATTTAATGCTATTATATAATTTGAACAATTAATAAATGTAATTAATTTAACTGATAAATTAGTGTAATATGTTTAATATGCTTTTATATGATTGCATATAGTATTATAACTTTTTAATTTTGTAATACAATTTATTTCTAAATAAAATGAGGTAAATCTATACATTGCAGTATATATATATATATATATTCCTCTTCCCCTTCATAAATATATATATATATATATATATATATATATGTGTGTGTGTAGCCTATGTATACACGCACACACACAAATACAAGCACACTAATAATATAAATACCGTATGAATAATATAAAGTATATTTAGAGATTGTGTTGCCATGAAATGAAAATTTGGTGTAAAAAATATTTGTCATTGTAAACACATGCCACATTAAAAAACCTTAAAGATCTTAAAAATGCCAAAAGTGATGCAACTTGAATTTGCCCATCTAGCAATGCGTTAAAAACAGAGAGCAAATGGAGAGAGCTTCTGAATTGATTCAGAACAGATTTCAGTCCCTGCATATGTATGAGATCTCAATATAAACTCCATCAAATTCTGATTTCTCATCATGGATAAATGATTATCCACAAATTTATTTTCTCCCAAGGAATCTGAGACCTAACTAAGTGATACGATCTCAGCATGCAACTCTCTTAAACACAGTTGTTCCCATAATGCTGTGCAATTAAGGATCTGACGATGCACCAGGAGCCATACTGACTGACTGACTGACT
>JAUMHR010000056.1:21064283-21078370 GCA_032361145.1 Enteromius fasciolatus
TTGGGTCCAGTTCTCCTCTGGCCGGACGCCCAGCACCTAATTTCCAGTTCAATATTAAACACATGTTAGATTGTGTACGGACTTATAGTGTGTGTGGCATGTTTGTGAAGGAATGTTGGTCTGTTTGAGGCGCTCAGACTTTGTGTTGAGTCTCAGATAGCAGCATACTTCTGCAGGCTGATAACATTTCAGGCTCCGGGACGAATTCGAGCTTGTTTCCTCCACATGATGTGAAATAATCTCCTGTCAGACAAACTGCTTCTGCCCGGAGGAGCCGACAAACATCCTGTCTGACAAAGAAGCACTAGAGACTCACGACTGCAGGACTTTAAAGCAGAAAACCTGCAGCTGCATGTGGTCTTGGTTCACCTCACAAGACGCTGCTTCAATACATAGCCATTTATTACCTCCAGAAGTCAAGTCACATTTATTTATATAGCCCTTTTTACAATAGAGACCGTTTCAAATTAGCTTCACGGTAATAAACAGGAAATGCTGAAAAATGCATCAAGCTAATTCAATTAAAGCGACTGTAGTGTTATGTTTTGTTAAGAAGAAAAGCCCTACTATTATAGTTTTTATGGTAATGCTTTATTTTTAAAGACTAAAGTCTAAATTCTCACTATTAGCTATCACTCGTATTATTGGCTGTTCATATTTATTAGTTCTTGTAAAGCACATTTTAATGCTTTATTCTGAAAGACATTATGTTTGATCTCTTTTAGCTTTTACTTTTAGCTTAAAATAGGCTTAGAAAAACAACAACTAAAATCTTAGTGAAAGCTGGGGAAAGCATCAGTCTGTTGATCTGATTTAATGAAGCAAGCTCTGCCGCCCCCTGGAGGCTTGTTGTGTAGAACAGAGCCACACGCCTGTCATCTGCTGGCTGTGTTTGTGCACTTGTGTGAGAATCTGTGGCCTTGTTGAGCTTCTCCTCAGGGTCAGAGCTCTGTCAGGCTGGACCAGATGTGCGTTGCTTTCACATGGAGATGCACGGCTGTAGAAGCAGAAAATTGTTGTAATGATGGATATTGTCTTTTCTTGAACGACTTGGCAGGCTTGAGACTTAATAATCAGGTGAAGCACTTCAAAGAGCGTTCCAGCTGCTCACGACAAGCCCAAACACAGTTCAGCTCCACTATACAGAGCAGATTCTGATGAGATATACATACATATACATACATACATACATACATATAGATAGATAGATAGATAGATAGATAGATAGATAGATAGATAGATAGATAGATAGATAGATAGACGGACAGCATAATGGGGACATTTAAACCATTTAAACCTTGTTACTTAACAAAACTTCACTTGAAAAAATGTTAAATTATATAAAATTAACATATGAACTTTAACTTCATTTATTAAGTTTTTAAAGTAAAATGTAACATTTTTGTTTAGTTGAAGCATAGAAAGATAAATGAATTAAAATGAAACTAATTTAAAAAATAAAAATGCACATAAAATGCTACTAAAATGATAAAAAATGGACAACAACATGTCTAAAACCTTAAAATCAAAGTAAAAACAAAAATATAAAAATAACTAAAATTAAATCAACAAAATTCCTAAAACTGTAACTAAAGTGTGAAAACGATAAATATATAAAACTAACTAAATACAAATTACCTAAATCTAATAAAATATATACAGGCATAATAAGAAAAACTAATAAAAAAATAATAAAAAACATATTAATAAAAAAAAAAAACACATAAAAAAATAAAATTTCTAAAACTTTAACTAAACAAAGTGAAACATAAAATCAAAAATAGTAACAAAGTGTGTAAAGATATATCATTAATATAACACTGGAAAATGTTAATTTGTAAAGGCATAATTAGTCCAAATGTATAGTTTTGTCAAGAAACTGCTGTAGATATTTACCGTCACATTTCTTTAATGAAGTCATGAAGTAAATTCGAATTCCAGTTTCTACTTTGATTCAAATTCATGTTCATGAGTCTAAAGAGTGTTTTCTTTCATTCCAAACTTCTCTTAGACCAGGTTTTGTTTCTCCTGGAGCCTGAAGTGAGATGTTTGACGCGGCTCTGTCAATCTAGACGTCACAGATTGAGTTTCAGGGAGAAGATGTTTGAAACACCCCCACAAAAGACTTCCAGCCCTTCTGTCACTCAACGCAATGACATCTGGAATTTGAGCGAGACACTCACGAGACGAGAGGACAGAGCCTGCAGACGTTATCCTGCAACAGAAGAGAGAAGAGCAGCGCTCAAATACAGAGGATTGCTTTAAAACATGAAACATTGGACGTGGATCAGCGCTCTCTCCTTCCTGCTTTATTTCTCCTCAGGATCTGCAGATTACAGGTAAGTGCCCTTCTGCTTGAAGTTAAACAGCCTCTGTTGTGAGCAAACTTACACTGAGATCTCTGACTTTAGTTTGAGAGAGAGATCTTTTCTTAGGAGAAGCATCTGAGAAGTACTTCAGATTTTATTTCTGGTGTTTTTATGGAGCAGATTAATTGATAAGCACCACAAAAAAACTTTTGTGACCAATGCTACCTTTTTGTAAGTAAAGGTCAGTATTGCTGTTTTTTTATGAAAGACCAGACAAAAAAACACTTAAGGATTCATTATATGAAATGATTTAACAAACACAACTATAAAGCATTTATAAATCTTTTTAGCAATATTCCTGTCAAAATGTACTAATGCATTATCAAAATCAAAGTTGTTTCTTATATAATTGAATTTATTTGAGCTGGCATGATTATTCGTACAATAACTTTTGAACAGTTGCATTTTTAGAAACGCTAATGAATATTAATAAACAGCGAGATGAATGTATTGCTCATTGCTAGTTAATATCAGATAATGCATTAACAAATATTAACTAATCAGATGTTACAGTAAAGTGTTATCATAACAGATCAGAGTAATGTGAATTAGCTTTAATTCTTTTAATTGAATGAATGAATGAGTTAATTGTTAACCTGAATGGTTGTTAATAATTCATTTGAAAAAATGATGTTAAATGATGTAGCTGTAAGTGATGAGCAGTCTTGAGCAGATTTGAGATGTTAGAGCAGTGTTTATGTGGAAGGCTGTTGTTGTGTTGGTTTGTGCTGATCTGTCAGTGATGAGCTGCTAATTTTGGCCGTAATGAGCGTCGGCCACCTGTTCACACGACTGCCTCCCATTTGCTGCTGTAACAGAGTTTATTTCTGTCGGTTCACCGATTCACTCCGTCCCGCCGGAGCACGCTCCAAATTTAGAGACCAACATGAGAAGCATGCAGAATCATAAACATCTGGATGTTGATCCCTTCACCAAAGCACTTCTGTCTTTTGTTGTGACATATTTTCTGTTGAAACAGTTAATATGTTGCTATAGATTTTAGTTGATTTTCTGTTGCTAGGCAGATGAGTTAGGAGGAGGGGTTGCTCATTCTAGAGAGCGTCTGATTGGATGAAAATTAGTTTAGTGCAGGATGAGTCATATGTATTGTTTTTATATTTATTGGTCCAGGAGGAGAAAAAATGCTAAATTCAAATTTATATATTTTCTCAAACATATTATTATTTTTGCCAGGTTTGTGAAGTTATTCAAAGACATGTATATTAGCTGGATACTGTAGATGAGAACGTATTAGTAGTATTAGGTGTTTTCAGCGTTGTCAAAATAAAAGTCCTCAGACACATCAGCCAAACAGAAAAAAACCTGAATTCGAAAATGAAGAGTACTGGCAGATATCAGCAAACCACTAATTATTGATCATCTCAAAGCCACCAATTGTGAACCTATAATTGTGCATTAACAGTGGCTGGACAAAATTGAGAGGGGTGCAAATAAGCATGCATGGTATGTATTAATAACTAAGATTATTAATAGCACTGCTGCTGTTTTATTTATGTGCAAAATGTTCTTATTAACTAGTAAGAAATCTAATATTGTAATAAGACATTTAATAATGCAGTGGGACTAAAAAAGTAGTAAATGCTGATTTGAATGTTTCAATATTTCAAAGCTAAATGCTGTTCCAGGAGTGCTGTTGAAGTAGCACAGATCTTCTGCTCCATCTGCTGAGGTGTGGTGGCTGTGAATAGAGCAGGGTTTAATTAGAACAGAAATAGAGGCATCTGTTAAACACTTAAAGAGCCGTAAACACAGAGGTTCCTGCATCCTGTCTGCTCAATCCCCGCCGGATCTTCATGTGTGTTTCTCCATTTCTGCTGCTTTTACAGCTGCAATTAGTTCAGGAGGGTCACAGGTCACCAGAGAGAGACGTTTCCCTTCAAATCAATGCTCATTTTCACCTGAAACAACCTGTGATCTTCTAAAGCCTAAAATACGAGTGGTGTATTAGTCATGGCAGTCGGGAAAAAAGGGGTGTAGAAAGAATCTTCACTCATTATGTTTAGCCTTCATGTTGATTTTTGCATCATATCTAAATGCATTTTCATAAATCCTCCTGTCTTTGTGTTTCTGATGTTCTGCTGAAAGGGAAAAGCGTCAGATCCCATCGAGGAGTTTGGCAGGAGTTTGTCGATACGGCAGCAGACTGGAGTGCTGTTATGGATGGAAGAAAAACAGCAAAGGACACTGTGAAGGTGAAGGAGGAGAAATGAGTCTTTCTATAATGTGATTTATTTTTATTTATATATACACATTGTATTCTATATGTTTTCACAGTGTTTTGAGGATAAACTAAATGAAAATGTCATAATCATAGCATTTTGAGGTTAAAGGCTTAATATTTTAATAATAAAGACTCTCAAAAATACTTGAATAAAGTTACATCAATAAAAGAATTAAGTTATGTACAGTACAATATTATAATTTTGACAGTTCAGTAAAAATTGCAAGAATAAAATCATAGTTTTACACAATTACAGTCATTATAATTCTCATATTTTGAGAAAAACATCAAAATGACCAGAACAAAGTCTTAGAAGTTTCTACACAGTTATGTGTAGAATTGTGAGGTTTAAGTTAAATTAATCTTGTATGAGGTTAATCATGTGAGAATAAAGTCAGAATTATGAGAATAAAGCTAATTTTTCACAACTTCAGTCTCACAACGGCTTCATTCTCATAGTCTTATGTTATTTATAAATGTTTTTCATGTTTGTAGAGTAATTTATAACAGCTTCAAACTCGGCTGAACCAATCAGAATCAAGGAGCATACTATCCGTAACAATGTTAAATAACTGTCCGTACTGAGGATTGTTCGTGTTATTGAAGCTAGTCATTCAAAACATGGAAAGACTGAATATTCCATCCACAAATCATGATCTGTTTCTGTGGTCTGGTGCTGTTAAACCACACTGAACTATGAGAGGAAATCTGGGAGAACAGAAGTTGGCTTTGGTTTCCAGACGTGTGGTTTTGTGAACGGATTTGACCTGAGCTGTTTCCTTTACTAATATATCTTTATGCTGAATGTTTTTCCAGCTCAGTGTGACCTGGGCTGCAAACACGGCGAGTGTGTCGGTCCTAACAAATGCAAGTGCTTCCCCGGATACACCGGAAAGACATGCAGTCAAGGTCTGTGTCTGGGGTGCTTGAGCAGTATTAGAGCTGCTGTTAATAGTTTGAGTTCAGATTATATTCTGTAAAATGTTTAGAGTTTTATTAATTATTTATTATATATATATTTTTCTATGAATTTGTATTTATGGGTTTTACTTTTTATGCAGTTTGTTATTTTAAGTTACTTCAATTTCAACCTTTTTATATATTTTTGTGTTAAGTTACAGTTTTTTATTTTTGAAATGTTTAGTAATTTTGGTTTTATTTTATTTATTATTTATTATACATTATTAACTTTTTCTATACATTTTCAACTTAAACTTGTTTTTTATATTTTTATGTTAAGTTAATTTTAGAAATTTTTCATGAATTTTATTGTATTTTTTGTGATTTTTATTTTATTATTTGTTATACTGTTTTTCTAGAAATGTGTATTTATATTATTTTAATTATTTATTTTATTTAGTTCTTCAACTTAAACTAAATTATATGTGTGTGTGTGTGTGTGTGTGTGTGTTAATGTTTGTTATTTCATTATTTTTTGCTTGGTGGTTTTCTCGTGTTTGTCTTGGCAGTGATTCAGTGCATCAGTGAAGTGTGAATGAATGAATGAGTCACAAACTAATTCAGACCAAATCCATTCATCAGATGAGCTCAAAAAGTCATTCATTTGCTCAATCTGACTCTAAAAGCTGATAGAAAACACATGGTTCCTGAAATATCATTAAGGAAAATGAGTCTCATATCGGTTTAAGATAATCTCTGTTGTCAGACAAGGATTTATTAGAAATATTTGACAGTAAAAATGGTCTAATGCCTCAGTATCTTGGTTTGCCTCTGTACTATTGATTCATTCATCACTCTGACACTGAAAGCTCACTGAATTGTGAGATGACTTGAGTTTTAAAGTTTTATACCAAATGTAGATCATCCATGCATACAGTACCAGACTGTGCACAGTATTTATGCTGTATGCTGTAGTAATAATGCAATGCTTTGTGCACACCCCTTGACCAGTCTGTCTCTTTCTGTCTCTGGGTTCAGATCTGAACGAGTGCGGTCTAAAGCCTCGTCCCTGTGAACACCGCTGTATGAACACGTTTGGTAGCTATATGTGCTACTGCTTAAACGGATACATGCTGATGCCTGATGGCTCCTGTGCAAGTAAGTGACTCTGCTGCAATATACTTGTGGTTCATATCATTTTGAAACTAAATGAGTATTAATGTAACTGATCAGATCTGATGTAAATCCGCTAAATAATTAGCGCTTGCTTAATTTGTTGCACAAACTCAAAAAGGCATTTCATGTCTACTGTATGCAGCAAAACAAGTATACACAATTTATTCCATAAAATTGAAGAAATATGGTCAAAGTGAGCATTAATCACCCGAGTGGTGACTTTAAAACATTAAACAGAGCTAAACAACTAATTCACAGTAACTAATGTTTGCATGCACTCATAAGTCGACATACTTTAACTGAAAACACAAACGTTTCAAGTGCAATGGATTATGGGTGATCAAAGTGAACGTGTTCAGCAGCCCATATTGCGAGTTCATGCAGTTTAATCAGTTAAGATGCACATACTAAATGACCTTGAATCTGACTTTTTAACATGTGATTTAGGCTGATGTCAGCTTTTGTGCGTTAGTCAGTCTGTGAAGCTCGGTCTGTTTTATGGTGTGTCCTGCAGACTCGAGGACATGTTCTCTGGCTCACTGTCAGTACGGCTGTGAGGAGGTGCAGGGAGAAGTCCGCTGTCTCTGTCCGTCTCCTGGCCTTCAGCTGGGATCTGATGGGAAGACCTGTGAGGGTGAGAACAGCTCAATGACACCCGCTCTTCTACTAATGAGAGTCGCTCAGCGCAAGACAGATTTCGGGTCTGCTCTGTGTTTTTTCTTGTTATGCCAATATTAACTTGATCTTATTAAACTGAAAAAAATAAATAAATAAATAAAACCCAGAAATATCAGTGAATTTTAAAATTAGGCTTCACTGCAAAAATAAATAAATAATTGTAAGTTCTTTTTCTGACCCCTCTGGCACATGTTTTACTTCAGAATTAGTGAAATTTATGCTTAAATTTAAATAATAATAATAATAATAAAAAATCTACCAGTGGGGTCAGAAAAAATAACCTTGTTTTTCCATTGAATTAAGTTTATTTTTCTGACCTCATTAGCACATAGTTGTTCCTGTTTTAAGCAATAAAATAAATTAATATAGATGCAAAAGCTTGTAAATATGTATGAAATTTTTCTTTAAAATCAGCATTTCTTTCTGGCTATGTGTAGGTTTCTATGTAAGTACTGGTGTTTCTAAACAGGTTGAGGCTGGAATGTAGCACACCTGAAGTGAAGTACTTGATGAACATGTGTGTGGAGAGCATTACTCAGTATCCTTAGAAAACATATTTTAAATCATTTTGCATCCAGTAAATGTATCTTGATTTGGGTTTAGGAAAACATGACAAAAATACTATTAAGAAACTTGATCCAATTTTTGTCATTGATTAATCATTGAAATGTTCTACTTTTTCTAGTTGTGCTTTTGAGTTAGTTGAGTTTATTTGTGAGTGTTATGTACTGAGATGATAAAAATCCTAGCAATCAAGAGCTGGTGGAAAAATCATAAAGAGTGGGACTCGGATCAATGAAAGGTGATGGTCAAGATGCTTAATGATCTCTTGGTGTTTCCCTCATCTTCTTCTTCAGACATTGATGAATGTGTAACTGGGAAGAACCAGTGTCCGTTCAACCGGCAGTGCACCAACACGTTCGGAAGCTATTACTGCAAGTGTCAGCCGGGTTATGATCTCAAATACATCAATGGAAAATACGACTGCGCTGGTAAGAAACAGAGCAGCTTGCTGATATATAAACTATATAATACAGTGCAGCAGGCGAGTCCTGAAAGTAAACAGCTTGTAAACAGTTGTAAATAAAACAAAGATTATTGTATATTTTGAGAGAAAATACTATTTCTGGTTTTATACTTCAGAATGTCAGGTTTCATTCACTGTGTTACTTGCTGTTTCTTTTTAATTATTTAAAAAAACGATGCAGGACGCTTACTAGAAATTGCTAGTAAATTGTTTGTTGATGATTCTGTAGAAGAAACCTCTTAAAGAAAAAAATAATAAATCACGTTTGATGCAGGATTGTCAGAACTGCTGAATACATCTAAACTCAAAATCATGAGAAGAATAGTCTGAATTTTGACAAACTTGCATTTGGGAGAAAAATATCTGATTAGCGAGATAAAAAGTAGCAATTTTTTTATAAAGTATATTTTTAACTATGTGGTGAAAAACTAAACAAAAAAATGCATGATGTAAAGTCAGATTTCAGAAAAAGTCTGGGTTTATATCTCATAGTTATGACACTGTATTGTCGTTATTGATTTGATTGTTACAATGCATCATGGGATGAGCCGTTTACTTGCTTATACAATGACTAAACACTCTTATTATCTAATTTAAGAAAAAAAATGCTTGAAATATTGTGATTTATTTGAAGCCACATGCTTTCGTTCATGGATCGGAATCTTTTCAATGCTTGGATAGAATTATTAGAGAATCAAGGATGCTGAAAGAATGTGCATTTATATCTATTAGATATTTCATACACGACTGTAAGACAATGATACGAATGATTCCTGATTTGAAATGTTTAAACTGGTTGTGTTTTCAGATGTAAATGAGTGCGTGTCGAACACACACAAGTGCAGTCATCACGCCGAGTGCATCAACACTCACGGATCGTACAAGTGTAAATGCAAGCAGGGTTTCCGTGGAAGTGGATTCGACTGTTCAGGTGAGAGACAGCTTTATAAAATTACACACCACCAGTGATGAGTGTATGTTTCTCATGATCTAAAAGACCTTAAACACCTTTGCAGATTATAAATCTCAAATATAGTATCTGTGTGAAATTCTTTACCCCCAGAAAACTCTTAAACAATTCTGAGTCTAAACTCTTGATTTCTACTTTGTATTTTGCATATGGATATGCAGTTATATTTTGAGTTCATTTGTGTGAATATCTGTTTATAATTAGCTTTGAAAAAGAGGTGAAGTGACAGGAAAGAAAATGCAGCGGCTCCTTTAAAGAGCCTCCGGACTTTCACAGGCGTCAGGCAGAGGACGTCTGACTGAAATCCCATCTGTGTAAATACCTGCTTTTGTACAGAACATAGAAGAAAGCAGTTCTTCTGTGATGTTTATCTGCACAGACGCCAGAGCCGCACTCCTGTAGAAATGAATGAGGATCCATGCATAGAGGAACTTCATGAGAAACACTAAAGGAATAGCTCACCAAAACATAAAGATGTGCTCACCCTCAGACCATCCAAGATTAGGATGAGTTTGTGTCTTCATTATATCTGGAGAAATGCGTCTCTGCATCAGTGTCTCTGGGTGAATGGGTGCCAGCTGTTTGGACTCTCATTCTGACGGCACCCATTCACATCCATTGCTCAGACACTGATGCAGAGACACATTTCTCCAGATATAATGAAGACACAAACTCATCCTCATCTGAGGGTGAGCACATTTTCAGCAAATTTTCATTTCGAACTGAAACTTTAAACTGAACTGAGATCTCGATTTCTGAGTAACATCGTTTAACTCACGTGAATCGAATCCTTTGTGTGTTTGTAGTCAAGCCTTTTTATCACAGATCCTGGGAAGGTGAGAAAGGAAATGCACATGCGATTCTCAACGGTGAGAAAGTCCAGCGACGCAGAGCAAACGTCTAAAAGCTTTCCTCTAAGTTTTGATCTTTAATGTGACACTCTTTTCTGGTATTAAACAACATCAGCATTTAGAGGAAACTTAATGCTTTAATGCTTTGCAAATGCTAACACTTTACAATACAGTATCATTTGTTAATGCAATATCTAGGACTGAACTTGTATATAATGATGCTATATATATATATAATGCACTGTTTATGTTGAAACTTTAATGTAAAGTGTTACCATGCCACTGAATTATTGACCTTTGTGAATGGCTTCATGCGCATCAGATGCACTTTGCATGGAAAAGCCTCATGCATATCCAAACACGCATTTATAAAGCACATTAAATCATGAATGCAGTAAAGCTGAGATCGCATGAATCAAATAAACAGACTCCAAAGACTTTTAATGGCTTCAGAACATCATTCAACATCAGCCTACAAGATCTTCATGCATTTAATTGTATGGTCTGTGTTCTGCAGCTATTCCCGATTTTCCCTCCAACACTCGTATCTTGCGAGGAAAGTTTGACAACAGCATCCCCGAGCCTGCGGTGACCGAATCTCCTCGACACCGCCAGCAGCCCTTCGACTACGACGGCGAGGTCTACATCGGCCCTCCGGAGCAGAAACCTGTGTTTCCGGTTGAGGAGAAGTTTTACGAAGAGGAAGGGGAAGAGGAGGAAGAGGAAGAAGAGGAAGACGATACGGGAAACCAGCTGGAGGGTGAGGAGCTGAAC
Source organism: Enteromius fasciolatus (assembly GCA_032361145.1). Classification (NCBI taxonomy): domain Eukaryota; kingdom Metazoa; phylum Chordata; class Actinopteri; order Cypriniformes; family Cyprinidae; genus Enteromius; species Enteromius fasciolatus. The sequence continues at coordinate 21,075,271 of JAUMHR010000056.1, forward strand.
CCCAGAGGAGACGCTTTCTGTGAGTGACACACTAAAAATACTCCTCTTTACTCTGTTGACACGCTCCTATTTAAAGAGCACATATACTGAGTAATGTGCTGAGTCCACTCACAGCTAGATATCCATGCAGGAGAATCTGAAGCAGGCATTATTAACCACTCACAGATCAGCGGTGTTTCCTTACAGACTAAAATCAGAATCTACATCAATACATGTGTAGATGAGAGATTGCTGGTACTGAAAGATATGTTAAAGGTTTTATTAAAGCTATTATTATGTTTTATATGACAGAATGAATATGGAGAGTTTTGATCATATTTATGTACTATTATGGTATTTATTAATATTTTAAATTAGCTTTTTATTATAGTTTTAATTTCAGTTAATTAATGAATTATTAAGTTAGATTATATGTACATATATATATATATATAGCTATATTTTTTTGTTTCAAATATAGTTTATTTTGCCGTTTTATTTCAACTTAAAATGTAGTTAGTTGCAAAGTTCTGATATATATATTTATATAATGTATTTATATTTTATTTCAGCTTTATTTCAGTTAATAAATTATCTATTAAAATAATCTAACAGAAACAAGTCATCATTTTGTTGTACTTCAAATTAAACTACAGTTAGTTTTCAAGGCGAGTTTCCATAATATTTCATTTTATTTTAGTTTAATTTTACATTTCTTTTTATTTATTTTAGATAGAAGTTTAAAGTTTTTAATCTGACATTTTAATTTTATTTTCTAATATGAAATTAAATTATAATTACATTAGATTTTATTTTAGTATCTACATTATTTTTGTAGTGTTTTCTAACAATAACACTAATATTTAAGTCGTTTTAGCTGATATTTTAGTAAGTTACAAAAGCAAGTTTAAGTTAAAGTTTTACGATTTTTATATTTTTCATTTAATATATTTATTTTACTTGATTTCACCTTGATTTCTATTCATGAAAATCATTTTTATAGCTTTAACTTTTAAATTCTTTTCAACTTAAACTGTAGTGGGCAGTTTTTTTTTTTTACAGTTAATTTTATTTCCTTATTTCAGTTAACGATTTTTAATAGATGTAGTATTGAGCAAACTTAGAGCTTTTCCTATCTTGCTCTAGTATTTTTCACAAAGCCAGGAAAACAGCGGATGAGTGGGGTCTGTTTTCAGGGCATGCTGGGACTGAACCACATTCATCAAATGCAGCCTGTATATGAATCTCTGCTGAACTGCATGTACAGACAGGGAGACCAAGAATCATTTCCAACTCCACAACTGTATTTGACTGCTATTATTCCCCGCCAGAGGAAGCGGTTACATGCGGTTAGGATGGAGTCTGGTGCTGGTGGAGTAAGTGCTTATTAAACTGGTCTGATGTGAGCGGATGGAGGTGTGAAACACATCTGAACACCATCATCCTCAGCATCATCAATGATTTTAGCACAGGATTTAATTATAGGATATTCTCTTCTGTAGGCATTCATCATTGATGTGTTGAATGAATAACTTATTCAGAAAAAATAAATTAAGTTAATTTTATTGTTTAGTTTAAAATGTATTTACTTGTTACAAACCTCATCCTATATTAATTCCACTCCACTGAAATGTAAATTATAACTCTTCTTCCTGCTTTCAACCTTAATTCATTTTTAGGAATTCTACATCTTTTAAATTAGTGTTACTTTATTATTTTTGAGATATTTTTAATGTGTAATTTTCCATTTCCTTTTAATGAAATGAAATGAAATAAAATAAAATAATTTAACTTTAATTCAGTTCAGTCCACGTTCCTGTAGTGATCCACAGGTTAGTTTTGTACCCTGGTGTTCACCTGCGTATGAACAGAAGGGAATGAAACACAAGTGTAGTGTGACTCTCCTAAAACACTCTGTTAAACTCGGTTTACACTCCATTTGGTGGCAAAGGCAGACTGTTGACTAATGTAGAAACGGCGGTGTCTTCTATAGAGTCCAGCTCACAATAGCTGAGTGAAGAGCGATCAATCACTCTGAGACACGATCAATAACCCTGGACCCCTGTGACCCGCAGGACACAGCAGACAGAGAGAGAGAGAAGACAAACCTTAGGAGTCCGTTCACTCGATTGTAAATAAACTGTTCTTAACTAAAACTATCGAATCTATATCAAAAAAATAAAGTCAAATTAAATATTGGATCTTAAAACTAAATGACTAAAACTGAAATACTGTACAAAAAAAAGCTATTATGTAAAACTAATAAAAAAGAACCAAATCGCATAAAAAAATATAAAAACGTAAAACTAAAATAAATCAAATTAACGTCTTGTTCAAGAAGTGTTTAGATTTTTAATTGATTTTATTTTCATTTATTTTATGTGTGATGTGTGGAGAGATTATTTGTATTTAAAGCCAAAGGCATACAACCTAAGAATTATAAATCTCATCAGCAGATATCATACTCGCATGTATTTCTGCAGGAAAAATAACTGTTTAACATAATGTCTGAGAAACGCTAACTCTCTCGACATGACATAAAGCCGTCAGAATCTGATCCGACAGGAGGAGACAGGCCTGAGACACACATGAGCTCTGCCTTGAGAAATGTCTCTTTCCCAGAGGCAGAAACAGGCGGAAAGAGCTGGGGTCTTTTATTATCCGGGTCAGAACAGCTGTTAGACTGTCTTTCATCAGCAGCTCTCTCTCTCTCCATTAGTCTGCTCTTCTAACAACACACAGAGTCTGGAAGCTCAGGCAAGTGTCCACTCGCAGGATCTCTTCTACACATATTCACTTTCTAGGGGCTTTCCCGGATTTAGAGAAGCGGAAATATTTTAAAGAGTTTGCTAGTCAACACAGCTAGAGCAAAATCCATAGAAAAACCTGGAATTCAATACAAAATTTAAATAAAAATTAATTACATCAATATTATTTTTTTTAATAACATTTTTTTATATTTTATACATTTAAATAAAACACTAAAATTTTATAGTGTCTGTACACACTGAGATGAATAAAATTCTTATAAATATTATTGTATGCACTGGCGTGCACAGATAGAGACGAGGTGGTGCTGAAGCACTTGCCCTTTTGCCCTCAGTCCAAAAAAGTGCCCTTT
>JAUMHR010000056.1:21088145-21105118 GCA_032361145.1 Enteromius fasciolatus
ATATGCAAAATTAATATAAAAGCAAATGTAAGTTTATTTAAATAAATAAATATCATCAAATATACTAAAATTAAAAGGGAAATTACAAAAATAAAACAGATTTAAATAAATGTAAACGTAATTTAAAATGTGATTTTAAGTTTTTATTTAAAAAATACAAAGCTGTATTTTTCTGATTTATAAAAAATATATAATAATTCACCACATATATATATATATATTTAACTGAACCTAGTTGAAATCAACGTATTGAAATTAAAAAATAATTAATAAATAATACATATTTATAAATAATATAGATACATACAAAAATGAATACATTAAATTAATATAAAATCAAGTGTAAATTTATTAAAATAAAAAATATATCATTATCATCAAATATACGCAAATTAAAATGGAAATTACATAAATAAAATGTATTTTTTTAGCTATATAATAATGCACACGGATAACTATGTGATGTAGAGCAGTCTTTGATAAGGATATGACCAGCTGTGACAAAGGCAGAGACAAACCACTCATTGAATTTGTCCACAGTCTTCAGGTACATGTTGTTGGACTGCCACATGTTCTCATCCACCAGATCCAGAGCAGCGTGAGCGATGAACTGGTTCAGATGTCTGTGGTCATCCTGCTGGTCAGCCATAAACACCATCATATCATAACTGATAACTGTAACTGTAATATCATATAATACGATGCTCACCTTTGATTCCGACTTTCCAGGAGGAAGAAACTCCATCTCAAACACTGGGTTATCATGATGACCCACCATGACGAAATAAAAACTCCCCGACATGGTTAATAATCAGTGTTTAGAGCTGTAAACATGACATCAGCAGTCAGTTATCAAAGAGTAATGTACATAAACACCGACGAACAAGTAAACACATCTTACCACAGCAGTAATGACTTTGGTTTGGCGCTTTTTTCAGAAATTATACATTCTAAAAACACCGCATTTAATTAAATATCTAATTATGTAAGCCACAAAGAGAATATTTTGAGTAATAATAAAACATAAGCTGAACTACAACAGATGAGGATCATACGCGATCATAATAGTTCCTGTTTCCGGTGCTGCGACCCAGCTGACACAAAACAGCCAATGAGAGCGCTTAGCGAGCGTTACGTCATAACGACGAATCCGGATACACAACAGTCTGTTGTCAGTTAGGATTTTTAAAGCGCTGCAGCGCGCGTTTCCAAGGAACGGACTGTGGCGCGTCCCCCATCGATTAATTCTGTATCTGTGCATCGATTATCATGAGTGTCGGTGTTTATCGGTGAAGGATCATGTTTGCTGGTAAAGAGGAGAGTTTGTCTCCGGAAGAGATGCGACAGAAGCTCCATCAGACCTTCAAGAGCCGCGGGCTTCTGGACGCGCTGAAGGTCAGTTTCCTGCTAGTTATCATTATTGTATTGATAAAGTCAAAATAGTGATGTTTTACTGACTTGAAGAGACCAAAACTTGCTTTCTACAGCTGTCTCTCATTCTGTTTCTCTTCTGTCTAAAACGTTTAACATTAAAAACGCTTAACGTGGCTTAAAGCACCTAAAAACCGATGAGGTACACCCAAATCTCTGTCAAAGCTTCCTTGTAAGAATCACTAACCACTGTCAAAAGAACGAGCACATATTCGACAGAGAAAGGGAATAATATCACGTTAAGCGATTTCGGCCCCATAGAAGTCCATTATAAGGAAAGAGCTTAACGTGGCTTAATGTACCCTAACAACGACCGGGAGAAACCAAACTTCTGTCTTATTACACTTATTATAAAGACTTGCCACTGTCAGAAGAACAAGCCCTTATCCAGTTTATCCAGCTCACTGTGTGTGTCAGATCTGTGAGACTGGAACAGGGTTGGAAAGCACTGAACACCTTATATATTCTAGCTGCAGTATGAACACTCCTCCTGGTGAAGCTCCAGTCAGGGCTCAGTGTGTTCTGGTGTGTTCTGCAGACGCAGCTGAGGAACCAGCTGATCCAGGAGCTGCAGCCGGCGGCGGTGCGGAGAGGAGATGCTCACTCTGTGTTAGTGACCGCGTGTAACAGTGTCATCGTCCATCACCTGCGGAGCATCGGCTGTGACTACACGCTGTCCGTCTTCCTCCCAGAATGCGGGATGACCAAAGACAAGGTGACTCCACATCTCTTCATACTGCTGTGAAGATCTGCTTGTTATTCTGTCGTATGATTTTGTCACAAGAGGCTGTTAGGAAAATGGAAGTATTATTTAAATATGTTCAGAACAATATTATGAGTGAACTACATGTAAAACGCATTAAAAAGCAAGATTTGACCCATTTAAACTTGTTTTTGTTGGACTTGTGTAGGTGTTATCAGCCAGAGAGCTTCTGCAGCTCATGAAGATCAGCCCTCACACACCGTTATACAAAACTCTGGTAATAAAACCTTTATTCAGTAATAAGAGAAGACATGCTTCTGTGTTTAATCAGGTGTGGTTTAATCAGTTTCCCTGTTTCTTGTTTTGTCACGTTTGGGCAGGTATCAGATATTCAGAAGGGGCAGACAGGTACGATACGATCATGCAGCTACAAAAATAGTGTAGGATTTACTTAAAAAATAACTATTTAATTGTTACATTTCTGAAATAATTATAAAGAAATACAAATTAACACATGTTATTAAATGTGGGATAATATTTACTTGTAAAACATAGACAAATAATTGTTACAGTGTACTTGATTGGGTTAATAACAAATTAAAAGACCTTTAAATTATATTCCAATTTTTTTATTCAGAAAATATATTTATTTTATATATATATGATTAAATAAAAAAGGTTTCTCCTGGAATAATTCAATCATACATTACATTTACAAATTTAATCTAAATCATTTTTTCACTGTTGATTGCTTTTTAGATACAAATGTTTAATTATTGTAAACAATCTATTAATATTGTAATCGTAATACTATTGATTTCCCCCTGGATATAAGCATTTCTGCTGATATGGTGTTCAATTATACATATATATAAAAGATAAAAAACAAATTAAATGTTTTCTTTTTCAGATTTTTGTTAGTAAATCCCTCTGCAGATGGACAGTTTGTTAAAGTGGGCATGAAATACTAACTTTTACCTGGCTCAGTACCTCGTGAGATTCTGACACCGTTGAATCTGTGCAGGTTTCCTGATGAGTCTCTTCACAGAGCTCACTGAGCATCATGTTTCCAGAGACTGCTGCGACGCTTCCACCCAGTCTACCTCCATATCAGCACATAAAGACTCACTCGGTAAGCCTTTACTCGCATCCAGACTCTGTGAAGCTCTCCCACCGTTCACAAACTTCACCATGTGCTCATTAAACATTTCAGCCTTCAGAAAGTGCCCACTGTGCTTATAATAAATGATAAAAGTAAATAAATAGTCCCCATTTTAACGTACAGAGAAATCAGTCATCGTCTCAGCCTTTATACTCAGCAGGGCCGCATTTATTTGATTAAAAAATACAGTAAAAATTGTGAAATATTATTACTCCTTAAAATAGCTGTTTTCTATGTGAATGTATATTAAAGGGTCATTTATTTCTGTAATGTGCAGCTGGAAAAAACAATAAAAACCAATCAATATTTAAATTTAAATCAATATTTCTATCCATAAAGGATGCATTAAATTGATCAAAAGTGAAAGTGCCACTCTCTGAGGTCAAATAAATGATCTAAAAGTTTCTCCGTTAGCACAGAGTTTCACTGATTCTGCCAAAATCTACCGCTAGTTGCAAAACCATCTGGATTTTATTTAACTTGTTTATTTTAATTTCCTGTCAGTTGTATTAAACATTCTGATGAAGATGTCCACTTCCTCTCTGATTGTTTTAAAGTGGAGAAGCTGCAGCTGATAGACGAGGAATTTGAAGTGCTTCGGTCCAGAGGTGACCGTTGGGCGTCAGTCGAGGTCAAGCTGGCGGAGTACAGGAAGGAGATCCAGGAGCAAGCGCAGGTGGAGCTCGAAGCTAAGGTCTGTCAGGGTTTATTCCATCATCAGCTCCAGGAGTTTACGCTCTGATGGATCTCAAGAGAGTGCTTGTACCGTCTTCACACAGCTGCAGCACTTCATGGAGGTGGAGATCGCGAAGGTGAAGAGAGACGAGAAGGAGGCCTCGAGGAGAGAAATCCTGGAGCTGCGGCGAGACATGGAGAGAACGTTTGAGCTGAAGTCTGAGGCTCTGATGAGCCGAGAGAAAAACGCCATCGAGAGGTTACAGAAACAACAGGAGGTACAGAGTCTCACTGCTGCCAGGTAATACATACAAAACCAGTCTTTAATCTGTAACGCTTCCTTTGATCCAGATAGAGGAGAAGGACATTTATACTCAAAGACAAGCCCTGCTGAAAGACATCGAGTCTGTGCGGAGCAGAGAGATTGAGCTCAGACAGAGGATGGAGGCCTTTGACAAGTGAGCACAGCATGTTATAGAAGATTAAGCATTAAATATTAAGTATTATATAAGTATTAAATAAAGAAAGAAACTAACAAATATATGAAGAACTCATAACATGAAAAATACAATCGGAAACTGAAAATATATAAATCAAACAAACTTCCTGGTGACGTGAGTCGTTTCACTGCTGACTGAATTGTCTTGTTTATGATATCTTGGAGCCTCTGATATAAAATGTAATATTCTAATATTATCTAATGGTTTTAATGATGCAGAACCTGTAAGCTGCATGAGGAGAAGGTAAAGACCATGGATGATCTTCTGAGGAGGAGAGAGCTGTCCGTGAAGACCATGGAAGACACGTTTGACCAGAAACTGAAGAGCGAGTTAGAGAAGCAAGTCGTTTATTCAATTCATTTCTGTTGATTTGTTAATTCTGTCCTGCAGATGGCGCTCTCGGACTCAATCCCTGATGAAAGATTAACTTTCATTTTAGATATACTTCTGTTCAAATGTTTGGTCCGTAAGATGGGTTGTTTTTTTATTAAATTAATGCTTTTATTTATTAAGGATGTATTGAATTTATTAAACATGACAGTGAGAGTTTATAATGTTACAAAATATTTCTATCTCAAATAAATGCTATTCTTCTGTAAATCCGGAAAAATAAAGTGCATCACAGTTTATACAAAAATATTGGCAGCACAACATAACTATCAGAAATGTGTGTTGAGCAGTAAATCAGTATATTATGAAGATCATGTGACACTGAAGACTGGAGGAATGATGCTGAACATACAGCTTTGATCACAGAAATAAACTCAATTCTAACATATATTCACACAGAAAACAGCTGTTTTAAACTGGGATAATATTTTCCATCACTCTGATCAAATAAAAACGTTACGTTAAGTTACCAACCCCAAAGTTTTGACTGGTATCGTGTGTTTTTGTAAGGTGCAACATGTTAATAGATGCCATCTTAAACTGTTTTAGATATCAGCTGGAGCTGAAGGCGGATTACGTGAAGAGAACGGAGACGCTGACAGAGAACGAGAACAGAATTAAAGGTGTGTGTTCAGAGAAGGTACAGTATACAGTGTTTTATTGATCTTTACTCATGAAGTTCTCGTTGATGGTTTATTCTTCTGTGTGCAGAGGAAACGGTTCGTCTGCAGAAACAATCTGCTATTACTGAGGCGAAAGCAGAAGAGCATGAGAGAAGTTTATCGGAAGTCAAACGTCTGCTGGTAAAGACGCGTCCCATAATCCATCTGTGCTAAAACAATGTAAGTTGATTTTCTGCCTCTGAGAGGTGTTGGCGTGTGCTGTAGATGGAGCTGGAGTCGTCCAGATCGCAGGCGTCTCTCCTGACCCAACAGAACGAGCTCCTGCGAGAGAGACTGGAGAACCTGAGCGACTATCCAGCGCTGAAGAAAGAGCTGCTGGAGCTGCAGACGCACATCAGACTGCTGGAGCGACAGCTGGAGGAGAACCGGCAGGAGAACCAGAGACTCAGACGAGGTGAAGCTTCCCAGGAACAATCATAAACATCTAATATATATATATATATACACACACATATATAATATTAGTGCTGTGATTATTTAAAACATTATTCTTTACATAATATATTTGTGTATACTGTGTACATTTCTTATGTATATATAAATAAAAACGCATGCATGTATATATTTATAGAAAAAAAAAAAAAAATATATATATATATATATATATATTGCATGTATGTGTTTTAATATATGCATAAAGTAGAAACACATATTTTGTTAAAAAAACGTTTATTTCGGATGCAGTTCATTGCAGTTAATCGTTTGAGGACAGCACGAATATATATATGTATAATATTAGAAGTAATAAATCTTTATCAATATTAAATAATATATATATATATATATAGTTGCTGTTGTTGATGCAAAAATAATAAATGTGTATATATAATACATTACAATAATAAATGTAAAAAAAAAAAAAACTACTTTTTTTAAGCTTCTATTCAACTTTCACACTGTCAGTCAAAATCTAGTTTGTTTATGATTTGAAAAACATTTATTTTTATATAAATTGTTAAACCAACTTTATTGCAACCCTCATAATCGATTCCCTCTATCAATAGTGTTTCAGCAGCATGGAAAGCTTCTTCACGTTTGTCTGTCTATTCTGAGGAGGAATAAAACAAACAGCAAACATTTGCAGACTAAATATGCAGAAATGTGCGCGGTATGAGTTCTGGGAAAGATGCTGTTGTTGAAATCAACTGAAGTCTAACGGGGTCAAGCCGGGTTAACAAACACAGAAGTGGTCTGTTTGGATGTGCTCTGCTTGTTAATTTGCCTCTTTTGGCTGCGTTTGTGTGTTAGCTGGGAAAAGAGGAGCGCAGGGGGTGAAGGACAGAGGAACACTTCAGAGCTTCCGATACTCGCTGCACCACACGCTTTCGTGCTCTCTCCGTCATGAGCTTACATTGGATACACAAAGTCTGATTCTCACTGTTTGTCTGAAGAAAGTCAAAATGAAAGTCAGGCTTGGGTCCAGTCTCAGAGCACGTGTGATGAGCTGTGTTTCTGTTTCAGAGCTCAGCGCTCCGTCTAAAGAACAGCTAGCGCTGCAGGCCGAGCTCAGGAGACTGGAGACCGCACGCAAGCTGGACGAGGACGAGTTCGAGACGCAGAAAAGTGTCTTACACACACAGCTGCAGCACGAGGTCTGTCCCAGTGTGCTTCACTTCACATTTTACTGCTGTCTGTCAGGAATATGACATTCAGAAGCACTTTTTATGAACTAGTTTTTATTTTGATTAGCAGTAGTAGTAAAAGTAAGATTCAGATGAATTACACTAAAAAGAAGGGAAATCATTTTGGTAACACTTTATAATAGATAACACCTGTTAACAGTTAATTATGACTTTTCCCTTAATAAATTCTTAATTTGCCTCTTATTAATAGAATAAGACATTAATATGTCCCTAATTAGCTCTAATAACTGGCTAATATTCTAGTAATAGGTGTAACTGTAAAATAAAGCATTACGTTACCTGCAAGTGTTAATATTTGATTATTGTAATAATAATGCTAATGATATTATTAAGATGCAGATGCATTACATGCTGAAGATTTTGGGGAAAGTGTGCTTAATTATACAAAATAAATAAATATAAATACAAATCAAACATTACGAATATGACTTTAAAAAATAAAAGGCAAAAATAAGAAATCAAATTACATCTTTAATAATAATAATAAATAATTACTCAAGTAAAGTATTCAAAGAAATTACAGTAAGGAGAATTTGGGGGGAGGGGTTGTTACATTTTAATAATAATAACAAATATAGCATTAATAACAAGAACAATTTTAATACTTAACTACTATTATTATTATAAAAGAATCTGATATTAGTGATGATAATAACAACAACAATAAAACAGTTATTTAAACGTGAAACATTCATATTTAATAAGAATGTTAGGGAAATGCAGTATTAAATTTTTTTTATATTTAATATTATATTGTAATAGTAATAACTTATTGATAATATATAATTGTAAAACTCTATTGTGTTCTGCGTTCATCTCTATGTGATAGATTTGATGTGTCGGGCGTGTTTCTCTGTGTGCAGGTGCAGCAGTGTGGGCTGCTGAAGGTGCAGCTGGTGGAGTGTGAGGAGCGGGTGAAGCGGATGAACTCTCACGCTGAAGAGCTCCAGCTCCAGCTCCAGCAGACACAGCAAGGTTCTGAACAGATGTGGGCTGTACATGTTTCTAATCTTCCTTTGGTGGTGGTTTCGTTGAATCTTTTCATATTCTGCGACTGCTTCTGAATTTGCAGGATAAACACTTGCAAACGTGTGTTTATTTCACCCAGGGTTCCCCCAGACATCAAATAAATCAGACAGAATTTGAATACACTTCTTTAGTGCAAATACAGCTTTCTTGCTCTGCTTAACTTAACATCGAGTCATTTTGAGACAGATTTTTCTCATTTATCGATTCTTCATTAGTTTTAGTCATTAATCAGAAATGAAACATTTAATTTAGCCAGAAACTGAATAGGTAAGTTATTATTCTGAATCGTTCGTTTGAATTCATATCAACACAGTGAATCATTCAAATGATTCTTCTTAGTACTGAATTGTAGTTCAAACGACTTTGAAATGATTCATTTGTGAATAGTCTTTTTATAATGTTCGCTTTGTTCTGAGCTGATGTTCGTGGGAACCGTGTTCTTGGATCAGTGTTTGGTGGCTCTCTAAACCCTGTCTCTCTCCTCTCTTGTGTTTGTGGTGCTGTCTCATGATCGGAGCAGCTCTGGAGAACGAGATCCTCCGCAATCCCAAGCCTTCCCTGGTAGAGCGTTCAGTTCTGAGTTTGATTCCTGACAGGCTGCTTCCTCCCGACTTTTACATAGACTCCGCTCTGCTCCGAAGGCCCAGAGCCACGTCTGACACTGATTTATCTGAAGCAGGGCCAGCCCTCAGGGGCCCGGGGCCTGCAGAGCGTGACTCAGAGCTGGTGAGCGGCGCTCTGGCCCGGATACGAGAGCTGGAGCAGGAAGCCGAGCGTCTGGAGGAGGCCTACAGGAGCCACCAGCACAGAGCGGCTCGAGCGGCTGCCGGAGACCTCACTCCTCCCAGAGTGTCCTGTAGAGCAGCGCCCAGGGTCAGCTTCGCTTCTGTCGAGAGGACACCGTCTCCGAGAGCGAGAGACCCGCTGAGACTCATCTCTCCTCCAGCCAGACGTCTGTCCTCCACACCGCTGAGAGCACACGGAGCAGACGCCGATCACGACCCGTTCACACAAGGTCTGGTGCTAGTGCATTGGTGCTGCTAGGTTTTAAGAAGGCTATAAAAGCTGTGTTTTTCTCTTTAGAGCGTCGGAGGACGAGTCCGGACTCTGAGAGAGCCGTGCTGGTGTTTCCAGAGAGACAGATCTCTCCGATCCCGGCTGTAGAGAGCCTCTCCTCCATCAGTCCTCCCAGCAGCCCTCGGATGAAGAGCACCACTCGACACAGTCACAGGTCACCGGCTCACACTTTCACCCTGATGCTGACTACAAGCTCATCCTTTACCTTTACTTTTACGACACAGTTTTAGTTTATCACGTTTACTCTGAATAAATTTCCAATAAAATTTGGTTCAGGCTTGTTGTAAAATGCTTTCTTGATACGAATCATAGCAAAGCTGCTTAACAGTGAATGTTCGGTGTCTAGCAGTTATTTCTGTGTTTATATTCAAGGGTTAGCATCTTCTGGGGGCTTGTGAAACGTGTTGTTTACTGCAAAGGTGGAACAAAAGCTTGTTTTCATTAATCAGCTGAATCAAACTCTACTTATTTCTGCTGTAATTCTGATTTGACAGTCCACCCAGACTTCAGGAGGTCATCTCCAGTTCCTCTGAAGAGTCTTCACCTCAGCCGGAGAAGATCACGCTTCACGACCTCAGCGACCCTGTGCCACGTACACACTTCTGCTACCTCAGCTCATTTACATAGAGTTCAGGAAATAGCCAAGAAAATCACTTCTGTTCAAAAGTCTAGTGTTAGAATTATTTTAAAGAAATTAATCTTAGACATGTTTGTTGTTTAGCTCTTCTGGTGTGTGTTTGATCTGTGTGTGTGTGTGTGTGTGTGTGTGTGTTCAGTGCTGTCTGTGGATCAGGAGTGTGTCCTCGAGAAGCTTGCAGGTGAGACGGTCATGTGACTCATCACGTGATGCTCTTCATCGGTGTATGTGTCTCATGTGTTTGTGTGTGGTGTTTCAGATGTAGAGAAAGAGGAGGAGGAGAGGAGCTGGGAGGAGGAGAGGAAGAGGAGAGAGGAGAGGAGGAAGAGCGAGAGAGAGGAAGCTCAGGAGAGAGAGGAGCGAGAGCTGCACAGACTCCAGCAGCTGGTCAGACATTCACACACGAACACTTCACTTCTAGATTGACTTCTTTTTCTTTTGGTTTGTGTGTATTTTTGAGTGATGATGCATTTTTCTCATTTTTTAAAATATATTAATATATTTAGTTTTTGCTATTTTACTACTTCATCTAAACCAATGCTAAAAGTTTTGATTTAATAAACTGAAATAAATAAAATCTCATTTTTGTTTAGTTTAACTTAAAATGGTGTTTTTTAAAGTTTTTTTTAAAATCTTTTTGTTTTTTGTGTGTTTTTTTTTTATTTTTTATATTAATTATATTTATTTATTTTTTTCTAGATTTATTTACTGCTAAACCCATAACAGAAGTTCAGGAGTCTATTTGATTGATTCTTTGAAAAGAGCCGCTTCATAAGAGTCATCTGTTCGTGAATCACAGCTGTTATCTAATGACTCTCTGTTAAGAAACTTAAGGACAGAATCAAAAGGACGTTAAAGTTTAATTTCTCTGTATTTCTGTTTATCTTCCTTCAGGAGGATCGACACGAGGAGGAACAGACTCCAGCTGAGAGAGAGGACACAGAGACATTAACGAGAGGAGCCGCAGAGGAGGAGGGTTCAGGAGGAGCTGATCTGGCCAATCCTCTTCATAAATACATGATGATGCTCATGCAGGACAAACAGAAGCAGCAGGTCTGATCTCTTAGCACTTCTATCAGCGTTAAAAACTGTATTTAAATGTGTTCATTATCTCTTTAGCAAAGTATAAAACATGTTCTGTTACTTGATTTCTACCTGAAGTAGGAGGTCTTGACAGATTTTCTTGAATGGACATTTTCAGGAATAATTAGTTGAGTTTGACTTTGTGTGTTGAATTTTCAGAGCCCAGATAAAGAGGTGTCAGAGAAGCCGAGTCCGGAGGAGTCTGAGAATAACGAGCGCAGGTAACGATGTGTGTTTGTGCGAGTCACTGTTTAACCTCCAGAAACTCTTCCTGACCTTCATCTGTTCTGCAGCGTTGATCTGATGTCCCACGAGGAACCGGACGACGACTTCTGGTGACAAACATCCAACAAACCTGGCCTCATTCACCTGCTGGACGAGCTTCATGATGTATAGAGAGCTTATAGCTTAATAAATTGTAATGTAGTGTTTTTTTTAAATGTTTAATATCTAATTCACAGATGATTCGTGTGAATTCATTTGTACTGGTTTTAAGGCTGGCTTGAATAAATGAATAGATCTTGTTCTGCTGTTGACTGAGGATATTATAATTACACAGATGAGACGCAGAAGCAGTTTATTGATTTGAAGGAAAACTCAGTGAGACAGGAAGTCTTTTATTCGGTTTTATTTTTGTATAAAATACACTAGCTGGTTTGAAGGCCTGAACACACGTTCAGCGTCTCTGACGTCAGATCATCAGTTTTGGGCAGCTTTTCATATTTTCACGATCCACCAGAACAGAGCGAGTCTCAGGACTGAACCAGAGTTTAAAGCATTCAGAAACATGCATAATACATCAAAACATTTCAGGACATTACTGAAAAAAAAAGAAAAGTCTTGGGCCTTATAAAAGAGTATTAGATGGACAGTTTGGGCAGAATTTTTTTTTTACATTTCAAAATAGCAGTATAAACTAAGAGGATCCCCTAAAATGAATTAAAAATATTGTCAGACTATAAGGTTAAAAAGACAGTATTATACAGAATCCGTACAGTATATGTGAACACAACACAGATTAACACTCTAACAAAACATATTACAACGTTTAAATCTGGCAAATGCTGCCTACGACACGTCAAATGACCTCCAGCACGCCCAGATCCTGTCCTGCTCCTGTATACAGTATTTACAATCACACGTTCTGTTAGTGTTCTATCCCTCCCAAAAAACACTGCGAAAAAATTACATATATATTTTATTTTTTAATAATAGAAATATATATATAATTTTTTTGCTGCTCACACTTTACATTCACACTGACGCAAATAGAACGCATTAAAAAATTTAAATAAAAGAAAAATAAACATTAAAATGCAATAAAAAGAAAAGATGAGCAGCTGCAATGTTATAATTTACAGAATTTGGAAGAAAACAAAGAAGGTAAACCCCTCCAGATCTCATTGCTTTCATGTAAAAAAGAGAATGATTTCTACAATCATAGAAAATTTGTTAAAAAAAACACTAATTAGAAAAGCAGCCTTCCATCAGTTCGTGTGTGTTTGGAGGCTTCAGCTGCTCATGTAATCTAGCAGGTTCAGTTCTGGAAGGGGAATTGTGGGAGATCGGACAGTAATTAAAAACAGAGGTGATGTGAGGTAGTGTGAAACCTTCTGACAAACACCATCAGCACTCCGCCAGTATCCCACAATGCAATGTGCTCAACCCACGGCCACACGTCAAGACAGTTTAACACTAAGGATTCAATAAAAACTAAAGACGCTCTGGAAGCTTGTTTCCACCACAGAATAAAAACAAGAATGAACTTCTAGTCGTTAAAAAGCAAATGTGACGTTTCCTCAAAATTACACAAAAGACTTCCTCTCAGTTCTGACTTTTATTCTTTTCAAAATGTAGACTTTTTCAGAACTTTTGCCTTAAAGTTTACAGCTTGCAACTTGGACTTTGCAACTTTTTTTTTCTCAGAAATATGGATTATATCTGACGTTTTCTCGATCGTGAGTGTATATTGGCAGTAATATAGTTACTCATATCACAGTTCAGACTTATGCAACTTGCATTTTTTATATACATTTTTTCTCGCAACTATGACTTTTTCCTCCCAATTTTAGTTTTTTTTATCTTATTTTATCTTGAAATTTAGTTTTTTTTTTTTAAATAATCTTGCAATTTAGACTTTCTATCTAGCACTTCTCACTTTTTCTGAAAAATTTAGATTTTTTTTTAGCATATAACAAATTCGACTTTTATTAACTCTTATCTTGCAAATATTGCTGTATCTCACAATTTTTATTTAGCAGTGTGGACTTTCCTCTCAAGATGATGTGTTTCTCAGTGAGTTACATCTTGTCATTTAATTGTTTTACTTGTAATTCAGACTTTTATCTTGCAGTTTCAAAATAAGCTAATGGCTTTTAATTGTCATTTTTTGCCACGTTCCTGCCTTTTTTTTCTCTTCTTTGTGAGTTCATCTCTCAGTTTGGACATAACTCTGAGCCAAAGCGTGACGTGCTACATGCTAAACGTGTTCGGTTCACGTACCATCTCCAAACATTCAGAGACGAGCAGCGGAAGGATCCCTCCGTTATTATTCTTCAAATAATATTATTTCAACAAAATGACTGTGAGGATGTGAAACATGTTCATAAAGCAAGTGCATGTTATTCTTCATGAAAAAGCAGAGCATCAAATAATCACGTGATCATATAAATAGAAATGTGCAGGATTTTAAGGCAAATGTCAGAATCTGATTTGCAGCGTTCGACAGGAGAGCGAGATGAGCACAGACTGCGGTTAGCGGAGCGGGTTAGTGAGTTAGGGCTGGTTAGTGGTGGTTGGCAGTGTTAACCTCTTTACGAGTAGGAGTTGAGGCACTCTTTGGAGCGTGACTGGATGTCCTGCAGCTCCCGCTCCTCCTTCATTTTGATGTCTTGGTACGCATGCAAGTGACTGGCGTCCTTTAGGTAGGCCCAGTTTGCAGAAAGGATCATTAGGTAATGGATCTGTAAGAGAGGGCGAGGTGATGCCCGTCAGCAGGTGACACACACACACACACACACACATTATAAAGGAATAACTCATCCGTAAATGAACATGTACTCGCCCTCATGTCGTTACAAACGTGCATGCTGGTCATTTAGATAGAGAGGTCAAAATATCTGTTTTAACTAAACAAAGAAAAGCTTTTAAAAACGTATTAAAATTAATTGTCCAGGTAACATTAGCATTTTCATTAGGTTTAGCTTCATGTACTATAAAACAAACAAACCATTTTATATCATTATTAACATTAGAAAATTTTTTTAAAAAATGAAATAAAAATAAAAACTAAATAATAATAAAATAATAAAATGAGAAAACATTTTAGAACTTTATTTCATTTCATTTTTATTTTACCTTAAAAATATTTTACTTCAAGAAACAAAAAAATGTATGGCTTACTTTTAGTTATCAATAATACAATATAAATATAATAATACATAATAGTTAAAGTAACTAAAACTAAAATTACTTAAAATAATAAACTAGAAATAAGAAATACAAATTAATAAAAATAAAACAATAAAAAAGTTTTTAATTTTGCAGTGTATTTTTCACTTTATTTATTAGGGTTTTTTTAGTTAAAATATAGTTCAGTTTTATTTATTTTTATTTTAGTTCATTAAACTATTAAAAAAGGCAACACTGCTTGTTTTCATTTATTTTATTTCAAATAAATATATAAATAATAACTCTCTTGAACTGAAACACGTGTCCTGAAGTCATCTGAGACTGAATCAGTCATGCACTGTTTGTTCTCACGAGAGCGAGGAACTCTTCATTTCTATTCCTTTACTACACAAACAACTACACCAATGAACATGAATACATATTGAAACACATTCATAAGCACAGGACTGGGGTGTGAGGGAACGGGAGGGTGTCAGTGGAGCAAAGCCAAGCTTGAAATGAGGGTTAGTGTGAAAAACACAAACTCAAACGCTCAACAAACACCACCAGGATCATCATTTATTTGAATCAAGGAAAGACTACAGAGGAATATTAATAGGAGTTAATAATACTGGATCTGTGTGAAATAACACACATTCACACCCCGTGACAGAAGCAGCACCTCCACCAATACCAGCTTTCAGAGTAGGAAGAGTGTGCTTCTTCATCAGATCTGGAGAAACGCGTCTCAGCAATGGATGTGAATGGGTGCCGTCAGAAACAGGAAGAGTGGACTCATATTTTAGTTAAATATGCTGGATTGGTTTGATCTTTCATCTTCTCCAGATGTTAACAGATGGACTGGAGTGCTGTGGATTATTGATCGGACTCTCATTCTGACGGCACCCATTCGCATCCATTACTGAGACACTGATGCAGAAACACATTTCTCCAGATCTGATGAAGAAACACACTCCTCCTGATCTAGGATGGTCTGAAAGTCTTCAGCTCATTTTCATTTTGGGGTGACCTGCTCCTTTAAAAGCTTTAACTCCTGTCAGTATCGGTCTGATTTAAAGCCGCTGTGAAATGCAGGTAAATGCATGTTTCTGCATGACTTGGCAACCAATAGATTTTAATAGATTAGCGTGATTTTAAATCTCTACATGAACACATGCACTCTGTTCAGAGTTCAGGTCACATCGTCAAGTGTTCGGCACAAACCTACTAACCACAGTCTTCTCAGTTATCCTGTTATGCAATGTTTTATTAAAGATCAATTCACACAAAGGTCGTTCTTACTGACAGATGATTGTGTTTATTTATTAATAGTAAAGCAGACATTGTTATGAACAAATCATATAATAAAACATGAGCGGATCTGCTGTGTTGTGTTCTGAGGATATAAAGCAGTTCTGAATCAAATCTGTTGATACAGATGATATTTATGTTTTAAGCTGTTGATAGTGAAAGCTCTGTTTAAAATAACAGGACCGTAAAACATTTCCTTCAAATCGGATGAAAGCAAACGACTGAACTAGGTTAGCTGTGAAGCTACACTTCACAAAGATTAAAAACACCAACAATCTTCATAATACTGCTTCAAACAAAGATCAAAACAACACTGATAACTGGAAACAGGTGCGAAGAAACACTTTCCTCCCAATAAAACACAACCGATTCGAGAAGAAACATCACATTCATTTTCTCCATAAAGACACTAAACATCACAGCAGATGTGTGTTAATTCTTTATATTTAATCATATTTAATCATTCCTGAAAAGACAAACCATTCTATATTTTATAAACAATACCAGTCAAAAGAATAATTGTGATTTTTTATGTTTTAGTTTTTAAGACGTCTCTTCTGCTCAGCAAGGCTACATTTATTTGTTAGAAAAATACAGTAAAAATTATTAAATATTATTACAATCTATAATAACAGTTTTCTATTTGAATATCTGTTACACTGTAATTTATTTATGTGACGTGCATCTGAATTTTCAGCATCATTAGTCATATCTAAATATATATTAAAGACTGAATAAATAAATAAATGATATATATATGTATAATTTCTTTATTTATTTATTGAGTCTTTAATCTTTGTCTTTTTGTGTCGAACTGCATTATCTGAATCTCTATAGAGAAAATGAATGGGAAATATACTGTGATTAATATTTAAGACAGAGAGATTAAAGGCATCAAATGAATGTTTTCTAGTGGACTCAGAAACGAAGGCAGAGTGTGGATAAGAAGCCGCTCGTGTGTTCAGACTCCGGCGTCTGTGTACAGTGCTATATTTACACATTACATGTCAAAGCAATCAAAGGTTTCTCTCGTTTCTATTATTTTAGTCCATATTGTCAGTGGCTGCTGGTTCTAGGCACTTTCAAGAAACTGCGTTAAAATTTAGTGCAGCAGTCCTCTCGACTCTTAAACTTCAAAACAGCAAAGTTATACGTGGTAGCCATCATGTAGATGAGCTGGTGGAAGAGAAAGCACAAAAACCAGACGCCAGATTAATGACGGAGTAAAGAAACTGCAGGAGAAATTCATTCACTAACAC
>JAUMHR010000056.1:21125639-21142042 GCA_032361145.1 Enteromius fasciolatus
GTGCATCCCTCCTCCACCCCTTCTCCTCCGTTTTCCATTTAGTTCACGACTTTCCGGGGGGCAGACGGTGAACGAGCACGACAGCATGCCAAATTTGCTTATTCATTACGAGGAAAGCGTGAACTCTTGAAACTCCAATAATTTCTATAATCGCTATTAAAAATTACTTAAGGAATACAAGAAAAAATGGCTAAAAAAAGTAGTTAAAAATGATTTAGATCAGCATTTCCATTTCATTTATTATACATTTAGTGTCGGAAAGGTTCATAAGAAAATGGATATTTTAGCCAAGCTAAGGAACGAGTTATCAAGTGCAAGTTATGAACAGTATGACATCATTAGTTCACCCAAAAAATTTAAGTCTCATTATCAGGAGATCCAAAATGTAGATGATTTTATTTCATCTCATTTGGAGAAATAGCACTCCAGCACTTACTCACCAATGGGAATGAGAGTAAGTCCAAACAGCTAAAAACACCACACCATTTAATTAACGTCTTGAGAAGACAAGCTGTGTGTTCGTAAGAAACAAATCGATCAGTTTGACCATTTCAACATCTGTGGAGGAAAATTAATGTATACTGGTGAGAGAGAGGGACAGCTGGGCTCATCTATCATTTAAATACAGGGGACTAGGCTTCAGAAGAAACTAAGTTAAGTGTTTCCAAGTTGAAAATACAGTGGTTATGAGTTGGTAACCTTGAGTGAGACTGAGATATAAAAGAGGAAGTCTGCAGCAAACATTGTGTGACCTTCTTTACAAAGAATAAAATCTCATAAATCTTATGTTGTCTCTCACATCACAACCAACACACATATTTATCTAGAGCTGTTCTGGACCGTTTTGGCTCGTAAATGCTGCTTGATCTGCGTAGATTTCTCTCCTGACTCAAACCAGGACATTATGGATTATGGACTCTTTTTAGCAAATTTAGCTGAAGTTAAAAACACCTTAATGGATGGATTTGTTTCTTACAAATATGCAGCTTCTGTCTTCTCCAGATGTTAACTGATTGACAGGAGTGCTGTGGATTATTGTGATGTTTTAATCAGCTGTTAGGACTCTCATTCTGACGGCACCCATTCACTGCAGAGGATCCATTCATGAGACACATTTCTCCATTTTTCTGGGTAAACTATTCTTTCAATACTGTCAGTTAACCTGAAATGCAACAAAACCTTTAAGCTAACAGTCTCTATTTGAGAACATTTATTTCATCATTGTGCAAAGTCTATAATTTAATAGTAATACAGGAGTTACTCAGGCTAAAATATAGCTTACTGATTTTGCTCACACAAATCTGCTCTGTAAATTAAATAAATTAATGGTTGCTATCAAACTGCAAATGCCTGTGGTTGCTGAAACCTACAGAGAATGCATATGACAGCTGGGCTTAACCAGGACTGGACACGATTCATGAATCATCTGCATGTCAAAAAACACTTTATGCAGAAATCAGCAGAAGAACTTTCCCACCAATTCCCTCTTTAACCTTCAGCACATATATCAACCACATATGACACATAATATGAGTCTCTTGGGTCAAGGGACCATTTCTGCATTGCACATATTCAGCAGGAGGAGTATATTTTAGGTTAAAAGTGCATATTTTATAACACAATTTCCATTTAATCGTGCATTGTAATCATCTATTTTAATTTACTAGGTCATCTGTAATGGTCCTGCGGTGTTGTCTCAAGAGATGACTATAATTATGAAAGATTTAAAAACAATTTTATAGCAGTCTGAGATGCACTGTAGCATGTCACACCATGATATGTTCACTTCTCGAAAGCATTTGCATGTGAACCATGAAATACTACCCTATTTCCAATTCCCAAATCTGCCAATATGCTGTTAACTCACACGCTATTGAGTTTCATGCAGCTGTCGTATCGTGTGAAGGGAAGCTCAGGAATCCTGGGATACGGTCATCTGTTTGGCCCACGTTCTTTACACATTACAGCCTAATTTAATGCCACGGTAGAGGAAGGTCCTGAACATCCAGGCTGGGGAATTAAAGGAATAGATGCAGTGTTTCCCACAGGATTTTGAGAGACTTGTGGCGGCAGGTGACGTAACCGCACAGAGTAGAAATGCCGAGAGAGGCGACACTGCGCCAGGAGAGTCAGAGCTTGCACTCGCACGGCAGTTGTGTTTTTTTTTTTTCAAACTAGTCGCTAGGTTAGTCAGTACACACCTGTTATGGAAAAATGCTGCCAAAACGGTCTGAAAGTTGCAAAAAACTGTGCTAAAGTCGCGCTCGTTTGTGTGAGATGCGGGAGCTGATGGTAGTGGGCAGTGGGGATTTGTGGCGCTCGATCTGGATATTGTGGCAGCCCGCAACAAATAAATCAATGTATGGGAAACCAGTGAATGGGTGCCGTCAGACTGAAAGTCCAAACAGTTAATAAAAACATCATAACAATCCACAAGTAATCCACACCACTCCAGCCCATCAACTAACATCTTGAGGAGCCAAAATCAAAACAAATCCATCAATGAGACACTTTTAACTTCAACTCTCATTCTGACGGCACCCATTCACTGCAGAGCATCCATTGATGAGCAAGTGATGTAATGATACATTACTCAAAATTTAATGAAAAACAAACTCATGAACATCTTGAATGGTCTGAGGGTGAGGACATTTCATTTCTTTTAATATTTGGGTGAACTATTCCTTTAAGATGCAACACCAGTTAAAAAAATGGCTGATGTGAACCAGAGCAGCCTGTGAAGAAAAAAAAAAATCACATGCGACTGAATCACAAACCAGGAGGTGAATCATGGATGTGTTACATAACAAGCTAGAGCTGTGCTGGAGGGACTCTTGAGTGAATCACAGGGGAATTTGGGGTGAGGAAAGTAATGAGCCCATCTAATCCTACCACGAAGACAACCGAGAGCTTAATGTTATTATTGCTGTCAGCGCCGTTCCAGAAACGGTGTTCAAACAACTCCAGATGATAATGCATTGTCAAAGAAATACTTTCCAGAGCCAACAAACTGATAAAAAAAGGAGGGATGTGAGCCGTATCTAGAAACCAGAATATCACATGGACTCTTTGACCTATGAGCGCAGGCAAACAAGTTTTGCACAGCACGCTCCTTTTCTCCAGAAAAACTTTGCTTTCTTAATGCAGCTACGAATTGAGAGTCAGTGGTGATTCCATCAGGCCATTCATATGTTGAGGGCACCTCGGTGGCCAAATGAAGAGATTCAGAGGCTTTTGTCCAGCAGTAAATGAGAACAGCACAAAGAGCTATCTGTGAAGTTTTGAATGTGCTCCACAGGCCCACTGCCAAAAAACCTCAGGCCTTTTCGACTCCCTTTAAAGCCACATTACCAATAACTTTCACTCAGACAGTTCAAACCGAGACCACGGAAATGTGGAAAAAAAGCGACCCTCTTCATTTCTGTGGCAAATGAGTACAGTCGAGGGGATCAAAGGTTTCACACAAGCTTTAAAATCGTGTCTATTTGAGTCTTTTACTTCAAACGACGCAGCGTGTTTTGAAAAAGTCAAAGCCAAGAAATACGAGCGAAGGAGGACAGGAGATATCATTTCACGCAGGGGTTTGAGATCTGGCCAGAAAGAACAACCAATAAACACAATGAAGAAAAATAGAAACTAAAAAGGCTTCATCCAAGAGCGGCAGATAACAGGAAATAGTTTATATATATTCGAAAGCTGACACTACATTCCCCTTAAATACGGTTTAAAACCCCATTAATTCTCAATCAAGGCTGCGTTACTTTAGATGATACATCCTGCATCTGAAGTGAGTTAACATTCAAGATTATCGTTAATCAGAAACGGCAAGCACAAAGCTGAAATTTAAGT
The DNA here is from genome assembly GCA_032361145.1 of Enteromius fasciolatus. Taxonomy (NCBI): domain Eukaryota; kingdom Metazoa; phylum Chordata; class Actinopteri; order Cypriniformes; family Cyprinidae; genus Enteromius; species Enteromius fasciolatus. The sequence goes on from JAUMHR010000056.1 coordinate 21,129,489, forward strand.
AACACGTTGCAAAAATGTGAGATTTTGAAGTAGAAGTGTTTGTATTTTCCTGTTAAACACACTCCAATAAACTTTGTTTTATTTACAACTTGGAGAAATCAGTGTAGTTTATACACAGTTATAAACATTATCAGTGAGGAGGATCTATTACACACGAGAGCAAAAAATAAACATATAATAATGTATATCAGCTATTTTACTACTCCAAATGATGCTCATCCTATCAGAATTTACAGTTTGAATTCTCCCGCCCAATCCTCAATGCAGCAGCCAATCACGTCCCTTTATTCATATGACGGACAGGTTTTCCTACCACCTGTATGAAAGCTTTCCATTCCCTCTTGTTCTGACCCAGAAACGTAAAGATGACTGATAGTTGTTTACATATTTGTTACTGGTTACTGTCCTGGTTACTGTTCTTGGCGTTCAGCAATATAAACAGGTCAACCGGGAAAAACATATCGATTTATTTCCGCTGTTTCCCGTCGATACGGTCCGCACAGCAACGCTGAATGGTGTCATGGAAAAACTGTACAATGAATATGTGCTGTAATGCAAAGTCAATCATTTCAACAAGGCTGTTCAGCGCAAAACAATGCATCAAAAGCTATTTAATCTCAACAATCATGGCTAAGAGTTCAACTTATTAAGCCTTTTGTAGGGATTTTAATGTTAATCATACGGTCTAGTCTTAACCAGTAGTTTCTCTATTTAATAACATTACATAATGGCAAAAATCTAGGTAAAATAACATCCCAAGCTGTCCTCAGCCACAAATTCCTAAATAAAAATTAATGCAAACAAAGGTAGATCTTTCTATTGAGCTGTTCTTCATAATTAACAGGTCTGCCCTTTAGTCTTCTCACTGACATTTAGATCGGAAAGGCCAAAAATGCCCATGTCTGGGGATTTCAGCAGCGCTAATATACTAATTTATTAAGCTCAAACAAACACTTCTGAGCTCCTTGCCAGCTCCATCATGTGGCTCTGAAACGATTCAGGGCAAGGCCGCAAATTCGACTCGCTCTTGCTCCTCTTGTCTTGTGAATGGCCCTTTGATGCCCAAACGCGAGGGAAATTGGCCATGCTTGAGCAAGCACTCCCACTCAGCGCCACCGCCTCCGTATCATTTCATATCTCCACTCACAATGCTCCTCTCTGTGTGCAGCGATTATGAGGAGAAACAAATAAACATGATGGACAGGACCCGTGAACTACTTCTGGGAGAAGCGAGGAGATACAGATTACAAGAGCAACAACTACGCAGGACACATCACGCCATCTTTGTTTCTTCAGCGCTACGCTGCACGGTTTAAACACCTGAAGGAGACCTTTGCTTTGACCTTTCCATCACAACACCTTGAACAAATCACAGGGCTTCAGAAACAAGATCTCGCTTTGTGTTATTGTGCAGCTGAGCCTTTGAGCTAAAGTTTTTTACGTGATTTTAAGTTAAAATTTCAATAATTTAACAAAACATTTGCAAGTTTACAGTTCTCAGATGACAAATAATGGTCACGTGACAAGCAGGTAGCAGAATCAAATAAAAAAAATATCTACTTTTTTAATTTTATTTTTTATCAGCTCTAGACATGGCCCGCAGGTTCCCAACAAATATCAAGTTCAATTTAAAGCGCTAGTTCACCCAAAAATGTAAATTCTGTCATTAATTGCTCACCCTCATGTTGTTTCAAACCCAGTTAATCTTCAGAACACAGATTAATACGTTATGCATTTACTACGTTTCTGGATCTGGGTTCATTTCAGTTGTGTTGCTGTCTGTGGAGGGTCAGATAGCTCTCTGATGTCATCAAAAATATCTTAATTTGTGTTCCTCAGATGAACGAAGGTCTTGTGGGTTTGAGTAATTAAACGAGGGTGAGTAACTAAATCACAGAGTTTTCATTTTGGGGTGAACTAGCGCTTTAAGTGTTAAGGGTCAAAGGTCAAGATGATAGAAGAGTGTAAGTCATAACACATCACAATTCAAATGGAAATGAAAGAATTATGTTTGTTATGGTCCAGACAGATATATCAACATTAAAATCAACATGAAATGCCATTTGCGACTCATTTAACTTCAATAATGTGATGCATTTCTGAGTTAAACGGAACAAGAAATAACCTACTGGGAGAAACCTGATAATACCCATCAGGAATTTATCCGAAAAAAAGCAGGCGTTACTTGTTTAAAAGGTCAGGAGGGCTTTACGGAGTCATTTTAGAAGTGGAACGTTTTGATAAAAGATTACGACATTTTTCTTTGGAACAACAAGCGTTGATTAATCATTACACACAATAAGACAAGAGACATGGGGTAAAAAAAAGAATAGGGTAAATCTGGACTCATGCACACTTCAGGAGACGAGCAGCAAGAGACACAAGACACAAATTAGTTTTGACAAACCGATGATGACAAATTTTCCTCCAAAATGTGACAAACTAAACAACCACCGAGTCAAGCGACCACAACCACACCCAGAGATTTTAAATATATATACTCTCGTGTGAATCAAATCAAAACATTTCATTACAAGCCAATAAGATGCGTGTGCTGTTCTGGATGCTGTAAACACTGAGGCAGTGCTGGCAGAACGTAAAAGTGACTAAATCTTTCCAGGAGTCCATTAAGTTGTGGTTAAAAAAATGACCCTCCAGAAGAGAATGAACACAGCTACAGCAAGAACTGAGGCTAGAGTTCAGTTTGTGACTAGGATCTATTCTAACTCACTGTAAGCAGTTTATAGAGCACACCTCATACACAGTGCTAATTTTCTAACTGCTTTACATAACAATGAATCATAACCATGGGTTAACTAACAAACGCAAGTGGGCTTGGCCCTTGATTTAATTAGGTTACATTTATTAATTATGATAAACTGCATGTAAAAACTAAACACTGGTCACTTTTTTTGTGGACAACACTATAATAAAGTCCTTATAAATAGACAAACAATTTTTAATACGATGTCTTAAACACACAGCATGTCTAGTCTGATTCACTGACAAATGACTCATATGAACTGTTGAACTCATATGAAAGTTATATTTGAATCTTTAGTTCCACAACTGACTTTTTTCTCTCAATTATGAGTTTATATCATGCAACTGCAAAGTATTAACTGATAATTGCATGTTTTCATCTCACAGCTTCCCTCCAAATTTCGTTATAAGCTTGCATTTGAGGTAATGTCTCGAAATTGCAAGTACTAAACTCGCAATTTTGAGTCTTTATACATCTTCTTCATATCTTCACAATAAATTATTTTTTTTTGTTTCATGGAGAACATAACAGCACACGATATTCTGTATGACACAAGAGCAGCCATTCACAAATCTGTAAAATATCCAGAGAATCAACGTGTAGATTAACAGTAAGGCCTGTGAGTTTGTCTGACTATGGTTTACTTGCAGCTGCGTTGCAGGACTTCATTGAGGAGGCCCCTCATTCATTGCTTTATTCTCCTCAGGACGTCCCAACTCCGTGGACCTACTTCACGTTAACAGTCTCTGGAGTCACACAAAGACATGGCCGATGAACTAGACACACAAAGCCGGCGCTGTGAGAGAGAACAAACCAACGCTCTCACACGTTCTCACACTGTCAGCTGCGGCGGCCTGAATCAAGCCGGTTCTGTTTTTGTCAGCTTCTTCACTCCTGCCAGCTTCCTCCCAACATTTCTGGAGAACTCACTTCTGTGGAATACGGGCTGGATGAAACCGCACTGACTTAACAAGGGAATGCTTTTGGAAGTATAAATAAAAACAAGATGTTGGCTTGCAGATATCACCACGAGAATCGAAAGCAGTCGTTCAGCCAGATTTACTTGCCCTTGCTTCATTCCAGATCTCCACGCTTTGGAAGCTTATTTACTCTTTTAGCTCACAACTTAGACTTTTTTTTCTCACAATTGCAAGGTTATATCTTATATTTGCAACTTATACCCCCAGTTTCACAGACGAGGCTTAAGCTAGTCCCAGACTAAATTGCATGTTTGAGCTGTCTCAGATGAAAATAATGTTCTGTGTTAAGATGCACACCTGTAATAATTTCTAATAAGGCATTTTTGTAAAAATAGCTTAAATTTCTTAATTTAACTAATGCCTAGTCCTGGCTTAAACTAAGCCCCGCTTGTGAAACCGGGCCATAATGTCATACATTTGAGTTTAGATCTTTATTAATTCATATTTTTGCATCTTTACTTCACATCTTCATATCTGGCAACTGCCAATTAACATCCTGCCATTCTGGGTTTTTCCTCATAATTGCAGTATATCTCCATATTGCAAGTTTTTAAACTTGTAATTTCGGTGTAAATCTTGAAATTATATTTTTTTGGCTCAGACATTGTTTTATAAACTCACATCTTTATAGCTCTATTCTTTTACATCTTGCAATTTTTTGTTTTAAAGTTATAAAGTCACAGATGTACATTTGTATCTCACTTTTGAGTTAATCTCCCAATTTTTGTTCTGAATTCTGACTTTTTTCATCAGAATTTAAAATTATGAACTCACAACTGTACGTTTACATCCTTACATCTCACAATTACAAGTTAACATCGTGCAATTCTGAGGTTGCAATTCAATTTCTGAGCTTGCCTTCCACTATTCTCTCAAAAGTGCAAGAATAAAGGCCAGAAACGCGAGATAAAAATGGTTATATCTTTATCCTGTGGTAGAAATATTCATTCAAAGCATGTTGCTGTTTAATTAATGGAACTTTTATGTTTAGAAGAATATGGGGAACATTTTTAAGAGCTGCATGAAGATTCTTCAGAACCTCTTTGTTTGTGTCGCTTTAAGTTACATGTTAAAGTTACTGTGCTAAAAACTGAAAACAGGTTAATCGGATAACCAAGTGATGAGGCAGATTCCTGAGGTCTGAACGTGAACAGACAGACAGAGAGAGAGCTTTTATCCTTGTCTCAGTGCTCGCCCATCTGGCCTACAGCCCTTCTTAGTGTCCCAAAGCCCATAATTCAGTCGGGAGCTTTTAAATAGCGGTAAACATCCGTGGAAGTGGCGCCTCTCTCTCCTCTTCTGCCTGCTTCAGAGTGGAAACCCAGAGAGCCGACACAATACACACTATTCTACTCGCTCTAAACCTCCACATCTATGCAAACATCTGCAAGACACATTATACAAGACTTTACATTGAGACGGAGCACAACTGTTGATGAACGAAGGGTCAGGGACAGAAGAGAACAGCCAATCTGAATGCAGACTAAACGCAGCTAATCATATACTTGTGTGTTGTAAAATAAATACAAGCAATTTCAAAGACTTTTGCCAAAATCTTCAGTATTTTGGTGCAAATTCATTTTTCACTTGGCAGAATCTTATTAAATTATACATTACAGCCTATATATACACTTCATTTTTAATAGTTTTTGTATGTTTACAAAGCCCAGTCTCATTAAAATGTGTATAAATAGTACCCAAATAAAAACTCCGGCGTGCATATGATACGCATCTACCCTACAACCATAATTCTACCCAATGCGTAGCATATATACGCCGAAGTTCATGCGTGCAGATCAATACCACGTTATTTTGCTTGTACACACATTCATGAAATCGTGTTGGTTAACAATGCAGATTCGGGATATCCTTAAATCTAAACAAAACCAGTTAAGAAGCACACAAGTTACATTTAAAGAAAACAAAACAAAACATGCGAATCTAGTATTTTTGTGCTTTGCATTATCAGAAAGTGCTCAGTGAAAACAAACAATCCTGATGAAGAGCATCGCCAATGTAGACCAGATTGAAACTCATTTAAGCCACAGATGAGACAATGGAAAATTCAATTTCCTTCTAACGTTATTTTCCAAACAGAATCGAGTTTAACGTTACAGCCAACAAAACTACAGTCTGTGACAGAAAATCCCACAATCTGCTCTCGTTTACTAGGAGTTTGCCTCGTTTTTGTTGGTCAGGGCTGACATGAAAAGCGGTCGGGGTAATAAATCTCTTTAGTCTAATCCATAATCTCAGTTCTCAGAGCTGCTCAGGTATCTGGACTAACGCTGAACACTTTCAGACGTGTCAGACACGGAGAAATACAAAGACTAACGTTAACGTTACTTCGCACAGAAACAAAGAAAGCAAGCAGCGGGTTAACGTTATATTTCGCGCGTCCGTGCTGAGGTAAACCGTCACTGAGGGAGAAAACGGTCAAACTTTCAAACTATTTAACAGAGTCGGGTTTCATGTTTACTCACCCATTTTGTCAAGCGTGCCAGCACTTCTTCTGCTGCAGTCGCATCAACTGTTGAGCGTTTAATAACGGTAACGGAACGCAGACTGACACTGACGCGCCAACTCCGAGCGCAGGGGGTGCACGAGCGCGTGACGTCAGCAGCAGGGATTACCCGCGCGCCGCCCACCTTCCAGTCTAAGATTAAAATAAAGATACAAATATATTTAATACAAAATCAGATATTACAATCTGACTAGTAAAAATAATAACAATAATAATAATTATTAATATTATTAGTATTGTTGTTGTTGTTGTTGTTTATTGTATATTATTTTATATTATTAAGAAAGTTATTATTATAAAATCAGATATTTTATTTTTTTATCACCCGTGAGATTGTCTCTAATGCATGCAGTTTATATACGATCAATTAATTTAGTGTAAATGATAAAAAAGCCAAACCATTAGTTTTTAATTTATAAGCTGATAAATAATAATAATAATAGTAATAATAATAATAATTTAGTGTGAATCATATTTAAATGTCAATTTATAAACTAATTATTTTTAAAATACTTGTGATTATGCTGATCAATAAGGTTGTTGTAAGTATTATTATTTTATTTATTTTTATTTATTACATATTTTATCATTTATGTTATTACTGTATGTTACTAATGCATGATCATGAGCAGTTAATTCAGTCTAAAAAACAATAAAATAAAGGTTATCCATTTGCTGACTTATAATAATAATAATAATAATAATAATCGTGTTGTTATTATTATTAAAACATACATCATCATCATTATTACTATTATAATTATTCCATCATGTATTTTATATATTTTATCAGATTATATTATGTCTCTTAAACATGCAGTCCACAACATAACCAGTTCATTTAGTGTAAATAATATTTTTGTATAGAATTTTAAATGTCAGCCATTAGATAACTAATTTATAAGTTGATTACTATTAAAATTATAAATAAATAAATAAGTATTAATAATATTTTTACTATCATTATTGGTCACATTATAAATAGTATAATATTAAATCAGATTAAATTATTTTCTTTGAATTATTAAATCAATTCTTATAAATCAGATATTTCTCAGGTTTTATAAAAGATCTCTGATAGAGGCGGTGCAGTCCACAGCGTGACACTGAAGGGTGTAAAGGAGTGTAAATGCCAGCCGTTAGTATCTGATGTGGTTTTCTGAGATCTAATCACTATTCCTGCTGCATCACGGCTCGACTGAAGATTCGAGGATGAAAGATCCTGCAAAGCAGCGTTTGGTATCCAAGGAGCCTGAAGAGTCCTTTCAGAAGATGCCAAAGAGCTTGAGTGAATGGAGAATCGGAGAAAGAGAGGCAGATTCTCAGGAACAGGCTAGGAGAGGTTTTCAGACTGTTCACCGCTCCGTGATCTGATCTTTACAAAGACATCAGGAAACTTCACCCTCCGTCTCCAGAGTGTTTGCTGTGTTTCATCTGTCATGTGCTGATATTGCTGTCACAAACAGGTTTGTTTTGGATCAAGGCTGAATAGAAGTGAAAGCTTCTAAGGCTGATCAAGACCACACCTTCTGCTCAAATCCTGTCATGTTTAATGAGTCTTATCATTAACTACAACCCAAATAAATAAATATGTATGCTGTTAACTGAAGTAAAGTTTCAGTTTAAATAATAATAAAAAAAATGAAACTATATATTCATTAAAAAAACATACATACATACAAAAATAACATGGAAAATAACTAAAAAACTAATAAAATCAAATAAAAATAAAACTATATAGACATATTTATGAAACAACTAAATAAAAAGCACATCAAATAATTAAAACATTCAATTAAAATGAGAATTAAAATATAAATCCAAAAACTTCTAAATATTTATATATGTGATCAAGCTAAAAATAAGTAACCAGTGAAAATAATTAAATAAAAAATGAATTTAAAACATAAATGAAAATGGAAGATAGAATTAATAGATTTAATTGATATAATTAAACAAAAAATAGCAAAAAAAAAAAAAGTTCAAAATAAAAACTAATTTAAAATAATATTAAAAGAAAAAGAACTTAACAGCTAATCAACTACAAGTAACTAAACAAAAACATTAATGAGCATTAATGAACTATATTAATGATCCTAAAATAGTGTATCTCCTGGATTATTTGACGGGGTCTCGTCCTCGAGAAGCAGCTCTATTGAGAAAGGACTCGCTGAATTCCTTCCTTTAGAGCCACAACAGAAGCTTTCTAAAGAAGCTTTCTGGAAATAGGTACGACGCTGCACTGATGAACAATCTTCACATCCACAGAGTCTCCAGAGACTGAACCACAGCACATCTTCCACGAGGAGCTTCTCATTTATCTCTGTAGAATCTGAAAATCAACATTTTATCAGTGTGTGAACTCTGTAGTGTTTTTTGGAACTGCAGGGGAGTATGTCAAGAAGAAATGCTTCTGTGACAGCTACGAGAGATTCAAACACTTCAGCAGTGTTATAGTGTGAAGAACAGAGCTACTGAAGACAGAATCAGACGGTTAGGATCATCATTCAACTTGCACTTCAACAACTGAGGCATGTAATAAGTCAAAATAAGGTCATAATAAGTAATAAGTTCATAATAAGTTCACTTACAGTAGTTGAACATGAAGTGAACATAAATCTTCCATTGCACTGAAATTCAAGACTTGAAAAAGCAATAATGTAACAATCAGTTAAAAGTAGGGGACTGTATATTTGTTACAACAAAATTAATTATTATTATTAACAAGCAACAATGCAGCAAGTAGTCAAACGTACAGATAACTTTACATAATATTTCTATTATACCTAATAAAATAGGTTCTATTTGACCAGGGTTGCCAGATCTGCAGGTTTTCCTTCACCAGACGTTATCTGTAATGCACCTTCCTTCCAATAAATGCAAAGAGCTTTGCTTTGTTACTTCTATATGAAACAAGGTCTAACCTTTCAAGTCCTGTACATTTTATCACAAACTTCTAGAAATAAATGCAGTTTATTGGTGAAAAAAAAAGAAGCATCTCATGTAATCACTCAATCAGTGTTTTTATATTATCTGAAAATAAATAGGATTTTAAATAATAGTTTTGTTGTGAATTTTAATTTCTAATATCAAGAAGGTTCCCTATACAGTCTACATCAGAAGTTTGGATTTTTTTTCCCATCTTAAAAAATGATGTGCAGATATTATTCTGAATAATCGGCTTTCAGTATCAGCTGAGTGATTATAGTTGTTTCATTTAAACATGTCTATCTACCTGAAATGTTTAAAATGATTAAATAGTAAATAAATTAAAAATAATGATTAAATAAATCTTATTTGTTTATAAAATTAAACACATAAAGTTAAGAAGTTAGAGTGTGTGTATATATATATATATATACAGCCATGGCCACAAATATTGTAAATATGATAAAAAAAGGCTGTGAAAACTAATCTGCATTGTTAATCCTTTTGATCGTTTATTTTAAAAAAAATCACATTGACATTAACCTTTAACTGGATAATAAGGGCAAACATCGTAATGAAATAAATGTTTTTCTCAAATACACATTGGACACAACATGGCACCCATAGAAATTATTATGAGTGAAATATCTCTGAAGTATAATCCCATTCAACTGTTTAAATCTTCAGAATCTTGCTGATCAAACAGATGTTTGCAGATGTGCTGTAACTGCAGTGGACTGCTGAGGCTGACAGACAGTGAAGAACAGTATAAGTCATTCAGCAGATGTATGTGTTCTCTTCCGCTGTGTGTGTGTGTGTGTGTGTGTGTGTGTGTCGTGCTCAGGATGTGAGAGGAACAAAATAAAATTCCACACATTTTTGAGACGGGGCATTTTGAATGAATTCTACAGAGTAGATCGAGCGAGTGAGGCCTTTTCTGGACCGTCGTGCAACTTTCCAATAATGAGTGAAACAGACGTGAACGCATAGAGGCATCATGGGAGTGTGTTACAAGCTGAAGACCTTACCATGCATCAAACACACACACACACACACTCTGTATAGCTATCTTTGTGAGGACATACATTGGCACAATGTAACCTGTAGCTCCTGACCCATCAGAACTAAGTGCTTTACCTAAACCCTTTCGGCCGAAGTGTCCTCACTCTGATGATCTAAAACTCAACAAAGATAGCTGTACAAGTGCACTGTCTCTGTCTCTCACACACACAGCTCCAGGGACGGTCTCACAGCAGGGGTCTGGGAGTGAAAATGCAATGAATATCTGTGTGAATCTCCTCAGAGCCGCTGATACACACAAACAATGTCCACTGGATTTGAAGGAACGAGAGAAACTTACATGAAGCTCTGCGATGTGATCCAGTGAAGAAGAGAGGCTTTCTGTTAAACTAGTTTGTAAACCAGCGTGCATTGCAAAAATAAACTATTTGAGTATGCTATACAATAAACTTCACATTTAGCTCTTTACAGTTATCTGTGAATTTCACGAGCAGTAAAAACATTTCGTTTCAACGTTTCATTGCTAAAATATATGCTTTTTATTCACTAACCAGTTTAACACTAACCAGCTTTCTTAGAAGCAGGGTTATGTACACCACAACTATATGAATGAAGCTTGACAATCAGGTCCAGGAATGGGTTAAACGTGTGTGTACTTTCTCCTCACACCAGCAGATGTCTCTGTCAGCACAGTTATGAGCCGGAGTCTGTCTCTGATTAGTCAGATATTTGACTATTAGTATATAGTATATCTATCTTCAAACTCTAACCTGTCGACTTGAGTTGAGTTGAGTTTTTAAGAAACTATTTGCAGGTCTCTCATTCATGCGTGTTTATTAGCAGCTGTCAGTGTGGGATTATTCAGAGATCAGGAGTCAGTCCCAAGAGACAAAACCACCCCGAATCCTGAAATAACTGCAGATCTCTGTTTGGAGACAGAATAAAGACGAAAAACCATGTGTTGTTTCCTGTGTGTGTGTGTGTGTGTGAGCTCACATGAAGAAACCTGAATAATGTGGAGCCAAACATACAAATAATACAATGTTCAAATCCCAAACCGAGAAGCTCGGGGAACGTGTTTTATAGGAGTTTAGAAGCAGGTTGATTTCATTAAATCTCAAGGCTCTAAATGTAAAGTTAACAGGGAACGACCTCACAATGCTCATGAGTTTATTAATGTTAGGAGAAAACCTTCTTATGATGTTGTTTGTTCTTGATGAAAGTTTCCATAACCTTTAAATAACATCCTAATCACAATTATTTGCTCTTTAAATAATATTGTATTTTAGGTTGAAGTAAAATGTTTTAATCATTTCATTTTAGTGATTTAGAAACATTTTAATTCGTATTCACACAGTGTTTTTATAACCCAATTTGTCAGGCTACTTGGATGAACTGTAAAAAGTATTCTTCACTCAGAATGAACTTCAGTCAGGTCAAGCAGGACTCACCTCTCCTTTCCTCTGAAACCTGACTTACCTCTGAGGTCTGGATCTGAAATATTAATGCCTCGGAAAGAATCTGTTTCTAGCAGTAAAACACAGCGTGAGTGCAGACCAACATCACTGAAAGCCTTCATACCTTCAGTAAATTACAGGACTAGCAGAAAACTGACTCACAGTTTAGTCAAAGCTGTCAGATATATGGTCTGACATTTTAAAAAGGCATTTCATTTTTCCCCACAACAAGCTATTGTTAACACTGAGCTATTTTTATGAACTAACATTAACAAAGGAGTGTAATAAACGTAGTGTTTGTTCTTCATTCAGGTTAATTTATACATTAACTAATGTTAACAACTGACAACTTAATGTACAGTGTTACTATAAAAGCCAATAGAAACAATATTTAAAATCAAGAAAAAGGTCTATAATATAAAAAAACACTAAAACTAAACTAAAAACAATGCAAAACCAGAAAATATAATAATAAAATCCAATTCACAATATTAACAAAATCTTACCAAAATAACACTGATGAAAACTTTGAAATAAAGAGCATCAGTCACCTTTTTAGTATTATCTGTTTATTTGTTTGTGAGTCTTATGGTACTCTTTTTCTGCTGAGTACAGTAATGTTTTGATCAGCTCGTTGTAAAACTGCATCACGTTGGCACAGATTCATAAAACAATCTTCACCGCAAACTCAGGAGATAAAACTGAAACGATCAGGGATTTAGTTTGAATCAGGTCAGACAGGCTGTGTTTACACTAGCTCCAGACCAGAGGAACTCGGTGAGACGAGCAGTAAGACCGCAGGAGTTTGGTGGCGTCTTGAAGACAGCAGCAGCTTTAAAGATCTATTTGTCATCAGCTCTGTTATCAGTGTGTGTGTGTGT
>JAUMHR010000056.1:21192694-21203400 GCA_032361145.1 Enteromius fasciolatus
AAGTGCACCAATTTTAAGGTCTCTGCCTAAAACCCTCTAGCGCCACCATCAGCTCAAAATAGGACTTTGTATGATTGCGACTTTTGAATCTAGAAACATAAATCTTGCCGTGCAACATAAACCTGACTTAGTATCTCACAGCATGTGATGTTAATGCTAAGGGTTAAAAAGCTGTGTCCATGTCTATATAGTACATTTTCAAATAATACATTTAATACATAACAAACATATTATAAATGCCAGGATCACAAAGATTTGTTCATCTTCTTTTGTTTTTTTGTTACAGGACCAGTTCAAATACAGTTATCCGCCTCTACCGGACGATGACTTCCAGTCTCCAATCTGTGAAAACGGTCCAATCGTCAGCGAAGATGAGAGCGACATCAAGGATACTGAATCTGAGTCCAAAGAGATTCTAGAATCCAGTTTCAATTCTGAGCAATCAATCAAACCCAAGAAGGTATACCACTTTTCTTCTTGTTCATACGCTGCGTTCTGTCTAATCTACGTTTCCTTGTTCACAAGTCTAGGTCACATTTCCCCAAAAATCAAAAGAAATTATATTTTGCCTCGTATTTTGCACTTTGGTTTTGAGAATTAGGCAAAAGTCTTTTTGCTGTCAGATCTTGATTTTGATCAAGTAAAGTTCAGAATAACTGCAGTCAATCAGTGTCATAAATAGTACTGGAAAGGCTTGATTTTCCCTAGAAATATTTTTTTTCTTTTGATTTTGAAATGTGACCTTCTTGATGGTTGCTGCGAGATTAACTCCTCTACATCTGTTACTCGAGTTACTGCTCATTCTCGGTTTCCAGCAATGATTTCTTTCTTACTGTGGAATCATTTCATTTTGGGAATAATTATTGTACTCTTGACTATGCGTTTGAGCTTCTGAATCAATATTCTCTGAAATCAAAGCTTGCTGATGCTGGACCTTTTGCTGGAGCTTTTGCTGTTGTGACGTGGCTGAGACTTTGTCCTGAAGCTGCTTTTCCTGTGTAATCACTCCTGCTCTCTTTTGGACTCTTTATCAGTGAGATGATAATCAAATGTGACCTTGGAGTACAAAACCAGTCCATTATTGAAATTTAAGATGTATATACAGTATCATCTGAAAGCTGAATAAATAATCTTGCCATCTGAAATCTAAGGGTGCAAAAACATCTAAATGTTGATAAAATCTCCTTTTTAAGTAGTCCAAAGAAGTAATTAATAATGCATATTACTAATCAAAAACTAGTTTTTGACATATTCACGGTAAGAAAAAACACTAAATGTCTTCATGGAACATGATATTTACTTAATATCTTAATGATTCCTGTCATAAAAGTATGGATGGAAAGGACCTAAACAAATGAATAATAAATAAATCAACTTTAATACACCAAAAAAAAAAATTAAGATTTCTTTTATAATTATAACTGAAATTCTTCAGTTCAAGAAAAATCTTGTTTTTAAAGAAATATATATATATATATTCACATTTAAATAAATATATTACTGTGTGTTTGTGCTATTTTTATGTATTGGATGTAGTTTATTTCAGCTTCAAAAAGCAACATTTGACATTTTCCATTTAGTTAAACATGATGCACTAAAAATAACTTAAACCTCAAAATGGCACTCAACAAAGTTACTAACATCCACATTAAAGCATAAATTCTAAATATCACAAATTATAATAGCCTCTCAATAATACTAAAATAACACTCATTAACAATATTGCCTTTACCAGAGAAACACTGTGAAGATTTATTAAGTAGCTCTTTATCCGGCTCTGCATCAGCTGGTCATAGTATTTCTGCTGGAGACTGACAGGATTGGTGGATTTAGTCACATGTTCAGCAGTCGTCTTGCATCTGTGATCATAACGAGCCTTATCTAGTCTTTCAAGCCGATGCATTGTGCTGCTAACGGTCATCATCGCTCTCATCCCTGATCTCCTCAACTAATCAGGCGTCTCTCAGTCTTGTGATCTGTTAATGTTTGTGTTGATGATGTTAGATATGCTAATTATGATGATGAACTGATTGTTGGCTCTGATTCATCATGTGACTCAGCATGAGCTCACAGATTCAGATCGGTTGATTTGGCATGAGAAGATGTGTTTGAATGCTTTTATTTGGGATCCTGAGATCCCTTCCCAATGTTCGGTCGCTATCTGTCGACTAAAGATCCCGTTCATTCTCCACAGAGCAAGTGATTCAAGACTCTAGAGCACGAAACCAGCCATAAGGGTCATTTATTTAAAACATCATCTGATTAAATAATCTTTCCATTGATGTCTGGTTTGTTAGGATAAGATTTGTCTTAATATACAACTATCAGAAAATTGGAAATCTGAGGATGCAAAAAAAATCTGAATATTGAGAAAATCACCAAATGAAGTTCTTAGCAGTGCATATTACTAATCAAAAATATTTTATTTTGACCCGTACAGTGTATTGTTGTCTATTGCTACAATATACGTGGTTTTGTGCTCTGGGCTCATGAATATGATTCATCTGGTTGATTTGATTCATAGCTTCAGACTCTTTATTGAAGGATTCGTATGGAGAATATGAACGGGTGACACTCACAGATGTGCTGGGTTTGTCTCATGTCCCTCTCTGTCTGTCTTGAAACAAGGACTGGTAAGACATTGTAGATGTGTCTACACCCTCGAGTGCCTGCAGCTTCCAGAACCAAACCAGATCCATCCCACGTGTCCGTCCCATTTCAGCAGCACCGAACAAGACGCTTCTGTTTCCTGTTTCAGTGGCATTTCATGTGATTTTAACGCATTTCTGACTGATATTTTGAACAAATTACCGTCTGGTTACGGGTGTGTTAGATTTGACTAATCAAAGCTTTTAGACGTTATATTAGCAGTTTTATGTGATTATCTTTGTGTTGTTATTGTGTTAAACTCCTTCAGGGCTCTTAGACACTAGACAGGGTTGTTGGGAATCTAGAACCGGTTTTGAGCGTCTGCATTCCTCCAGTGTTTTCAGATAAAGCATTTCCTGAAGCGCTTCTGAATCAGAAGAAACTAGATTTTGATTTTGACCTGGAAGGTATTTTCTTTTCCCTGGAAATGTTAGTTAATGTTACACCATTGCACTGAAACTTGCACTAAAACAACACTGGCCCAAAATAAATAGATCATTTTATAGAGATTTTTTTACACTTCAGGTGAATCCTGGTCAGAAAAGATTGCTTATAAATCTATCATTATGCTAAATTGTCACCAAATATGTGACTCTGGATTACAAAATGTGTCATCAGCACACATTGATTTAAATTGCGGTTTCTGAAAGCTGAATAAATAAGCTTTCCATTGATGTATGGTATGATAGGATTGAATAGTATTTGGCCGAGATGCAAATATTAGAAAATCTGGAATCTGAGGGTCCAAAACAATATTAAGAAAATCTCTCAAATCTCTGAAGTTGTTCAAATGAAGTTCCTAGCATTGCATATTACTAATCAAAAATATATGCTACGGTAGGAAATTTACAAAATATCTTCATGGGACACAATCTTTACTTAATATCCTAATGATTTTTGTCATAAAAGTAAAATGGATCATTTTGACTATTTCTACAAGTACACCTGCTGCTGGTGCTCCAGGGTCACACATCCGGTTGTTTCTTTTTGGAGCTTGTTGATCGTAGGCCTCATTGATCTGAACTCATTTTGCTCCATTGTTGAACCAAAACAATGCACAAGTCTGGTTTGTAACTCTAAAACTGACGCGTGTAAGCTCAGATTAATCAGACTGGTGATAAACCAGTTCTAAAAAGAAACTTCTGCTGATTGAAAGAGAACCAGGTGATGAAAAGATTCCAGTATTTGGTGATAATGTCTCCGATTATTGGAACACACAAAAAAGTTTTAGTCGTAATGAAAATAAATACTGCGTAGACCTCAGAGTTCTTCAAAACATGTGTTTCGCAGAAGAGAAAGTTTGGAAAGATGAGTAAAGGTGAGTAAATGCTGATTGTTATGATGATGATTATGTTTTGTGAATTGTAATTGTTATGCTTGAGAGACTTGTGGCTAAAGTAAAGATGTGATTTAATGAGGTTTAAATAAGTACTTAATTATTAAAGTGTGTTTCTTCATCAGATCTGGAGAAATGTGTCTCTGTAATGGAAGTGAATGGGTGCCGTCAGAAGGAGAGTCTGATAAAAACATCACAATAATCCACAGCATTCAGGTAACATCTGGAGAAGACAGAAGATCATTCGTTAAAAACTGAGTTATCTGTTTTTTACAAATGAACTCTTCTATTTGAGTGAAAAACATCTTAGTTTGATCTTTAGTCTTCTCCAGATGTTCACTGATGGACTGGAGTGCTGTGTGACGTTTTTATCAGACTCTCATTCTGACGGCACCCATTCACTTCCATTACAGAGACACTGATGTAAAGACACATTTCTCCAGATCTGATGAAGACACAGACTAATTTACATCTTTGATGGCCTGAGAGCGAGCAATTGGAGCAGTGGATCCAGAATTGGTCAATTTCTGAGATTTATGGGTGCATAGGCTTTAACTCTTTTAAAAACAGTGACAGTAAAGTAGAAACACTGGGGTTTGCATGACTGAACTCATGCTGTAATCAGCAGTTTCAGGCGGATTTCGGTCTGATGTAACACACAATCTGAGCTGCTTCTTCTAGTGTGTAAGAGCCCTGAGAGCGTACAGAGGAACTGATGTAGACCACGGTCATATGATCGCACTCATCAGTTGATTATATAGAGCCACTACTGAATCGTTCAGTTTTGCACTAACACTCCTTAAAAATGAAGTTTTTCCACTTTTACATTTCATAAACAAGCTTGTTTTATTATTTGATCACTTGATTTTTCTGATCACTCACTACTGTGTGTTTGTCAAAGATGGATATGTAATACAATATAATCCTCACTAATGATCAATGAACTAATGAATGGACACTAACGACTGACTGAAGTATTGTGAAGAGCATTTCATGTAGTCTGCTTCAAAATGTGATTTTTTTTAATTGACCTTTTCAATGAAACTCTGAATAAAGTCCAGAGCATTTCAAATCTGACCTGCCTCTTTAATTAATCAACACATGATAAGGCCTCGATTGATCGCTGACGGCGTGACCTTTGACCCTGACCCCTGACCCACATCCTCTCTCGCTTTGTCCAGCACGTGTTCGGTTGCGCCAGAGTTTCGCTTCAACTTTGTCTCCACTTCTTTGTGTGCGTTCAGCAGTTTTTCTTTCGTTTCCAGATGTGTGTGTGACTAAAAGTTCCTGCGATGGTTAAAACGGGAAATCACGACCTGATGTTTCTGTGTGTTTATTCATGTGCTTGTGTGATACGCTGACTCCATTAGATGCTGTTAATACAGCTGAGGCAGTGTTTAAATCACCATAAATAGCCAATTGTCATTGAAAATGAACCAAGTCCTGTTAGTTTTTTGTTACTCTCATCTTCAAAAACCCTGTTACAGTCCCTATTCTGTTCTTTATTGTAATTCATTCATTGTACAGGATGTTCATCTTTAGATGTGTTGTTTTTTTGTTGCATTTTTTTATTGTTGCAACATTACATGTAACGTTCGTTTCAACACTGTGTGGGATCAGAGCATTTGAGCTGGTTGACCTGTTTATTGCAATTAATGAATCGTACAGTTTGTTAATCTGTAAATATCCCCATTGGAGCAGCAACGTTTATGCAACATTCATGCAACGTTTATTCTATGCTTTATGGCATTAGTTTATCAATATTAGGGCAACCAAGCAGGTTCATTAGATTGAAACAGGAACTCATATAGTTCTTTTGTTTTTATTGCAATTAATTTGTGGTACAGGTTATTAATCATAATTTTTGTGGAGCAATATTGATATGTTCAGGCAACGCTCTTTATACGCTGCATGGTGTTAATGTTGATATTTTATCATTTGAACAGGTTTGTGAGCACAAAAATCAGGCCTGATGCTGTGCTTTCTATTTATTGCTTTTTTTTATCATGCATGTTACTTAAAATATGTTTGTTTTTGTGCAGCAACGTTCGTGCAACATTCATTCAGTGCTGCATTTATCAGTTTGTTGATATTGGAGTGTTTTAACAGGTTTGTGAGCACAAAATCAGGCCTGATATCATGGTTTCCTATTTATTGCAATGAATTTAACATACAGATATAATATCTGTTTTTGAGCAGCATCGTTAATGCAGCGTTGGCTTGGTGAGCACAAAATCAGACCTGATGTTATGTTTTTCCGATGTAAAAGTGCCTTCCTGACGTCCTGTAATGTGTTTTACAGGTGAATTTCATTGAAGACGGTCAGAAGTCTGAAGATCTGGACCGCGGAGAACCTGGACGACTGAGAGGAGCTAGAAAACCCACCACCACCTTCAAGGGCACATTACTGCACATCAGGTACATCCCCGCACTCAACAATACCCTCTTCATTCAAACCCAAAACAAGATTGTTATGCTAACCCCATTGGCAGATTATTTAGCAAGAAGTAAGAAAAGCATTTTTTTGCAGTGCAGTATACTTATACAGTCATAAGCAGCAATATTTACCTTCAGATATGAAAAATGATGCATGGAGACTTCAGTGAACATTTCTGAATGATGCTGAGTAATGAAACAGATATGATTCAAACTATTGAATCTGTGAGAAACCATTAAATCATCTCTGAACATTAAATGAGTTTACATTGAGTTGCGTTGGGTTAAAGACATTGATTTGAGATTTTATTGTATATAAAACTAAACACTCAGGAAGGCTGCTAAGTAATTTCCCAGCATGCATTAGTTATCAGTCGTGCTGCTGCATGAAACAAATGCGTTCACGCAGAGCTGCTTTCGTTCAGGTTTCTTGCCAAAGGTTCAGATCCCGGAGCTTGGTTCTCCTGAACACAAGGGTTAAATCTGCTCCTAATGGGTCTGATGTGATTCCTGATGACGATTGTTCGCTGTAATCTCGTCCGGAGCGCTTGAGCTCAGCTAATGGTTTCTCCTGCGTGACGGATTTCAGCAGAAAACGAAAGGAAGGAGTCGTGAGATTCTCCTCGGCCTCGGCTTTGATGTTTCTAATGGAGGCTTTTCCCACAATCCACTGGGATCCATGACTGAAATAACTGGATTGAGACAGATAGATGTTATTTGAAGCAGACTGTGCTTCATGCAGCACATGATTCATGATCGAGCCGGCTGAGATGACGAGTGTTTGCTGAATATGTTAAATCGGTGTACATAACTAACGGTGATGGTTTACAGTATGATTTCAAGTCGTGAACAATGCTAATATCTTAACTTCAACATCACAAGTTAACATTAATGCACTGTGAACTAAAACCATGAACAAATAGAACATTACTGAGAAGTGAATAAATGCTAATGTTACTATTTAATATAAATATTACTATTTAAAATGTTAATTAAAATAAAGGCTTTAATAAATAAATATTAAATGAAAAACTTTAACTCTTTTGGCAACTAACTGAAATAAATAAAATAAATAAATAATAAAGTTAAAAATCTAAAATTACTAACTGAAAATAAAAAATTAAATGAAACTAAAATAAATAGAAAATAGTTTTCTGTTTGTAAGACTGTACAAAAATACTAAAAATGAACTATTACATGTAATAAATACATTTACAATATTTTAAAAAATATAAATATGAATACAAAATCTAATAATATATACATGAATCTAAAATAATACTGGGTTATTTTTAGTTCATGTTAACAAATGAGAGCTTACAGTAAAGACTTACAGAAACAATGTTTTGTTTTTGTTTTTAATTAGAATTTTATTTTGTTTAAAATTGTGAAAACATGCATTGTGAAGCAGATTTGTATTATATTTTACTTTATTATGAAGACTTGATTAGAATGATGGTATTTCAGAGTCGATGCATGAATATGGGTTTGATTTTTAGCTCTATCTTTCACACACACACACACACACACTGATGTTTAGAGTCGGACCGCAGTAATCTGTTGATAATCTTGTGTTTCAGTCCCTCAGAAGAGCTCCGATTCGGTGCTAAAGAGTCCGAGAAGAAGTGTTTGATCGTCCTCAACAACGTCACCAAAAACCACGTGGCCTTTAAGGTGAGACGCACGCTGAATACTTCTGTGTTCAGACTATGAATGGTCTGTAACGCCAGGATGTGTACAGGATGTGAGTGTTATTCTGCTGATGTGTGTGTGTTCAGGTCCGGACGACGGCTCCAGAGAAGTACCGTGTGAAGCCCAGTAACAGCAGCTGTGAGCCCGGAGCCAGCGTGGAGATCGTGGTGTCACTTCACGGAGGTAAAGAGCGTCTCACTCATTTCACTGACACACTCCTGTGTTTCTTATTCATTTAATTTCACAGGATTTACTGATTTTCAGGTTTGTATCCCTTTGTGCAACACAAGCAATTAGTTTGGGTAACACTTTAGAATAGGTAACACTTGTTAACTGTTAACTATGACTTTTCCCTCAAAAAATTCTTCATTTACTGCTTATTAATAGTTAGTAATGGAGTTAATGTAGGATTATGTCAAATAAGGCATTGATATTTGGCTGTGAAAGATGATTTAAAGCTGTTTTTGTGTTAAATAAGATAAACTTTACAAATAGTGGCCTTAAAAAGAAAGATATGATTTGATTCAACCTAAAATGTTTCACATAAAATCATGGAACCGAGGTAAAAACAAATGTTTAGAATAAATAGTGAATCATTTAGTGAATGAGATCCAATGTGTTTCAAATGTCTCTCACTGCTTGTGTGATATTGCAGATATGATAACTCGTACAGAAGCATCTTGCCCCAGTATCTTGAATTGTAGGGCTTTTATTTTAGTGTTTAAGGGATTTGGCTGACACAGTATTATATGTGTGTGTGTCTCTCAGGGTTCCAGGCGTCTCCTCAGGACCGGTTTCTGGTGATGGCAGCAGAGATGGAGAGCAGCAGTGGAGCTGGCGTCTCGGAGCTCGCTCAGTTCTGGAAGGAGGTCTCTAAAGCTAAAGTCATGGAGCACAGGTGACGTCTCTCTAGATTCTGGGAACACCAGCTCTCGCTCACACAAACATCACAACATCTGTGTTTCTACCAACAAACCTCTTCATCAATCTTTACAAAACAGTGTATAAACAACTAAAACAAAAAATCAGTCTGGGTTAGGAAATTTACACCTTGATATTTATTTGCTGTGGCTCTCATTAAATACTCCAAATTCATTAGATTAATTATATAAATTAATTAACACGTTCTACGTTCTCCTGTGCGTATAAATACTAATAATTAGAGCTAATTGCAGTTTTCTGATAATCCAGTTTAAAAAATAAATTCCAGGTTTGATGTGTTCGTAAGGCTGCAGAATATGGACAAAATGTTATGATTATATCTCAATATAGCTGTAATGTAATAATAATATTAATAATAATAATAATAATACAATGTTGTTATTAAATTATTAACAATAGAAACAGAAATATAAAAATTAAGAAAAAGGTATGAGGAAAATATGTCATTATAATTATAATTATTATTATATTAAAATAATAAATTAAATTAAATATGTTGGTAATTTAACTGTAATATATAACATTTAAAGAGAAATTTTATAACCGCATTATTATTATTTGTCATAATTTATTAAATAAAAACATAAGAATTAAAAAAATATTAATGTTATGTTTTACTGTGAAATAAAGTAAAAAAAATAAATAACCACATGATTAAATTATTATTAAATAAAATAAAAGACAGCTAAACAACACATGAAGTATTACTAGTGTGGTGCACTAATGTAAAATAAGTTTAAGAAAAAACTTTTTTTTCAAAGCTTTAAAGTTACACTACAAATATTTCTTTATTTTTTTATTTTCATGTTAAGCCGTTTACTTTTATCATGAGAGAAAGCCGCAGGGAGGATTGTAGAGAATCACTTCTCATTACAGCACGCTTAAAGTTCCCTGAAGACCGAGCTGCTCGTGTGTAAATGAACACAGTGCCACGCTTCACTCTGAAACCATTTCATCCACAACAAACACACTTGAAGTTAAACAGATCCCAGGTGAAGGAGCTGTGAGGGAAGCAGACGTCTGATGAGTGTCTGTCAGAGCGTTTGAGACGACTCTGATCAGTGTGTGTTTCCTCAGGCTGCGCTGTCACGTCCTCGAGAGCCCCAAATCTATCCTGAGCAACTCGTTTGAGAGTCCGTCAGTGACGAGTAACGACCGTCAGGACCTGCAGAGCACGGTGACACACACACACACACACACACAGTTTTTCTACTGTACAGACTGTATGTGGTATTGCCCTACACTGACCCTACATATATATACATATATACACATCTTTTATGCCAAAGATCATGTTCCATGAAGATATTTGGTACATTTCCAACTGTAAATATATAAAAGCTTATTTTTGGATTGGTAATATGCATCATTAATAACTTCATTTAGACAACATTAAAAGTGATTTTCTCAATATTTGATGTTCTAATAGTTGTAGGCTCAACCAATCAGAATCAAGGAATGGAATTTTAAACCTGGCTGAATTATCTTCTGTAAATGCATGCAAATGTGTGCATATTTAATTAGATGACATATCTAAATATGATTTGAGCAAATAGAGATGTTAAAGTGTGAATGCTGTGATGAATCAGCTGCTGATGATGTAACCCTGAACTCTCTGACTGGGAATGACTGAAGGATGTGTGTGTTTCTC